>JASTWF010000120.1:727589-1062938 GCA_030390025.1 Squalus acanthias
AGTAGCAGACTTCAGGAGCACACAGACAGCCTGGTGAAATGTAGGAAACAGTGAGGAGAGTAGCAGAATTCTGGAGCACACAGACAGACTGGGGAAATGTAGTAAACAGTGAGGAGAGTAGCAGACTTCAGGAACACACAGACAGACTGGTGAAATGTAGTAAACAGTGAGGAGAGTGGCAGACATCAGGAGCACAGTCAGACTGGTGAAATGTAGTAAACAGTGAGGAAAGTAGCAGAATTCAGGAGCACGGACAGACTGGTGAAATGTAGTAAACAGTGAGGAGAGTAGCAGCCTTACGAAGCACACAGACAGACTGGTGAAATGTAGAAAACAGTGAGAAGAGTAGCAGACTTCAGGAGCACACAGTCAGACTGGTGAAATGTAGTAAACAGTGAGCAGAGTTGCAGACTTCAGGAGCACACAGACAGACTGGGGAAATGTAATAAACAGTGAGGAGAGTAGCAGACATCAGGAGCACACAGTCAGACTGGTGAAATGCAGTAAACAGTGAGGAGAGTAACAGACTTCAGGAGCACACAGATGGAGTGGTGAAATGCAGTAAGCAGTGAGGAGAATAGCTGACTTCAGGGTCACACAGACAGACTGGTGAAATGTAGTAAACAGTCAGGAGAGTAGCAGACTTCAGGAGCACACAGACATACTGGTGAAATGTAGGAAACAGTGAGGAGAGTAGCAGACTTCAGGAGCACACAGACAGAATGGAGAAATGAAGCAAAAAGTGAGGAGATTAACAGACTTCAGGTGCACACAGACAGACTGGTGAAAAGTAGTAAAGAGTGAGGAGAGTAGCAGACTTCAGGAGCACACAGACAGACTGGTGAAATGTAGGAAACAGTGAGGAGAGTAGCAGAATTCTGGAGCACACAGACAGACTGGGGAAATGTAGTAAACAGTGAGGAGAGTAGCAGACTTCAGGAACACACAGACAGACTGGTGAAATGTAGAAAACAGTGAGGAGAGTGGCAGACATCAGGAGCACACAGACAGACTTGTGAAATGTAGTAAACAGTGAGGAGAGTAGCAGACATCAGGAGCACACAGACAGACTGGTTAAATGTTGTAATCAGTGAGGAGATTAGCAGACTTCAGGATCACACAGACAGACTGGTGAAATGTAGTAAACAGTGAGGAGAGTAGCAGACTTCAGGAGCACACAGACAGACTGGTGAAATGTAGTAAACAGTGAGGAGAGTAGCAGAATTCAGAAGCAGAGAGACAGACTGGTGAAATGTAGTAAACAGTGAGGAGAGTAGCATAATTCAGGAGCCCACAGACAGACTGGTGATATTTAGTAAACAGTGAGGAGAGTAGCAGTCTTCATGAACACACAGACAGAAAGGTGAAATGTAGTAAATAGTGTGGAGAATAGCAGACTTCAGGAGCACACAGACAGTCTGGTGAAATGTAATAAACAGTGAGGAGAGTAGCAGAATTCAGTAGCACACAGATAGACTGGATAAATGTAGTAAACAGTGAGGAGAGTAGCAGACTTCTGGAGCACACAGACAGACTGGGGAAATGTAGTAAATAGTGAGGAGAGTAACAGACTTCAGGTGCAGACAGACAGACTGGAGAAATGTCGTAATCAGTGATGAGATTAGCAGACTTCAGGAGCATACAGACAGACTGGTGAAATGTAGTAAAGAGTGAGGAGAGTAACAGACTTCAGGTGCACACAGACAGACTGGTGAAATGTAGTAATCATTGAGGAGATTAGCAGACTTCAGGAGCACACAGACAGACTGGTGAAATGTAGTAAACAGTGAGGAGAGTAGCAGACTTCAGGAGCACACAGACAGCCTGGTGAAATGTAGGAAACAGTGAGGAGAGTAGCAGAATTCTGGAGCACACAGACAGACTGGGGAAATGTAGTAAACAGTGAGGAGAGTAGCAGACTTCAGGAACACACAGACAGACTGGTGAAATGTAGTAAACAGTGAGGAGAGTGGCAGACATCAGGAGCACAGTCAGACTGGTGAAATGTAGTAAACAGTGAGGAAAGTAGCAGAATTCAGGAGCACGGACAGACTGGTGAAATGTAGTAAACAGTGAGGAGAGTAGCAGCCTTACGAAGCACACAGACAGACTGGTGAAATGTAGAAAACAGTGAGAAGAGTAGCAGACTTCAGGAGCACACGGTCAGACTGGTGAAATGTAGTAAACAATGAGCAGAGTTGCAGACTTCAGCCGCACACAGACAGACTGGTGAAATGTAGTAAACAGTGAGGAGAGTAGCAGAATTCAGTAGAAGAGAGACAGACTGATGAAATGTAGTCAACAGTCAGGAGAGTAGCAGACTTCAGGAGCACACAGACAGACTGGTGAAATTTAGTAAACAGTGAGGAGAGTAGCATAATTCAGGAGCCCACAGACAGACTGGTGATATTTAGTAAACAGTGAGGAGAGTAGCAGTCTTCATGAACACACAGACAGACTGGTGAAATGTAGTAAATAGTGTGGAGAATAGCAGACTTCAGGACCACACACACAGTCTGGTGAAATGTAATAAACAGTGAGGAGAGTAGCAGACTTCTGGAGCACACAGATAGACTGGGGAAATGTAGTAAATAGTGAGGAGAGTAACAGACTTCAGGTGCAGACAGACAGACTGGTGAAATGTAGTAAAGAGTGAGGAGAGTAACAGACTTCAGGTGCACACAGACAGACTGGTGAAATGTAGTAAAGAGTGAGGAGAGTAACAGACTTCAGGTGCACACAGACAGATTGGTGAAATGTAGTAATCAGTGAGGAGATTAGCAGACTTCAGGAGCACACAGACAGACTGGTGAAATGTAGTAAACAGTGAGGAGAGTACCTGACTTCAGGAGCACACAGATGGAGTGGTGAAATGCAGTAAGCAGTGAGGAGAGTAGCAGACTTCAGGAGCACACAGACATACTGGTGAAATGTAGGAAACAGTGAGGAGAGTAGCAGACTTCAGGAGCACACAGATAGACTGGTGAAATGTAGGAAACAGTGAGGAAAGTAGCAGAATTCTGGAGCACACAGACAGACTGGGGAAATGTAGTAAACAGTGAGGAGAGTAGCAGACATCAGGAGCACACAGTCAGACTGGTGAAATGAAGTAAACAGTGAGGAGAGTAGCAGACTTCAGGAGCACAGACAGACTGGTGAAATGTGGTAAAAAGTGAGGAAAGTAGCAGAATTCAGGAGCACAGACAGACTGCTGAAATGTAGTAAAGAGTGAGTAGAGTAGCAGACTTCAGGAGCACACAGACAGACTGGGGAAATGTAGTAAATAGTGAGGAGAGTAACAGACTTCAGGTGCAGACAGACAGACTGGAGAAATGTCGTAATCAGTGAGGAGATTAACAGACTTCAGGTGCACACAGACAGACTGGTGAAAAGTAGTAAAGAGTGAGGAGAGTAACAGACTTCAGGTGCACACAGACAGACTGGTGAAATGTAGTAAACAGTGAGGAGAGTCCCTGACTTCAGGATCACACAGACAGACTGCTGAAATGTAGTAAACAGTCAGGAGAGTAGCAGACTTCAGGAGCACACAGACATACTGGTGAAATGTAGGAAACAGTGAGAAGAGTAGCAGAATTCAGGAGCACGTGGACAGACTGGTGAAATGTACTAAATAGTGAGGAGAGTAGCAGACTTCAGGAGCACACACTCAGACTGGTGAAATGTAGTAAACAGTGAGCAGAGTTGCAGACTTCAGGAGCACACAGTCAGACTGCTGAAATGCAGTAAACAGTGAGGAGAGTAACAGACTTCAGGAGCACACAGATGGAGTGGTGAAATGCAGTAAACAGTGAGGAGAGGAGCAGACATCAGGAGCACACAGACAGACTGGGGAAATGTAATAAACAGTGAGGAGAGGAGCAGACATCAGGAGCACACAGACAGACTGGTGAAATGTAATAAACAGTGAGGAGAGGAGCAGACATCAGGAGCACACAGACAGACTGGTGAAATGTAATAAACAGTGAGGAGAGTAGCAGACTACAGGACTACTCAGACAGACTGGTGAAATGGGCAGAAACATGACAGAAAAAAATTAACAGAGAAAAGTGAAGTGGGACATTTTGGTTGGAAAATGAAGAGAGGCAATATAAACTAAATGGCACAATATTAAATGTAGCGCAGGTACAGAGAGGCTGGGAGTTTATATGCACATATAATTGAAGGTGGCAGGACACATTGATAAGACTGTTAAAAAAGCATTCAAAATCTTTGGCTTTATATATTGAGGCATAGAGTACAAAAGCAAGGAAGTTATGCTAAACCTTTATCAATGATCAGTTAGGCCTGAGCTGGAGTATTGCCTCCAATTCTTTGCATTACAGCTTATCAAGGATCTCAAGGCCTTGGCGAATGCACAGAGGAGACACAAGAACATAAGAAATAGGAGCAGGAGTAGACCAATCGGCCCCTCGAGCCTGCTCCGCCATTCAATGAGATCATGGCTGATCTGATCCAACCTCAACTCTAAAGAACACAAGAAGTTGGAGCAGGACCAGGCCACTCGGCCCCTAGGCCCGCTCCGCCACCCACAGGGCCTTGACCGATCCGAACTCAAACTCATGTCCAATTTCCAGCCCGCTCCCCGTAACCCCTGATTCCCTTTACTTCTAGGAAACGGTCTATTTCTGTTTTAAATTTATTTAATGAAGTAGCTTCCACAGCTTCCTGGGGTAGCAAATTCCACAGACCCACTACCCTCTTAGTGAAAAAGTTTCTCCTCATCTCAGTTTTGAAAGAGGAGCCCCTTATTCTAAGATTATGTCCCCTCGTTCTAGTTTCACCCATCATTGGGAACATCCTCACCGCGTCCACCCGATCAAGCCCCTTCACAATCTTATATGTTGCAATAAGATCGCCTCTCATTCTTCTGAACTCCAATGAATAGAGTCCCAATCTACTCAACCTCTCCTCGTATGTCCACCCCCTCATCCCGGGGATTAACCGAGTGAACCTTCTTTGTACTGCCTCGAGAGCAAGTATGTATTTTCTTCAGTATGGACACCAAAACTGTATGCAGTACTCCAGGTGCGGTCTCACCAATACCCTCTCCAACTGCAGCAATACTTCCCTGTTTTTATATTCTATCCCCCTGGCAATAAAAGCCAACATTCCATTGGCTTTCTTGATCTGCTGCTGCAGATGGTACCAGAGATGAAGGGTTTCAGTTATAGGGAGAGACTGGAGAAGCTGAGGTTTTCCCCTTCGAGCAGAGAAGGTTAAGGAAGCATTGAGTAGATGTGTTCAAGGGTTTGGATAGAGTAAATAATGAAAAACTGTTTCCAGTGGCGAAGGGTTGTTAACCAGAAGATACAGATTTAAAATAATTAGCAAAAGAACCAGAGGGAAGATGAGGAGAATTTGTTCTACAGAGCGAATTGTTATGATCTGGAATTCACTGATTGAAAAAGTGATAGAAGGAGATTCAACAATAACTTTCAAAAGGAAACGCGATCAATACTGGAAGTGAGGGATTTGGAGGGCTTTGGGAAAAGAACAGGGAAGTTGGCCTCATTGAATTTCTCTTTCAAAGAGCCGGCCCAGGCACGATGGAACGAATGGCCTCCTTCTGTGCTGTATGATTCTGTGATTCTGTGATAACAGAAGCCATTGAATCCTTGTCTCATGTGTAGAATCGGCGTTCGTCACTTTTTGAGCCAGATTCTAATCGTTACTTCTACTCTGATAAAGGCGGCAGCAGAAAAGCAAACACAATTTGCTGGTAAGACAAGGTGTGTTGACGGATTTACAAATAGAGTTTAAAAAAAACTAAAATCATGAAATAATTATGAAACTAAAAATAGGGTCGATAATTATAAGGTATTTAAAAATAAATCTAATCGAGAGTCACGGGAAATTTCTTCACTCAAAGTGGTGAGAATGTGGAACTCAGTGCCACAGGCAGCGGTTGAGGAGAATAGCATAGATGTATTTAAGTGGAAGCGAGATGAACACATGAAGGGGCAAGACAGAGGGAGAGAGAGACAGATGGGGAGAGAGACACACACAGACGGGAGGGGACAGAGGGTGAAGACAGCGAGCGAGAGACAGACGGGGATACAGAGAGAGTGCCAGATAGACTGGGACACAGCCAGGGGGAGATAGACGGTGGAGACAGGAAGAGAGAGAGAGAGAGAGAGAGAGAGCGACGGGTAAGATAAATTCTGACGGGGAGTAAAATAGAGAGAGAGAGAGAGAGAGAGAGATGGGGTTAAATCAGATAGACCGACAGATGGTGGGAGACAGAGAGAGAGACTAATGGGGAAGACAGCCTGGAATAGACAGAGAGTGAGATAGACTGGGAAAACCGATGGGGTGGCGATAGATGGGGGGGGTGCGGGGTGTATACAGAGAGTAAGACAGATGTTGGGGAGACAGAGTGAGTTAGACGGAGTGATACTAATGCGGGGGTAAAAAAGAGGGAGACGGATGGGGGAGGCAGATGCGGGGAGACAAAGTGTGAGGCAGAGGGGGTGAGACAGAGTGATAATCAGACGGGGAGAATGACGGCGTGAGACAGAAGGGGAAGACAGTCGAGGGGGACAGAGAGAGAGAGAGAGAGAGAGAGAGAGAGTGAGAGAGAGAGAGAGAGAGAGAAAGAGACGAAGGAACACAGGCGGCCGAAGACAGATGGGGTGGAAGACAGAGCGAGAAACAGATGGGGGAGACAGAGAGAGAGACAGACGGGGGAGACAGAGAGAGAGACAGATGGGGAGACAGAGAGAGAGACAGATGGGAGAGACCGAGAGAGAGACACATGGGGGAGACAGAGAGAGAGACAGATGGGGGAGAAAGAGAGAGAGACAGATGGGGGAGACAGAGAGAGAGACACATGGGGGAGACAGAGAGAGAGACAGACGGTGGAGACAGACGGTGGAGACAGAGAGAGAGACAGATGGGAGAGACAGAGAGAGAGACAGATGGGGGAGACAGAGAGAGAGAAAGATGGGGGAGACAGAGAGAGAGAAAGATGGGGGAGACAGAGAGAGAGACAGATGCGGGAGACAGAGAGAGAGAAAGATGGGGGAGACAGAGAGAGAGACAGATGGGGGAGACAGAGAGAGAGACAGAGGGGGGAGACAGAGAGAGAGACAGATGGGAGAGACAGAGAGAGAGACAGATGGGGGAGACAGAGAGAGAGACAGATGGGGGAGACAGAGAGAGAGACAGATGGGAGAGACAGAGAGAGAGACAGATGGGGGAGACAGAGAGAGAGACAGATGGGGGAGACAGAGAGAGAGACAGATGGGGAGACAGAGAGAGAGACACATGGGGGAGACAGAGAGAGAGACAGACGATGGAGACAGATAGAAAGACAGTCTGGGGTACAGAGAGAGAGAGAGAGAGACGGTGGAGACAGAGAGAAAGACAGACTGGGGGAGACAGAGAGATAGACTGACGGTGGAGACAGATAGAAAGACAGACTGGGGTACAGAGAGGGATACAGAGAGAGAGAGAGATTTCGGAAATTGACGGGATGAAGATAGTTGTGGGGGAGAGAGATGGAGGCGAGAATGACGGGGATTGAATAGAGTGGCAGAGAGTGAGAGCCAAACGGGTCAGACAGAGAGAGAGACAGACAAGGGGAAACAGAGCGATAATCAGACTGGGAGACAGAAAGTGTGAGACAGACGGCGAAGACAGCCGAGGGGACAGAGAGAGAGAGAGAGAGAGAGAGAGAGAGTAAGATTAGGATCAAAGGTCACTCACAGATTACCCAAAGGGTCTTAGGAGTTGTAAGGCTTTTTATTAAAGAGCTACAGTTTAAAGCATAATCAGTTATTATTACATGCGATTGAAATAGATACAGTGGACATGCAACCCGTGACAGATGAGGCCGATCTACGGCCCTGGGCCGGTACGAAACAACCGGACGGACGGTGCGGCAGTACGGTGGTCTCGGATTGGGTGGATTTCTGCAGTCTGCGGCAGCGGTCACTTCCGTTGGGTCATTCCTCGAGCTGTTGGAAGTGTTAGGCCGTCAGCCACCACAGAGCCTAAACTTGACCGTAGCCACCTCGGGGAAGCCTTCGCCCCTAACTGCCTGATTTCCTCTCTCGGACGTCTATATTTATAGTTATCTCGGTGTGCTGGTGCATACCTGTTGCCAATCATTGGTTTCCCATCCTATTGTCCAATTTCAAGGGAGAGGCTTCCTGTGACAGCCCCTCCCAGCCTCATGAGGTAATTTTCCTCCTTATCTCTGTTCTAAAGATCTTGTTGCACTCTAATTGACAGCTTCTTTATCCTACAGCTCCTTGATGCATCCCTTATCAGCCCTAGGTATGACCACTCGAAGGCCTGTTTTTGTGTTCTGACCTCGTAATTCAGATCTCTGAACAGCTATTTTTCTGACATGACTGGGATCTTTCTGTCTCATCAATTAAGGCAAACTGCTGATCTCGACAGCCCGTAACAGACTATCTTACATATCCCCACGTTGGGAAGGCAATACCCTTATTGACTTCTCCCAATCGGCTCTTGACTAATCTTGCTAGTTCTTATTGCTCTTTCAACTTGGGCGCTACTTAGTAGGGCGTCTCGAAAATGAAGATTCCACCTCTCTTACAGTCCATTCCTTTGTGGGGCAGAGACAACCTCTGACCACTTTCTCAAATTCAATTCACGGTTCTACTGTTCCAATTCTGCCCCGCCTGGGGTCTCCTCTGTTTCTTCTATCTTTCCTGATCTTACTCCACCTGGGGTCTCCTCGATGTTGCTTCGGATCTTCTCTTTCGGTGTGCTCAATTAATTTTCTGGTGCTGGTTAGTCATAGGTATGATAACAGACAGCAGCGGAATGTCGAACCCGATTTGTGTCACATAATAGTGCAGCTCATAATTAAGTATCTCATTTACTGACAGTTTCACTTGATCATAAGTTTTGATATTGAGTAAAACGTGTTGGTTGCAATAGTAGTGACACAGGAGGTACCACCAAACCACCTCATGCTGGATTCGTACTGGTTTTTCCCACGCTCTGTTACCTACAAAACACAAGTATTACAATCACAGTTAAATTATGTCTAACAATCATCTTATGCAACACTACAGTTTAACATCAAATCAATAACTCTTGGACTTAAAAGATTCCCCAGATATCTCTTTTAATCGTACCCATCTTGTGGATAATTCCTGCTAAACATGATTTCTCCTTAGCCCTCACTTGTCCCAATCAAAATTCCATGTAACTCTCCACTTCAACTTCAATTTCATTCCCTTCAACAGGTACCAGTGTGTTTAACCCTTTTCTAATTGTTTCATTAATTAGATAGTTTCTCGATGGAGTCGGTGCCAATGCTTTTAAAGTTGTCTCACAGTCCTGAGCCACCACATTAACCATTTCATGTCGCGCTGTTGTCACGTAATTGAGTTTGCCTGAGACCCGTCCTTCAGTGCAGATTCACCATACATTTCCGGATGGTAATTGCTTCATATGTAACAAATCACATTTGCGCACTCAAAGCGATATCTCCATATTATGCCACACGTACCATTTGATACAAGGCATTCTCGGGCTTTCAGGTATCAAAAGATTGTAATCGACTGGAGATCGTTGCTCAGCTTCCTCGGCATCGTTCCGATGTCTTGGGTAGTGGCCATGCTATCAAATTTTCTTAAAAAGCTCACTTTAGACAAATGTCTCTCAAAAGAAAGCGATCTATTTAATATTCGTAATTACACTTTCCTGACTTTCACTAGAAAGCTAGGAAAATTCTCATTTGGTGGTGTAATTTTTCTGTTTCTATCGTACACGCTCAATCACTTCCTCTCTCAATTTTACACATCCCATTAATAACCATTCATATCTCATTCATGAGCCCTGGAGGGACTTTACTCTGCAGAACAATATTGATTATTAACGCTATTCATTTATCATTATTTTAGTGATTTTTTTATTTTCCCAAAAGTAACCCATTATATAGTGTCTGAGTTCATTTTGTTATTTCAAAATTATCCCAAAATCAAAGCAGCACTATTGTTGGACTGAACGGTTTTGTCAATGTTCAATTTCATTTCTATGAATTTAACTTATCAATTCCAATTTCAGAAACAAGTGATTCCCAGCCTAAGTGGTTTACACTGTGTTTTAAAATTAGAGACATAAGTTTTGCAACTAGTTTACAAGGTAACTTTCATATAAAAACGAAGGAAGATAATCCATTGTGGCTCTGCTGAAGAGCCCAAGGGGTTAATTTATCAAATCATAATGTCCTTCTGCCACTGTGGGGAAATATTAACTTAAAATTAATAAACTTAAAGTTAATAATGTCCATTATCCTTAAATTTCATTCAGCAATACTAAAGTTGTTGCTTGGTGAATTAAACAGCTTTCAGTCAGAAGGGTTAACTCCTTTGCAGAATTTTAAGACGGTGGAGCGAAACATTGTCAGGCACACGCAATTGCGCCACTTCACCTAAATTTTAAAACACTTTCCCGATCGAAAAAGACAGTTCAGTTTTCACAATTTAATAGGTTTATTACCCTTAATAATTCCAACCTCATTCAAACCAATACTGTATTAACGAAACACAGAACAGATAAAACAAAACAAAATCGCACATGCTTGCAGAAAAAAGTAAATTACGTCATACTTCTTATTGTGGTTTCTTTAGATGCCTTTCCAAAAAACTGTAAAAATATTGATTACAACTGGAGAAAAATTAGTTTTTCACATTTTAACAAAGCAAATCAAACTGCTTTGGAAAATTTCACCATCGCTACCGCGACTCCAAGGTTAAATCTGAGACTCGAACTTAATCTTTTGTTAAACAATCTTTTTGTTGTTCTTCTCAGTTTTTACACACCAGCTTAATTTAGATTGTAGTTCAGATTTTTTTTTCTAATTCTGGGGCACAATCTTATTCGCACATTCTTAATACTTCCAAAATCCAAGACAAGACAAAAGGGTTAAAAACTTTTAACACCAGAGAAGTGGGTGGAGCTAAAACACACTTAACATACATTCTCTTTCTTTTAAGACAGACTTTCAGACAAAAGGAATAGTGTAACTTCTTAAATATTCATAGTGAGGAAAACTTTCTCACTTAAACACACACTTTCACACAAGCTGAAATTCCAGCATTTTTAAAGGTTCCTTTCACTCAGCAATCGTGTGTTTTATTTGTCTCGGCACAGACGTTAATAACGTCCATGTCGGTAAAACTTAAGGTTTCTCTCTTTTTGTTCCTGTTTTTAAATCGGCGTCTCAGCAACTTTGGGGTTACTTGAGTTCTAGTTAGGACACGACCTCGTTTCTCAATATATGTGGAACCGTCCAGCGGTGGCATAGGCCACGGGGACTGCAAGTGGATAGTGATCAGGGCTCACACTTCACGGGGGCAGTTTCCATAACCCTACAATAAATGTTACAGGTAAAACATAAATTGCATATTGCGCACCATCCACAATCATCAGGGATTGTGGAGAGGGGAATCGAACGCTGAAAACAATGCTGCAGAAGCTGTGTACAGAACATAGAAACATAGAAAAATAGGAGCAGGAGTCGGCCATTCGGCCCTTCGAGCCTGTTCCGCCATTCAATATGATCATGACTGATCCTCTATCTGAATACCATATTCCCGCTCACTCCCCACACCCCTTGATGCCTTTTGTGTGTAGAAAACCATCTATCTCATCCTTAAATATATTCAGTAACTTGGCCTCCACAGCCTTCTGTGGTAGAGAATTCCACAGGTTCACCACCCTCTGAGTGAAGACATTTATCCTCCTCTCAGTCCTACCCCATGTCCTGAGACTGTAACCCCTCCTTCTAGACATCCCAGCCAGGGGAAACATCCTCCTTGCATCCTGTGTGTCAAGCCCTATCAGAACTTTAAACGTTTCAATGAGCTCCCCTCTCATTCTTCTAAACTCTAGTGAATACAGGCCTAGTCGACCCAATCTCCCCTCATACGGCAGTCCTGCCATCCCAGGAATCAGTCTAGTGAACCTGCGCTGCACTCCCTCTATGGAAAGTATATCCTTTCTTACGTAAGGAGACCAACACTGCACACAGTACTCCAGGTGTGGTCTCACCAAGGCCCTGTATAACTATAGTAACATATCCTTGCTCCTTACTCAAATCCTCTTGCAATGAATGCCAACATACTATTTCCCTTCCTAACTGCTTGCTGCACCTGCATGTTTGCTTTCAGTGACTGGTGTACAAGGACACACAGGTCCCTCTGTACATCAACATATCCCAATCTATCACCATTTAAATAATACTCTGCCTTTCTGTTGTTCCTACCGAATTGGATAACTTCACATTTATCCACGTTATACTGCTTCTGCCATATATTTGCCCACTCACTCAACTTGTCTAAATTGCCCTGAAGCCACTTTGCATCCTCCTCACAACTCATAATCCCAATTAGTTTCGTATCGTCAGCAAACTTGGAAATATTACATTTGGATTCCTGATCCAAATCATTGATATATATTGTGAATAGCTGGGATCCAAGCAATGATCCCTGCGGTACCCCACAAGTCACCGCCTGCCACCACGAAAAAAAAAACATTTAATCCTACACTCTGTTTCCTGTTTGTTAACCAATTTTCAATCCATGCCAGTAAATTACACCCAATCCCATGTGCTTTAATTTTGCACACTGACCTCTTATATAGGACTTCATCAAAGGCCTTCTGAAACTCCAAATACACCACATCCTGGGAACAACCCACTCAATGGACTAACATGTTGCGCTTATGTTTGATGGCAATACGTTCTACCCCACACGACACTACGAGGATAAGTCCATATGATAGCAGGACACGTAACATTGTGAAATAACACACCATTAATGTTACAACCCTGTAGCCAAAAATGGTTAATATGATAAGGTAGGATCTGGCCAAAGTGGACTGGGATCAGCTACTTGTAGGAAAAAACAAATCAGAGCAGTGGGAGTCATTCAGAAAGGAAATATTGAGAGTACAACGTTAACATTTTCCCATAAAGATCAAGGGTGGGATCAACAAGCTCAGGGAACCCTGGATGTCAAGGGATATACAAGAATGGATTCGGGAAAAAAGGGAGGTTTTTGGCAGATAGAAAGGACTAAAAAGAATGGAAGCCCTAGAGGAGTGTAGAAAGCCTCGGGCTACAGGGCGATGCAGACGGGTTGGTTAGATCGGCAGAACACTGGGAAGTGGAATTTAACCCTAAAAAGTGTGAGGTGATGCATTTTGGGAGGACTATCAAGGCAATGGAATACACAATGAATGGTAGGACTCTAGGAAGGACGGAGGATCAGAGGGACCTTGGTGTACAGGTACATAGATCCCTGAAGGCAGCAGGACGTGCAGATAAGGTTGTTAAAAAAGCATATGGTATACTTGCCTTCATTAGCCGAGGCATAGAATATAAGAGCAGGGAAGTTATGATGGAATTATACAAAACGCTAATTAGTCCACAGCTGGAATACTGTGTGAAATCTTGGTCGGCAATCTATAGAAAGGATGTTATTGCATTGGAAAGGGTGCAGAGGAGATTCACCAGGATGTTACCTGGGCTGGAGCGCTTTAGCTATGAGGAGAGCCAGGGCAGGCTGGGTTGTGTTCCTTAGAACAGAGATGGCTGAGGGGGGACCTGCTTGGGGTGTACAAAATTATGAGGGGCATAGATAGGGCAGATAGAAAGGAACTTTTTCACTTCGTAGAGGGGTCAATAACCAGGGGGCTTGGTTTCAAGGTAAGGGGCAGGAGGTTTAGAGGGGATTTGAGGAAAACGTTTTTCACCCATAGGAAGGTTGGAAACTGGAACTCACTGCCTGAAAGGGTGGTAGAGGCAGGAACCTTCACAACATTCCAGAAGCATTTAGATGAGCACATGAAACGCCATAGTATACAAGGCTACGGACCTAGTGCTGGAAAATGGGATTAGAATAGACAGGACTTGATGGCCGGCGCGGACACCATGCGCCGCGGGGCCTCTTTCTGTGCTATATAACGCTATGACTCTATGACTCTTTGACTAACCTTGATAGATCATATGGACGAGTTGAACAGTCTGGTGGCCATTAACAGTGGCAAATCGCGTGAAGAAATCAAGCGATATTATGATAAGAGGGTAAAACCGTCTGAGTATGAAGTTGGGGACCAGGTAATGTTACAAAATTTCTCTAAAAAAAACACTCATTCGAGGTAAAATGGACAGGCCCTCATACCATAGTAGATACGTTTCATCCAGCTGTGTATCTACTGAATGCGCCATATGGTCCGAAGGGAGAACCGAAACTAAAATGGTTCCATATCAAACAGATGAAAACTGTTAAGAATTAAGATGTTACATTTTGGTCCACCCAAAATGTCTGTATACTGATATTGATGATTGGATGTGCAGTAAGCTCTACGGAGGGAACAAAAACGTTTGACTTTACCATCAACATCTGCACACTGGATCACGGAGTCGAATGCGCTCCACTCCCCATCTATGGACCGGAACTTCAAATTATTGGCGGTCATAAACAATCAAAGAACCATAGTCGTTCATCTGAGAAATATGGGGGTATGTTCCGGTTTGGATCAGAAACAGTACATAAAATAATGTGACAACAACATATGTGACGGGTTGTGGCTCATTACAAGAAAAGGTGTATAGTTGGGAAATAAAAGAAGGATTATGGTCTGTGTATCAGGTGCAGGATAAGAGACAGCAAAGGCCCCAATGTGTGGACATTCCTGAAGAAACAGAATGGAATCTGGGAACGGGTATAAGTATCAAAACAGGGCCCAGTAGTTTCTGAGAGCAAGGAATACATACAATGATGTTGGCCTCGTTGGTGGAAGAAACACACCAGCCAGTATACTTGTTTTGGGTCCAATATTGTCTCAGACCTGAAAAATCAGAGCGATGATTGGCCTCCTTTCCCCGAAGATAGTATAAAGATTACCTTAGCAGGGAATGAAACATTTATGACAACCTTTAAACGTTGGGGAAATTATAGGGACCCCGAAAATATAGATAGCATCATACTAGAATTCAAAAATGCGATAATCGGATGTGTAAGGGGGGATGGGTATTTCTATAGCGTTAGGCTCATACCCTATGAGGAAACAAACCATTCAAAACCTCAAGAGGGAGCACTCCAGAAACAATGACCCCACTTAAAACTGGGACTTGGGAATGGTCTTCTAACTATCCCTATCTATAAAGCAGTGTATCATCAATTGATTCCAGATGTGGCCCCTGTTATATTCAATCAAACAGACCTAATACTACTAAAGTGGTGCCCTGACAAAACAGCACGATTAACTCAAAGAATGCTGCAGCAGGTTTTTAGCCAATACTGGGAAAAGGCGACATTGTCGACGAGCATAGAGAAAACAGAAGGGGTCTTCCACCACGAGCTTAGTTAAACTCAAGGAGGAAAGCCAGGGAAAGAGTAGGTTTAGAAGAGGAGTGTAAACGATGGGCTCAAGGGTTTCAACACAGTAACCTCAGTATTTAACTCAATGGACTTCGCAGATTTACAGAGACAATTACAAACGGTAAGGGAGAAATTGAAGGAGATACTTAGTAAAGAAAACAACATAGTAACGGAGGAGCTAAGCGAAGATCAGGTAATGACCATACACCTACAGGATATCATACACAAGATAGAGGATTGTGCCAAAAGAAATGATTTTCTAATTAGAGAAGACAGAAATGCCTCTGATCACCAGCCCATAATGACTTATGCATTATGTACGGGAATTGGCTGATTGAGCAAACTAGGGAAAACCTTCAGACCATCAATAAGGGACTTCTCCCCACTTGGGACACTAATTACCACTTATCAGAGATATCCAGCTATTGCGATGATACAGAACTATGTAAGATCAGAAGTTTGATTAGGATCCACCCCGTCAAACATTGAGGTAGGGAGTCAAAAATTGTTAGGACTAATAATACAAATATAGGGACGAACATGGAAATTCCTCCTTGGATTAGGATAATTTCCCATGTACTGGGCATCACCCAGCTTGTAGTACTGACATGCTTACTAGCTTACACTTGCTATCTGAAACACATAATGTACAAAACCGGATCGCGTTTAAATATGATCACAACCCAGAATATTTTAGAGTTACATAAACATTGGAGAACAAACCTATATGTAAGATTTTAGTTTTGAGGCGTCGGTAAAATGCCTCGCCCGCAAGGTAGGGAACTGTAGGATAGAATGTACCTGTAGGATTTAGTAAACATTATTAAGATTATATAACCATTTTTATATAACTATAATATGTGAAATTGTATGTTATAAACCTAAAAAGCCTGTATAAAATGGCGAATGGATGAGACCAAAGCATGATGGGAATTATGCCAACCTGACTAAACTCTGTTAGAAATTGAAATAATTCTGCAAAATGGTCTGTTAAGTAAACAAGGAGAGAGTGGGGAACAAGAAATGCACCAACATTGCAAAAGAAGATAGGGGGCTGGAGACAGTCACCACTCCCGGTCTTCTCAAAAATGCAGAACCGGCTAAACAATGAGCTGATTAAAAATCAAAAAGATATCTGTGAGAAATTAGTGTGAAATTGTTCCCAGATAAGCATAACTTGCTTACTAACTGTCACGTAGGTAAAACGGAGGAAAAAAAGATATTAATGAACAGATATTGAACACCGAAAGCAGCGGAGAAGCCATAGGAAGAAAAAGCTTCGGTCAACAGAACACAGCAAGAGTTAAAGAGACCGCGCCACAGTCACTCGGCAGGAACGCCGGGGTTCGATGAACAGACTGCGACAATCTTCTTGTTAAGTATTAAGTATTACTTCTTTGTACTGGATGCTTAATGCTTAACAAACCTGTTTTAATTATACAAAATATAACTGCATCCAGAGTGGTTTGTATAGTTACGGACAAATTATTCTGAAGAGCTTTTAAAAGCTACAGATGTCAGGAAGCAGCACTTCATACAAAGGTTAATTAAATCTGGAACTCTCTCGCCAAAACACAGTTCAGGCTAGGTTATCGAAAATTTTCAAAATTAGGTTGATCGATTTTTGTTAGGTAAGGGTATAAAGGGTTCTAGAACCAAGGCGAGTAATTGCAGTTAGGAACAGATTTACCTCATACAATGTCAACAGGAGGAATATGTGGATGTGACTAAAGTCCCTATATTCCTCTTTTACGCATCCGGGGAATGCTTCGTTCCCAGTTGCAAAGGAGAGGGAACGTATGTGGAGATATTGGGAGACATTCAATAGTTGCTTCTTAAATTAGGCATCACACAACACCAGGTTATAGTCAAACAGTTTTATTTGAAATTACGAGCTTTCGGAGCGCTGCTCCTTCGTCAGGTACAGTGAGGGAATGCAAATCAGTTGCAAAGCATAAAGAGACAGAGAACAATTTGTCTATATATTGTTCTCTGTCTATATATGCTTTGTAACTGATTTGTATTCCCTCACTGTACCTGACGAAGGAGCAGCGCCCTGAAAGCTCGTAATTTCAAATAAAACTGTTGGACTATAAGCTGGTGTTGTGCGACTTCTCATTTTTGTCCACCCCAGTCCAACACCAGCATCTCTGCATCATGACTTATATTACGCGGTTGGGAGACTAGATTCATTAAGCCTACTATTGGCGTCTGTGCTCTCTGCTTGGGGCTTCCTGAGACAGGGGCTGCGATAGGACAGGGCCATAAGACTAATAGGCTGATCCTGCAAACTGTGCTCATAGAAACATAGAAACATAGAAAATAGGTACAGGAGTAGACCATTCGGTCCTTCGAGCCTGCACCGCCATTCAATGCGTTCATGGCTGAACATGCTACCTCAGTACCCCATTCCTGCTTTCTCGCCATACACCTTGATCCCCCTAGTTGTGAGTGTTATATCTAACTCCCTTTTGAATATATTTAGCGAACTGGCCTCAACAACCTTCTGTGGAAGAGAATTCCATAGATTCACCACTCTCTGGGTGAAGAAGTTCCTCCTCAGCTCAGTCTTAAATGGCTTCCCCTTAATCCTTAGACTGTGACCCCTGGTTCTAGTTTTCCCTAACATTGGGAACATTCTGCCCGCATCTAATTTGTCTAAACCAGTCAGGATTTTAAATGTATCTTTAAGATCCCCCCTCATTCTTCTGAACTCCAGAGGATACAAGTTCAGTTGACCCAATCTTTCTTGATATGTCAGTCCGGTCATCCCAGGAATCAATCAAGTGAACCTTCGCTGCACTCCCTCAATAGCAAGAATGTCCTTCCTTAAGTTAGGAGACCAAAACTGCACACAATACTCCAGGTGTGGCCTCACCAAGGCCCTGTACAACTGCAGCATCACCTCCCTACTCCTGTACTCAAATCCCCTTACTATGAAGGCCATCATTCCGTTTGCTTTCTTGACTGCCTGCTGCACTTGCATTCCCAATATCTCCACATACGTTCCCTCTCCTTTGCAACTGGGAACTAAGCATTCCCCGGATGCGTAGAAGAGGAATATAGGGACTTTAGTCACATCCACATATTCCTCCTGTTGACATTGTATGAGGTAAATCTGTTCCTAACTGCAATTACTCGCCTTGGTGACTGATGTACCATGACGCCCAGGTCTCGTTGCACCTCCCCTTTCCCTAATCTGCCACCATTCAGGTAATAGTCCGCCTCTCTATTTTTACCACCAAAGCGGATAACCTCACATTTATCCACATTGTACTTCATCTGCCATACATTTGCCCATTCACCCAACCTGTCCAAGTCACTCTGTAGCCTCCTAGCATCCTCCTCATTGTTCACACTGCCTCCCAATTTAGTGTCATCCGCAAATTTGGAGATATTACATTTAATCCCTTCGTCCAAATCATTAATATATAATGTAAACAGCTGGGGTCCCAGCACCGAACCCTGCGGTACCCCGCTGGTCACTGCCTGCCATTCTGAAAAGTACCCATTTACTCCTACTCTTTGTTTCCTGTGTGCCAACCAGTTCTCAATCCATGTCAACACATTACCCCCAATCCCATGTGCTTTAACTTTGCACACCAATCTCTTGTGTGGGACCTTGTCGAAGGCCTTCTGAAAGTCCAAATACACCACATCTACTGGTTCCCCCCTGTCCACCCTATTGGAAACATCCTCAAAAATTCCAGAAGATTTGTCAAGCATGATTTCCCTTTCACAAATCCATGCTGACTTGGACGGCACCAGGAGCAAAGCCTGGCCTTGTGAGCGTGTCATACCGGCAGTGGGCGGGGACAGAGCTGGCTGCACTGTGATTGGCTCTTGGCTCCCTTTGTGATGTCACCTGAAGACAAGTTTCAGCCCCTGGTTCCAATTCATCAGTTGCAGTCACCGTGGGCAGGAGCTGAAGTTGGCAGCTGACACTGTGAGTGAGTTTACTCCATACACAGAGGTTAAAGGACAGAAAAGCTCAATTGAATGTTAAAATAATTGATTCTAATATTATTAATTACAAGCACAGTGAAATTAATTATAATCAGTATCACAAGAATCGCCCTATTGTATTCCAGGTACAGATTCTCGAATCTTCCCAGCCGCTCGGATTGTAAAGCTGCCCAGTATCTCTCGGCCTGTGATGGTCATTCCCTTTCTCTGGGTAAGCACACTGCCATTATGGCTTCCAGTGTGATTGAGGGTAGGGACGTGAAACCAGGACCAGCGGACCAGCCACAGCTCGGTGTGGACTATCAACGTAATATCGTCCCGCACCAAACTGGGCGCCGAATTCTACCATGACAACTTATAATAGAGACATCTCAGAACACTCTACAGGGCAGGGAACAGAGACGGTGCAACAGAGAGGTGTAGGATTGTGAGCGCCCAGTGAGAGAGAAGGGCATTGAGCAGGGATTTTAAGGCAGGGAGAGAGAGGATCAGTTGAGGGCATAAATGAAGTTAGAAAAAATTACTACACGCAAAGGTTGTTTGAAGTCTGGAATTCTCTTCCAAAAACGGTAGTTAACGGTAGAACAATTGCTAATTTGAAATCCGAGATTAATAGATTTTTATTAAGCAAAAGTATAATGGGATACGGTGGAAAGGTGGGTATATGGAGTTAGATCACAGATCAGCCATGATCTCATTGAATGGCGGAACGGGCTCGAGGGTCTGGATGACCTACTCCTGTCCCTGTGAGTTCCAGATGCCCGGGGTGAAGTTCCTTGATGAATGTCTCTCGATGGTGGAGCAGAAGGAGCAATCCTGTGCCACGGGAACGGCCGGAGGAGTGGAAAGTGTGCACAGTGATATATGGATGGAGGGGATCGCTGAGATAGAGAGGGAGTGAGGAACGAAGGGTTTGGAAGTGGCGAGCAAGGATCTGCAACTCAATTCACTGACGCAATGGGAACCAGTGGAACTTGGCAAGAAGGCAGAGAGCAAGGGTTTGGGAATTTATCCAGGTCAAGACTTGCGTTCTGCCAGTCGGGAAAACTTGTCGTTTGTCCAGTCTGGAAGTGGGAGAGTTGGCAGTTGGGGAGATTGAACCTCGATGTGATATAGACTGGATTCGAGTTCATTCAGCAAAGAGGCTGAGCAGGCAATGTTTCTGTGGTGATAGACAGTTGGGTAGTAATGGATTGGTTGCAGGGGCAGGAAGTGGAACTCCGGGTCGAAGAGGGTACCAAGGTTCCAAATCGTTGCTTTAGCCTGAGATGACACTGGGGAGTCTGATAGAATCAGGACCGGCATTGTTGTGGGATTTGTGGAAGTCAAAGAGAACAGCGTCAGTTTGGCCAACATTTCTCTCGAGTAAATGTTGCCTCATCCAGATCTCAAAGTTGGTCAGACAGTTGGAGAGTGTCCAAACACTGGGGTCAATAGAGGAGATGGAGAGTGCCGTTGGCCTGCTTATGGTCTGGGAGGGATTAATGTATGGAGATCAAGGAAAATGCAAAGGGCTAAATGTAGATGGACAGTAGGAGGAATCGGTGGATATGCTACAGGCCCCTACTTTCCTTTACTAGGGGTCAGGAGAATGCTTGTGTCACGGATGCGAGGGAGAGGATAAGGCAGTGGATGTTGTCCCTCCACCTTTGGGATTCCCAAGGCTCTCCCTGTTGAAGTGGGGTGGAGCATCTGTGCCTACAACATGCACAAACATTGTAATGAAAGGGAAATGAGGGGTAGGGACCTAATGGTGCCTCCCAGTTGTTGTTACTCTCGGTGAGGACCATTTCGAAGGGTGCATGAGGAAGCTGTCAGTAGCCCTTGTGGCTTTTCCCCTGTCATCGGTTTTTCTGAGAGGGACTGGAAACAAGGTGAAGTAGGTCTGAAAAGTTAGTTGGAGATGTTTTCCCAACAAGAACCCATTCGATCTTTGGGGCTGACTAACCCGCAGCCGGAAGCACCCAGCCAAGAGGATGGTGTCAGGTGTCTGGAAAGGAAAGTACTCACACTTTTCTCAATCCATGACAACAGACACCAGACACTCAAACTCGAGCATGGAGCAGATTCCGTTCCCTTTTAAGTACAAACAACTTATTCTCCCCATTATTCCACCTTCATCCCTTGGAAAACATTTATCATCCCTTAAATTCTAGTTTTAGATTTTTCCCCAAAGATCTTTGGGCTTTATGTTGGATTCTGTGCAATATCAGGATGGTTCAGTACATCCCTGCAGAATGGTGGACCCCACACTATTCTGCCCCTTTCTGTCTACAGATACTGACCTGGCTTTACAACAAAGATCCAATGGTGAAACTATGCGAGCAAAACGTTTCAGCAAAAGATATTAAACGTCCTGCCACCTCTCACAATGTCGTATAAGAAGTGATGGAGACTGTTCTTTGGGGTAAGTAGTTACCTTCTTGGTTTAAATTGCCCTATTTGACTGACTGGACCCTTAATTGACCATTTCGTTCACAAATCCAGCACTAGCTGTAATCAGGAACTTTCCACAGACAAGCAGAGATCATCACAAGAGCTCGGAAATTCACAATCACAGGAGCCAACCTTGAAAGCTGCTTCACCAACTCTGCGGGTCCATTAGCAACCTCTAGCGTTCAGCCTCTGTAAAATCCAATTCTATATTATGATTTTCTTGATGATATGATTTTGAAACATTGCGATAATATTCCAATTTTTTCCTCTTCAATTCTTTTATTTCCGCTAATCTTTGAAATCCAGGACTGGCCTTCAGATGCCATGGGTTTCCTGACAGCACATGTTTAGGATTGTACAAGAGACAAGAAAGTGATGCCAAACAGGTAGAACATGTTCAATCACAATCGTCAACGTCCATCTTGCTCATCTATGTAATGGCCCCAATACTGCCCTTGGGATATTTTCCTCAATCAGGAGCCGAACATCTGTTTATCCTGCAACAAAGAGCAGCTTGCCAGATCTTAGGTTCGATGTAGGAGGATGTGGGCGAGTGGTGGGAAGGGCATTCAAAATATTGAGAATTCACAAAACGAGGTCGGGAGACAAGAATCATGAAGGCTAATTTTGGGATGTTCTGCTCACTGCATGGGTCGTCGTGAGACGGGACCTGGTGTTGCGATAGGGCCATTACAATATTGGACTGATTCTGCTCCAGTCCAATGAGATGGCAGCAGGTGCAAAGCCTGACCATGTGACCATGTTTTACCACCGTGGGCGGGGCCTGCGCTGCCTGCAGTGTGATTGCTCATGGTCCCCTTTATGATGTCACCTGGAGACAATTACAGCCTCTGCTTACAATTCATCAGTTGTTGTCACCGTGGCCAGGAGCTGGAGTTGGCAGCTGAGACTGTGAGTGAATTTATTCCATACAAAGAGGAGAAAGGACAGAAAAGCTAAAATTTAAAGTAATTGAATCAAACTGTATTAAATACAAATGTATAGAAATTAATATAATCATAGTAACAAGAACAGTCCTATTTTATTCCAGGTACAGATTCTCGAATCCAACTGGCCGTGAGCAGTTGTAGGACAGCTGCCCAGTATCTCTCGGCCTGTGATGGTTCCTCCCTTCTTCTGGGTAAGCACCTTGCCATTGTGGCTTCCACTGTGATGAGGAAGGTAGCGAATGAACGTAGGAACTGCCACCCAAGATGTGGAGTATCAACGCACGACAGCTCTGCAACAATCTGACAGCTCACTTCCAGCGTGAGAACTTAAATTAGTACAGCGCACCGCAAATACAAAGAGATGGCACAGAACATTTATATGGCAGGGCACACAGACTGGCACCAAGCAAGTGCGAGAAAGGGTGAAGTGGTTGGGGGTTTACAGAGGTGAGCGCCTAGTGAGAGAGAAAGTTATTGAGGAGGGTTCTGATGGATGGCCGAGAGGGACGAGTTGAGGGCTGGAGTTAAAGTTGCCCTGGGCTCAGTTCCTTGAGGAACGGCTGGCGATGGTGGAGCAGGAGGTTACTGAGGAGTAATGCTGTGCCACAGTAGTTGAGAGAGGAGCAGCAAATACGCAGAGTGGTGTAAGTCTGGAGGGGATCGCTGAGATAGGGAGGAAGTCAGGCACGAAGAGGCTGGAAGCGGCGGGCAAAGATCTTCATATCAATTCACTGGAGCACAGGAAGCGGCTGGGAGTTCACATGAAGGCAGAAAACAGGGGAATAACGTTTGTCCATGTCAGGAATTGCAAATTGGCATTCGGGGTTCCTTTTAGTTTGTGGAGGGGAGTAGTGGGGAGGTTGGTAGGGAGAGCGTTGGAGAGATTGTGTATCGAGGGCATGAAGGCTGGATTCGGGTTTGGGCAGCAGAGGGGGAGCAGGCAATTTTTTGGAGGTGTTAGATTGCAGGCAGGTAAAGGATTGGGTGTAGGAGAGGAAGCTGTTCTCAGGGTCGATCAGGACACGAAGGTTCCATACTTCTGTGCTTATCCTGAGGTTGCAGTGGGGAGATTGACAGAGTCTTTGCTGGTATTGCGATGGTGATTTGGGAGTCAAAGAGGACGGCTTCAGTAGCCCTGTATTTATCTGGAGTGGATTTTATCGGAGCGAGATTTCACTGTTGGACAGTCAGTTGGAGAGCAGCAACACCATGGAGCGGGTTGAGGAGGCGGACAGTGTCGTTGGCGACTTGTGGAAGCTAGTCACATGATTCCTGATGATGTCACAGAGGGATATCAGGTATATATAATGATCAGTGAATGTGGACAATGCCCAGGATTTTCCATACATGGGCAGTAGGAGGAATCGTTGGATGTGATTCAGGCGCCAGAATTCGTCTATGGGTCTGGAGAATAAGAACATAAGAACATAAGAACATAAGAAATAGGAGCAGGAGTAGACCAATCGGCCCCTCGAGCCTGCTCCGCCATTCAATAAGAGCATGGCTGATCTGATCCAACCTCAACTCTAAAGAACACAAGAAGTAGGAGCAGGACCAGGCCACTCGGCCCTTGGGCCCGCTCCGCCACCCACAGGGCCTTGACCGATCCGAACTCAAACTCATGTCCAATTTCCAGCTTGCTCCCCATAACCCCTGATTCCCTTTACTTCTAGGAAACGGTCTATTTCTGTTTTAAATTTATTTAATGAAGTAGCTTCCACAGCTTCCTGGGGTAGCAAATTCCACAGACCCACTACACTCTGAGTGAAAAAGTTTCTCCTCATCTCAGTTTTGAAAGAGGAGCCCCTTATTCTAAGATTATGTCCCCTAGTTCTAGTTTCACCCATCATTGGGAACATCCTCACCGCGTCCACCCGATCAAGCCCCTTCACAATCTTATATGTTTCAATAAGTTCGCCTCTCATTCTTCTGAACTCCAATGAGTAGAGTCCCAATCTACTCAACCTCTCCTCGTATGTCCGCCCCCTCATCCCCGGAATTAACCGAGTGAAACTTCTTTGTAGTGCCTCGAGAGCAAGTATGTCTTTTCTTAAGTATGGACATCAAAACTGGATGCAGTACTCCAGGTGCGGTCTCACCAATACCTTATACAACTGCAGCAATACCTCCCTGTTTTTATATTCTATCCCCCTAGCAATAAAAGCCAACATTCCATTGGCTTTCTTGATCACCTGCTGCATCTGCATACTAACTTTTTGATTTTCTTGCACCAAGACCCCCAGATCCCTTTGTACTGCAGTACTTTCCAGTTTCTCGCCAGTAAGAGAATAACTTGCTCTCTGATTTTCCCTGCCAAAGTGCATAACCTCACATTTTCCAATATTGTATTGCATCTGCCAAATCTCTTGCCCACTCACCCAGCCTGTCTATATCCCCTTGTAGGTTTTTTATGTCCTCCTCACTCTCTACTTTCCCTCCGATCTTTGTATCATCTGCAAACTTTGATATGTTACACTCGGTGCCCTCCTCCAAATCGTTAATATAGATTGTAAAGAGTTGGGGACCCAGCACCGACCCCTGCGGAACACCACTGGCTACTGGTTGCCAGTCCGAGAATGAACCATTTATCCCAACTCTCTGCTTCCTGTTAGATAACCAATCCTCCACCCATGCCAGAATATTACCCCCAATCCAGTGATTTTTTATCTTGAATAATAATCTTTTATGTGGCACCTTGTCGAATGCCTTCTGTAAGTCCAAATACATTACATCCACTGGTTCCCCTTTATCCACCCTGTACGTTATGTCCTCAAAGAACTCGAGCAAATTTGTCAGACATGACTTCCCCTTCATAAAGCCATGCTGACTTTGTCCTATTAAATTATGTTTATCTAAATGTTCTGTTACTGTCTCCTTAATAATAGACTCCAAAATTTTACCCACCACAGATGTTAGGCTAACTGGTCTATAATTTCCAGCCTTCTGCCTACAACCCTTTTTAAATAAGGGTGTTACATTAGCAGTTTTCCAATCTGCCGGGACCTTTGCTGAGTTCAGGAAGTTTTGGAAAATTATTACCAAAGCATCCACAATTCCTACTGCCACTTCCCTCAAGACCCTAGGATGTAAGCCATCAGGTCCAGGGGATTTATCCGCCTTGAGTCCCATTATTTTACTGAGTACCAATTCCTTAGTGATTTTAATCGTATTTTGCTCCTCCCCCCCTAGAGCCCCCTGTTTGTCCAGTGTTGGGATATTCTTAGTGTCCTCTACCGTAAAGACTGAAACAAAATATTTGTTCAGCATTTTTGCCATCTCCATGTTTCCCACCATTAATTTCCCGGTCTCATCCTCTAAGGGACCTACGTTTGCCTTAACCACCCTTTTTCTTTTTATATAACTATAGAAACTCTTGCTATCTGTTTTTATATTTTTTGCTAATTTATTTTCATAGTCTATTTTCCCTTTCTTAATCAATCCGTTAGTTACTTTTTGTTGTCTTTTGAAGACTTCCCAATGTTCTATCCTCCCACTAACTTTGGCTACGTTATATGTCCTTGTTTTTAGTTGGATACTTTCTTAAATTTCTTTACTTAGCCATGGATGGCTGTCATTTCTTTTACACCCTTTTTTCCTCAGTGGAATATATTTATTTTGAAAGTTGTAAAATAACTCCTTGAATGAACACCACTGCTCATGTACCGTCTTACCCTTTAATCTATTTTCCCAGTCCACTTTAATCAATTCTGCTCTCATGCCATCATAGTCTCCTTTATTCAAGCTAAGTCTGCTTGTTTGAGAACCAACCTTCTCACCCTCTAATTGGATATGGAATTCAACCCTGTTATGGTCACTCATTCCAAGTGCAAAGTTGTGGAAAGAAAGGGTGGAGACTCCTTCGGGATGGAGTAATGCTGTGCATCCATCCCTCGGACTCCTATGGTTTCGCATGGGGAAGTGGAGTAGAGCAGCTGCGCCTACAACAGGCTCCGACATAATATTGACAGGAGTATTAGATGGAGGGGCTGACGGTGTTTCCCAGTTGCTATTTCTCCAGGTGGTGGCCCACTTTGAAGGGTACCTGAGGAATCTGTCAGTAGCCCTTGTGGCTGCTCCGCTCTGGTGTGGGGTTCTGACACGAACTGGCAACAAAGTGAAGGAGGGTAATACGTTTAATAGATATTTTCTCCCCACAGTAATCCGTTACATCTTTGAGGCTGTCTGAAAGCCTCCAGCCCCGAGGATGGTGTCAGATTGCTGTAAAGAGATCGTGCTCACATTTTACTCACTCCATGAGGCACAGGAACCAAGCACCCAAACTCTAGAGTGAAGCAGATTCCATTTCCGTTTAATTACAAACATCTTCTTTTCCTCATTATTCCACCTCCATCCCTGGTAGAAACATATTTTATCCGGATACATTCCTCTTGGAAGTTTGACCCAAATACTTGTGGGGTTTTATGTTTGATTCTGCCCAAATTCAGGTTTGTTCAGACCATCCCTGGAAGGCGGTGGATCCATAACTGTTCTGCCCCTTTCTCTTGTATAGATACTGCACTGGCACAGGAGCGAACTTTCAATGGGGAAAGTATTTGAAAAATAATTTTCAGCAAATGGTTTTAAACGTCCTGTCACCTATCCCAAAAACAACAAGTGACAGGGTAAGTTGTTGCCTTCTTGGTATAAATTGCCCTGTGAGACTGACTGTCCCTTCCATTGATCATTTTGTTCACACCCTCAGCACTGTCCTGGAATGAGTCACATTCCGCACACTTACAGAGATCAACACAAGAGACGGAAAAATCTCGATCACAGGAGCTGATCCTGGGAATGTGCCGCTCTAACTCTGCAGTCCCATTAGCAACCTCTAGGGATCAGCCGCTGTCTGTTCCCAGGCTACTTAATCAGTTTCTTCTGGTTGCTGGTGGAATATTGCGGGTGTTTCACTTCATCCTCAGGTATTCTCACCTTTGACCTCTTCAATTATTTTATTTTATCTCATCGTTGAAGACCTGGACTATCCTTCAGATGTCATGCATTTACTGACAGCACGTTTGAGGACTGCACAAGAGACACGAGAGTGACACCAAAGAGGTAGCACATGCTTCGAAAAATTAAGCAGATGGTAGATATGGTAAAGTGTACAAAGGGAAAGAGTGGTGGGCGCCTATTGAGCAGGGTTTTGAAGGTACCGAGGGAGGGGACCAGACGTCTGGCGTGCAGTGGCTTGAGGAACGTCTGCCGATAGTGGAGCAGAAGGAGCGATGAAAGAGCAGTAATCTGTCACCACAGGAGTGGAGAGCGGAGCGGACTTTGTGCAGAGCGATGGTTGGCTGTAGGGGTTCGCTGAGATAGGGAGGGAGACAAGCAGGAAGGAATCACGAGATTCTTAAAATCGATTCAGTGGAGCACAGGGAGCAAGTTGAAATTAGCGAGGAGGTAGTGGATTGTGGTTTCGGATTTATCCGCTTGAACACTTGCGCTGTACATTCACGATATTTTGGAGCTTGTGGAGTTTGGTGGTCGGGAGGCCAATAGGGAGTGTGTTGGAGAAATTAAGGCTCGCAGTGATCAAGGCTGGATTACTGTTTTGGCCGCATATGGAGAACAGGCAATGCTTTGAAAGGTGATAGAAAACAGTCAGCTATTGGATTTGGTGTGGGGGGACGTGGCTGAACTCAGGATCGAGCAGTACACCAAGATTCACAAGACTTGCTAAACACCTACTTTTTAACGGTCTTCACGGTAGTCGGTGAAGATAAAGAACCAGAGATACGAGACGCATTAGCAATAAATCAAGGAGAGGAACTTACTAGATTTAATATAAGTAAATACAGGGCAATGGAAGAAACTTTGGGAAAATGTTGTCAAATATGAAGGTTCGGAAGGTTTCCACACAAGGTATTAAAATAAATAGGTGAGGAAATTGTAGAGGATCTAGTGATGATCTTCCAAAGCTCACTGTATTCCGGAATGATTTCCTTGAATTAGAAAATTATCTGTGTCACTCAATTTTTTAAGCGGAGTATGAGAGGCAAAGGAGGATATTATTGACCTCTTGCTGGATCGTCCTTTGTGGGAAGTTACTAGAATCTGTTATTAGGAACACAGTGACTGCTCACTAGGATAAATGTGAGCTGATCAGAGAGAGCCAGCATAGATTTGTAAAGGTTAATCATGTCTAACTAACCTAGTGGGATATTTTAAATCGGGAACGAATGTTGTAGATAAGGGAGGTTCTATGCATGTTATTGACCTGGACTTACAGAAAGCATTCGATAAGTTTCCAAATAAGAGAATGTTAAGAGAAACGGTAGCGCATGGAATTGGAGGCAGTTTATTGCCCTGGTAGAGAATTGGGTTGGAGGTAGGAGACAACGGCTAGGGATAATTGATATGTATTAAATTGGCAGGATAATTTGGTATCCTTCAGGGATCAGAACTTGGGCCTTAGCTTTTCTCTATATTTATATATGACTTGGATGAAACAACAGAAAGACATATATCCAAGTTTGCTGACAAAACCAAGTTACGTGGCGCAGTAAATATTGAGGACGGGAGCACAAAGTTGCAAAGAGACATTGATTAAATGAGAGGGAGAACACTGTGCAGCTGGAGTTCAAGGTAGGGAACTGAGAGGTCATCCACTTTGGAACTAAGATAAATAGATCCGGGTATTTTCTAAATTGTGAGAAGTTAGGAACGGTGGAGGAGCAGCTAG
The DNA here is from genome assembly GCA_030390025.1 of Squalus acanthias. NCBI lineage: Eukaryota > Metazoa > Chordata > Chondrichthyes > Squaliformes > Squalidae > Squalus > Squalus acanthias. The sequence goes on from JASTWF010000120.1 coordinate 757,016, forward strand.
ATTCAGGGGTCCAACTGCAGAAATCACTAAATGCTAGTGGAGAGGAAACAACAATCATTTAATAGAAAGGCTAATGCAAAGTTGCCCTTTATCTCAAGCGGCTAAAAACACAAAGATGTGTAAGTTATGTTACAATTATATAAAGCTGTGCGTAGACCCCATTTAGAGCACTGCTTTCATTGCTCTGAATTAAGAATGGTACCGGGGCTAAAAGTGTTTAAGTTATGAAAAAATGTTGCATAGACTAGGCCTGTATTCTGCTGAGAATAGAAGATTGTCGGGTGTTATAATTTAAGTTGTTATATTAATCAAAAGGAGTTGTTCTGGCAGATAGAGAGAAACATTTTCTTCTGGTGGGGGTGTAGAGATCAAGTGAGGCATGATTTCAAAATCAGAGCTGGTACATTCAAGCGAGATATCAGGAAGTAGTTCTTCACACAAAGGCGAGTAAAATCTGTAACTCTCTCCCCAAAACGCTGTTGAGGCTGAGTTATCGAAAATAAAAAAAAATGAGGTTGCTTTTTGTGTGGCAAGTGTATTAAGTGTTAGGGAACGAAGGCGAGTAAATGGCGTTAAGATACTTCATACAATTACAGCAGGAGGAATCATTGGATGTGAGTCAAGTCCCTATAATCCTCTTCTAAGCATCTGGGGAATGCTTCCTTCCAAGTTGCAAAAGAGATGGAAACATATGTGGAGATATTGTGAGGAGTGGGTCATTTTTTAGGGGGACCTACCCTCCAACATAAGGTCAGAAATGGGGATGTTCGCTGATGACTGCACGGTGATCAGAGCCATTCGCAACTCCTCAGACAATGAAGCAGTCCTTGCCCGCATGCAACAAATCCTGCCAGCCAATGAATATCTCCAACAAGCGAGAGTCTAACCTTTGACATTCAACGGAATTTCCAACGCCGAATCCCCCATCATCAGCATTCTGGGGGTCACCATTGACCAGAAACTTAACTGGACCAGCCACATAAATACTGTGGCAGCAAGAGAAGGTCAGAGGCTGGGTATTCTGCGGCGAGTGTCTCACCTGTTTAATCCCCAAAGCGTTTCCAACATCTATAACGCACAAGTAAGGAGTGTGTTGGAATACTCTCCACTTGCCTGGATGTGTGAAGCTGTAACAACACTCAAGAAGCTCTAGACCATCCAGTACAAAGCAGCCCGCTTGATTTGCACCCCATCCACCCCCGTAAATAGTCACTCCTTCCACCACCGGCGTACCGTGGCTGCAGTGCCTACAAGATGCACTACAGCAACTGGCCAAGGCTTCTTCAGCTGCACCTCCATAACCCGTGACCTCTTCCACCTAGAAGGACAAGGGCAGCAGGCGCATGGGAACACCACCACCTCCAAGTTCCCACCAAGTCACACACCATCCTGACTTGGAAATATATCGCCGATCCTTCATCATCGCTGTCTCAAAATCCTGGAACTCCCTCCCTAACAGCATTGTGGGAGTAACTTCACCACACAGACTGCAGCGGATCAAGAAGGCGGGTCACCATCACCTTCTCAACGGCAGTTAGGAATGTGCAATAAATGCTGTCCTTGCCAGCGACGCCCACATCCCATAAGCTAATAAAACAAAGTTTGGAACTCTCTTCCACAACCGGTAGTTTATGGTAGATCAATTGTTGTTTTAAAATCCGAGATTGATACATTTTTGTTTAGCAAAGTTATTAAGGGATATGTAGCAAAGGCGGGTATATGGAGATAGATCAAAGATCCGCCATGATCTCATTGAATGGCGGAACGGGCTCGAGAGGCTGGATGACCTACGCCTGTTCCTATGTTCCTTTCAATTCCAGATCCCCGGGGTGAAGTTCCTTGATGAATGTCTAACGAAGTTGGAGCAGAAGGAGCGGTGTATGAGGAGTAATCCTTTGCCACAGGAACAGCCAGGGGAGCGGAGAATGTGCCCCGCGATTTAAGGATTGAGAGGATTGATGAGATAGGGAGGGAGTCAGGCCGAAGTGTTTGGAAGTGGCGAGCAAGGATCTGCAAATCAATTCACTGACGCAATGGGATACAGTGAAACTAAGCAAGAAGGCAGTGAATAAGGCTTTGTGACTTTATCCAAGTCAAAACATGAAACGAGGCAGTCGGGAAACATTGTCTGGAAGTTGGGAAGGGGGGCAGTTGGTAGGGTGGGCATTGGGGTGATTGAGCCTCCAGGAAATATAGGCTGGATTCGAGTTCATGCAGCAGTGAGGCTGAGCAAGCAATGTATTTGTGGTGATAGACAGTTGGTTAATATATGATTGGGTGTAGGGGGAGGAATCTGAACTCGGGGTCCAACATGACACCTATATTCCACACCGCTGGGCTTAGCCTTCGCTGGCAGTGTGTAGTTGATAGAATCAAGTCCGGCATTGCTATGGTTTTTGTGTAACTCAAAGAGTACAGCATCAGTTTGTCGGACAAAGTGTTGGCTGATCCAGATCTCAGATTTGGTCAGACAGTTGGATAGTATCAACACCCTGGGGTCAATAGAGGAGGCGGGGAGTGCCGTTGGCCTGTTTGCGGAAGCTTGTCACACGCTGGGAGGGATAAGTGTATTGTGACCAAGGAAAATGCCCAGGTTTCATCGGAGATGAGCAGCAGGAGAGTCGTTGAACATGATACAAGCCCCTATATTCCTCTTCTACCGCTCTGGAGAATGCTTATTTCACCGATGCTAAGGAGAGGGGAAGGAGTTGGAGAAAATGGATGCTGCCATTCCATCTGTGGGATTCCCAAGGCTCTCCCTCGGGAAGTGGGGTGGAGCATGTGCGAGTACAACATGCATAAACATTGTAAGGGCAGGGAAATGAGGGGTAGGGGCCTAACGGTGCCTCCCATTTCCTATTTATCTCGGTGGGGACCATTTCGAAGGGTGCATGAGGAAGCTGTCAGTAGCCCTTGTTGTTTTTCCCCTCTAATCGGTGTTTCTGAGAGGGATTTGAAACAATGTGAAGTAGGTAGAAAAGGTTAATTAGAGATTTTTCTCCTCATGAACACTTTCGAGCTTATTGCTGTCTGAATATCAGCCAGAACTGCATCCCCGAGGATGGTGTCAGGGGGCTGGAAAGGAAAAGTACTCACACTTTTCTCAATCCATGACAACAGAAACCAGGCACTCAAACTGTAGCGTGGCGCAGATTCCATTCCTTTTTAAGTAAAACATTTTCTTTTCCCCATTATTCCATCTTCATCCCTGGAAAATGTTATCATCCCCTTAAATTCGAGTTTTAGATTTTTCCCCAAAGATCTGAGCGTTTTATGTTGGATTCTGTACAAAATCAGGATGTCTCAGTAAATCTCTGGAGAATGGTGGACCCAACACTATTCTGCCCCTTTCTACTCTACAGATACTGACCTGACATTAGAACAAAGATCGAACGGAAAAACTATGCGAGGCAAACGCTTGAGCAAACGATATTAAACGACCTGCCCCTCTCACAAAGTTGAATAACAAGTGATGGCGTTTGTTCTCTGGGGTAAATAGTATCCTTCTTGGTTAAATTGCCCTATTCGACTGACTGTCACCAACATTGTCCATTCATTACACAAATCCAGCACTGGCCTGTAATCAGGTACATTCCGCACGCTCACAGAGATCATCACAAGAGCCCGGCACATCCCAATCACAGGAGCTTACCATGAAAGCTGCTGCATTAACTCTCCGGGTCCATTAGCAACCCTTAACGATCAGCCCCTGTACGTTACCCTTGAACATTTAGATTGTACTGATGATATCTGTTGGACTCTTGTGATAATATTCCACTTTTACCTCTGCTTTTTTTATTTCAGCTCCTCTTTGAAGTCCAGGACTGGCCTTCAGATGACATGCAATTCCTGGCAGCACATTTGTAGGATTGTACAAGAGACAAGAGAGTGATGCCAAAGAGGTCGGACATGTTCACTCACAATCGTCAACCTCCATCATGCTCATCAACCTGAAGGCACCACAACTGCCCTTGGGACATGGTCCTCCATCAGCTGCAGAACATCTCTTTACCGCATCCTGCTTCAAAAAATCAGCGTGTCAGATCTTCGGTTCGATGAAGCAAGCGGTGTACGTATGTTGGGACGGGCATTGAACAGTGAGACATCTCATTACGAGATGGGATGACAGGTTTCATTAAGGCGAATTCTGGGAGCTTATTCTCCCTGTATGGGGCATCGTTAGACAGAAGTTGGGGCAGTTAACATGGCCATCACACTATTGGGCAGATCCAGCCAATTCTGCTCCAGTCCAGAGAGACTGCACCAGGAGTAGAGCCTGGCCATGTGACACTGTATTCCAGCCAGTGGGCGGGCCCTGCGCTGGTTTCAGCGTGATTGGCTACTAGCTCCTTTATGATGTCACCGGGAGACAGGTATTAGCTCCAGGTTACAATTAATCAGAGTAATAGGTCATAGAGTCATAACGGCACAGAAGGAGGCACTTTTTCCCATCGAGTCCGTGCCGGCTCTCTGTAGAGCAATCCCGTCAGTCCCATTCCCCCTCTCTATCCCGTAGCTCTGCTAGTTTATTTCCCTCAATTGCCTATCCAGTCTCCACTCTATAACCCCTGAATATCACTGCGATTTCCCTGCCGACTTGCTCCTCAACCTCCAAAAATCATGGCAAGCCCTTCCGCTATCTCCTCCCCCAATTCCCTTAGCAACCTGGGATGCAAGCCATCTGGACCAGGCGACATGTCCACTCTAAGAATACCCAGCCTTCTGGTCCATCCTGTCTATCAATTGTTACCCCTTCATTGCTTCTACCTTTTCCACCTCTACCGATATTTTTCCAGCTTCCACTTCCTTAGTAAACAGCGATACAATGTACTCATTGAGTATTCTATCCGTGCCCTGCGCCTCTAAGCATAACTCACGTTCTTTCTCCCTAATAGACCCCACACCGCCTCTTACTACCCGCTTACTGCTTACATGCCGGTAGAAGATTTTTGGGTGACCTTTTTATGTTAACCGGCATTCTACTTCCATGTTCTCTCTTTGACAATCTTATTTTCATCTTCACATCCCGTCTCAACTTTTTGTGTTTGGTCTGGTTCTCCCTTGAAGAATGCATCTGACATGCATCATACACACTCTTTTTCAGGTTCATCATCTTCTCTATCTCCCTCGTCATCCAAGGAGCCCTTGCTTTGCTTCCCTTACCCTTCCCTCTTGTTGGAATGTACCTAGCCTGTACTTGGAACATCTCCTCCTTAAAGGTCACCCATTGTCACGTTACAGTTTTTCATGTCAGTCTTTGGTTCCATTTTACCCTGGCTAGATCCTTTCCCATTACAATAAAGTTAGCCTTACTACAGCATAAAATCCAAAGATAGGGCGTATAAAATAGCCAAAAAAAGCGCCAGAGCGGAAGATTGGGAACAGTTTAAGATAGAGCAAAGGAGGATAAAGGGCTTAATCAGGAGGGGCAAAATAGCTTACGAAAGCAAGCTGGCAGAAAATATAAAAACTAACTCCAAAAGCTTTTGTAAGTATATCAAGAGGAAAAGACTGGTGAAAACCAAAGTTGGTCCATTGCAGTCAGATACGGGGGAATATATAACGGGAAATAAGGAAATGGCAGACCAACTAAATGCATACTTTGGGTCAGTCTTTACGAAGGAAGACACAAAAAACCTCCCTGGGATATCGGGAAAAATAGGGACATTGGCAAAGGCGGAACTGACGCAAGTCAATATCTCTAAGGATATGGTGTTAAGGAAGCTAAAGGGATTGAAGGCGGACAAATCCCCAGGGCCTGATAACATGCATCCTAGGGTACTGAAGGAGGTGGCCCTAGAGATAGCGGATGCACTAAGTATGATTTTTCAGAATTCATTAGACTCGGGAACAGTGCCCATGGATTGGAGGGTAGCTAACGTTACCCCACTATTCAAAAAGGGGGGTCGGGAAAAAGCAGGTAATTACAGACCTGTAAGCCTTACATCAGTTGTGGGCAAAATGCTGGAGTCCATCATTAAGGATGAATTAGCGGAGCACTTAGCAAATGGGGACAGGATAGGACAGAGTCAACATGGATTTACAAAGGGTAAATCGTGCTTGACTAATCTATTGGAATTTTTTGAGGGAGTAACTGGTAAAATAGATGGGGGAGAGCCAGTAGATGTGGTGTACCTGGACTTCCAAAAGGCCTTCGATAAGGTCCCACATAAAAGATTAGCATGGAAAATTGAAGCTCATGGGATAAAGGGGAAAGTATTGACGTGGATAGAGAACTGGCTGTCAGATAGAAAACAGAGAGTTGGAATAAACGGCTCATTTTCTGAATGGCAGGCAGTAACAAGTGGGGTACCACAGGGATCTGTCCTGGGTCCCCAGCTGTTCACAATTTACATTAATGACCTGGATCAGGAGTCGGATGCAGCATTTCCAAATTTGCACACGACACTAAACTAGGAGGGGGGGGGGTGGGCTCAGAGGAGGAGACCAGGAAGCTCCAGAGCGATTTGGACAGACTGGGTGATTGGGCGGATAAATGGCAGATGCACTATAATGTGGATAAGTGCGAAGTTATCCACCTTGGGTGCAGGAACGGGAGGGCAAATTATTATTTAAATGGCAATAAATTGGGAGAGGGGGAAGTACAGAGAGACCTGGGTGTTCTTGTACACCAGTCACTGAAGGCGAGCATGCAGGTGCAACAGGCGGTCAAGAAGGCAAACGGTATGCTGGCCTTCATAGCAAAAGGGTTGGAATACAGGAACAGGGATACCTTGCTGCAGCTGTACAGGGCACTGGTGAGACCACACCTCGAGTACTGTGTACAGTTTTGGTTGCCTCATCTGAGGAAAGATGTTCTTGCCATGGAGGGGGTGCAGCGGCGATTCACCAGGCTGATACCAGGAATGGCGGGATTGACCTATGAGGAGAGACTATGTAGTTTAGAGATGTACACACTGGAGTTTAGAAGATTGAGAGGGGACCTCATAGAAGTGTATACAATTCTGACAGGTCTAGACAGACTAGATGCAGAAGGAATGTTTCCCTTGGCGGGTGAGAACAGAACCAGAGGACATAATTTAAGGATAAGGGCTAAACCATTTAGGACAGAAATGAGGGGGAATTTCTTCACTCAGAGGGTGGTGAACCTGTGGAACTCATTGCCACAGAGGGCAGTGTACGCCAGCTCATTAAATATATTTAAGAGGGAATTAGATATATTTCTACAGGCAAAAGCGGTTAAGGGTTACGGAGAGAAGGCGGGGACGGGATACTGAATTGGAGGATCAGCCATGATCTCATTAAATGGCGGAGCAGGCTCGAAGGGCCGGATGGCCTACTCCTGCTCCTATCTTCTATGTATCTATGTATCTATGTACAGTTTAGAAGTTCTACTCTAGGTTGTTGCTTGCTCCTCTCTGCATTGCTAATCTAAATCTTATGATACGATGATCACCCGTACCCAAAATTTCTCCCACAGACACTTGGTCGACCTGGCCCACCTCATTTCTCAGCAGCTGATCCAGCAATGCCTCCTTCCTATTTTGGCCAAGCACATTCAACGAAATTCTCCTGAACACATTGCAGAAATCCCTCCCCCTCCTTTCCCTTTAACCTAGCATTACCCAATCGATATTTACGTAATTAAATTCCCCCAATATCACCATAGTCATAGAGTGATAGAGTCGTAACGGCACAGAAGGAGTCCATTTGGCCCATCGTGTTCATGCCGGCTCTCTGTAGACCAATCCAGTCATTCCCATTACCCCGCTCTATCCCCGTAGCCCTACAAGTTATTTTCCTCAATTGCCTATCTAGTCTCCACTCTATAACGCCTGAATATCACAACGATTTCCCTGCCGACTTGCTCCTCTACCCCCCTCTCAATATTTGGAGGCCAACAGAATACAACAATAGCTTGATTATACCCTTTTTGCTCCTCAACTCTAACCAAATGGATTCTGTCCTTGTCCCCTCAAAAACATCCTCCCTTTCAAACACTACAAAGTCTTCCTTAATCAGCACTGCCAACCAACCTCACTTTTTTCCTTCCCTATCTTTTCTGAACACCTTTTACCCTTGAATATTAAGTGCCCAGTCCTCACCGTTTTTAAGCCACGTTTCCTTTATTGCTGCAACATCACATTGCACACAGCTAATTGTGCTTGTAGCTCACTAACCTTAATTATCAGACTTTGTGCGTTTATGTACATGCTTTCTAAACACATTTTTGATTTTGTTGTAGTCACCATGGGGCAGAAGCTGGAGTTGGCAGCTGACACTGTGAGTGAGTTTGGTCAATGCAAATCGGGGAAAGGACAGACAAGCAAAATTAAATATTAAAGTAATGGAATCAAATGCTATTAATTAAAATACATTTAAATTAAATATAATAAGACTTACAAAAATTGTGATATTTTAATCGAGGTACAGATTTTCGAATCCAAACATCTTTAGGAATTTTTGGACAGCCGCCCAGTATCTCTCGGACTCTGATGTTTCCTCCTTTTCTCTGGGTAAGCTCCTTGCCATTTTGGCTCCCAATATGATGAAGAGGGTAGCGGGTGAACAACGCAGCTGCCATCTCCCAGATGTGGTGTATCAAAGCACGATAGCACTGCACCAATTTGACCACTCACTTCAATCATGACAACTTATATCAGTACAGTGCTCCGCACATACAGAGAGATGGCACAGAACTTTATACGTTGTAGGGCGCACAGTCTGGCAGCAAGCAGGTGTGCGGAAGTGTAAAGTGGTGTTGAGAGCCTTGTGAGAGAGTGGGTTATTGTGGATGGTTTTATGGCAGGGCGAGAGAGGTCATGTTGTGTGAAGGATATCCAGATGGTCTTGCTGCCTCTCCTTGAAGAACGTCTGCCGATGGCAGAGATGGAGGAGCGGGTACTGAGGAGTAATGCTGTGCTACAGAAGTGAGGGGCGGAGATGCGTACAGTGATTTGTGGCTGGAGGAGTTCGCGGAGATAATGAGGAAGTCAGGCACGAAGGGATTGGAAGGGTTGAGAAATGATCTTCTGATTAATTCACTGGAGCACAGGAAGCGATTAGGACTTCACATGAAGGCAGAAAACAGAAGCGGGTTCCATTCCCTTTTTGAATTACAAACATCTACTTTTCCTCATTATTCCACCTCCATTCCTGGTAGAAACATCTTTTTTTTCCCGCACACATTCCTCTTGGATTATTGACCCAAAGATCTGTGGGATTTTGAGATGGATTCTGCCCAAAATCTGGTTGGCTCAGTCCATCCCTGGAGGGCGGTTGCCCCATGAATATTCTGCCTCTTTTAATGAAAAAAAAGTCCTGTCACCTATCCCAAAGATAAATAACAAGACTTTTTATTCATTCACGTGATCTGGTAAGGCCAGCAGGAAGATGAGGTAATAGAATGGCGGGCTGTACTTAAAATACATAAATCACCTGGAGCGGATGGGGTGCATCCTAGGATGCTGAGGGAATTGAGGGCGGAAATCGCGGGGGTATGCCCATAATATTCCAATCCTCCATAGATACGGGGGTGGTGCCAGGGGACTGGAGAATTGCAAATGTTTCACCATTGTTCAAAAAAGGATGTAAAGATAAACCCAGCAAATACAGGTCAGTCAGTTCAACCTCGGTATTGGCAAAGCTTCTAGAAACAGTAATCAGGGACACAAGTAACAGTCACTTGGATAGGTGCGGATTAAATATGGAAAGCCAGGATGGATTTGTTAAATGCAAATCGTGTCCAACCAACTTGATTGAATTTTTTGATGAGGTTACATAATTTTGATGATGGTAATGCGGTTGACGTGGTGTGCATGGATTTCCAAAAGGAGTTCGACAAAGTGCCACATAATAGGCTCGCCAGCTAAGTTGAAGCACATGGAATAAAAGGGACAGTGTTAGCTGGAAAAATAAATTGGCTAAGTGATAAGAAACAGAGATTAGTGGTGAACGGTTGTTTTTCGGACTGGAGGAAGATATACAGTGGTGTTCCCCAGCGGTCGGTTCTAGGACCACTTATTTTCTTGATATATATTAATGACTTGGACGTGGGTGAAAAGGGCACAATTTCAAAATTTGCAAATGAAACTAAACTTGGAAGTATAGTCAACAGTGGGGAGGATAATGATAAATTTCAAGAAGACATAGACAGGCTGATGGCATGGGCGGATATGTGGCAGATGAAATTTAATGCAGGAAAGTGTGAAATGATACATCTTGATTGAAAGAATGAGGAGAGAACATATAAACTGAATGATACAATCCTACATGGAGTGCAAGAACAGAGAGACCTTTGGTTGTATGTGCACAAATCGTTGAAGGTGGCAGGGCAGGTAGAGAAAGCAGTTAAAACGGCTTACGGGATCCTGGGCTTCATAAGTAGAGGTATACAATACAAAAGTGTGGTAATTATGATGAACCTGTATAAAACACTGGTTCGGCCCCAATTGGAGTACTGTGTCCAATTACTGCACATTAGGAAGGAAGTTAAGGCCTAAGACAAGTTGCAGAAAAGATTTACGAGAATGATTCCTGGAAAGAAGGACTTCAGTTACGTGGATAGACTGGAGAAGCTGTTGTAGTTCTCCTTGGAACAGAGCAGATTGAGAGGAGATTTGACAGAAGTGTTCAAAATAATGAGGCGTCTGGGCAGAGTAGATAGAGGGAAACTGTTCCCACTGGGGAAACCGGCTAGAACCAGAGGACACAGCTTTAAGGTGAATGGCAAAAGAATCAAAGGCGACGTAAGAAAAAAACGTTTTTTATTCAGCGTATGTTTAAGAGCTGGAATACACTGCCTGAAAGTTTGGTGGAGGCAGACTCAATCTTATCTTTCAAAAGGGAGTTCGAAAGTATCTGAAGGACGAAAAAATCGCAGTGCTGCGGGGAAAGGGCAGGGGAGTGGGAATAGCTGCAAGTCGGCATGGGATCGAAGGGCCGAATGGCCTTCTTCCGTGCTGTAACTATTCTTTGTTTCTATTTAATGTCCATCCCTAATTGCCACAAGAATATGGTGGTGAGTTCTGTGAAGACAATTGAGTGGCGTGCTAAGCCATTTCAGAGTGCAGATAAGAGTCAACCACATTACTGTGGGCCTGAAGTCACGGACATGCCAGACAGGGTAAGGATGGCAGATTTCTTTTCCTGAAGGACATTCGATCACCAGACGGGTTTTTACGACAATCTGGTAGTATTACATGGTCACTGTTAATCATGCCATCTTGTTATTCCAGCTATATTTAATTGTACAGCTGCCGTGGTGGTGATTTAATTCATGTCTCTGACTCATTATTGCAGGTCTCTGGGTTCAGGAGTCCAGTAACATAACCATTAGGCTACCGTACCATACAAGTGAAGGCGGTTGCACTTTGGGGTACGTCGTTGCCTTCTTGGGTGAATTGCCCTGCGAGACTGATTGACACCTCCATTGACTATTTTGTTCACACCCCCCAGCACTAGCCTGATATCAGTTGCATTCTGCACACTCACAGAGATCAACACAAGAGCCCGAAACATCCCAATTACAGCAGCTGACCCTGGGAACGAGCTGCTCTAATTCTGCAGTTCCAATAGCAACCTCTAGATAGCATAAGAACGTAAGAAATAGGAGCAAGAGTAGGCCACTCGGCCCCTTAAGCCTGCTCCGCCATGGCTGATCTTCCTTCTCATCTCCACTTTCCTGCACTATACCCATATCCCCTGATTCGCATAATATCCAAAAATCTATCGATCTCAGTCTTGAATATACTGAACGATTGAGCCTCCACAGCCCTGTGGGGTAGAGAATTCCAAAGATTCACCACCCTCTGAGTGAAGAAATTTCTCCTCATCTCAGTCCTAAATGGCCGACCCCTTATTCTGAGATTGTGACACCTGGTTCTAGACTCCCCAGCCAGGGGAAACATCCTCCCTGTATCTACCCTATCAACCCCTGTAGTAATTTTGTATGTTTCAATTAGATCTACTCTCATTCTTCTAAACTACTGAGAATATAGGCAAAGTCTAATCAGTCTCTCCTCATGGGACAATCCCCCAAACCCAGGAATCCGCCTGGTGAACCTTCGTTGCACTCGCTCTATCGCAAGTATACTCTTCCTAAGCTAAGGAGTCCAAAACTGTGCACAATACTCCAGGTGTGGTTCACCAGGGCGCTATATTATTGCAGTATGACGTCTTCTATTTTATACTCAAAACCACTTGCAATAAAGGTCAACGTATCAGTTGTTTTTCTAATTGCTTGCTGTACCTGCTTGTTAGAAACATAGAAACATAGAAAAATAGCAGCAGGAGTAGGCCATTGGCCCCTGCGTGCCTGCTCCGCCATTCATTATGATCATGGCTGATCCTCTATTTCAATACTGTACCCATGGATTGGAGGGTAGCTAATGTTAGCCCACTATTCAAAAAGGGTGGTAGAGAGAAAACGGGGAATTACAGACCGCGAATCCTGACATCGGTAGTGCGGAAAATGCTAGAATTCATTAAAAAGGATGTAATAGCTGAGCACTTGAAAAACAGTGACAGGATCGGACAAATTCAACATGGATTTACAAAAGATAAATCGTGCTTGACTAAACTACTGGAATTTTTTGAGGATGTAACTGGGAAAATAGATGATGGAAAACCAGTAGATGTATTGTATTTGGACTTTCAAAAGGCTTTTGATAAGGTCCCGCATAAGAGATTAGCGTGTAAAGTTAAGGCACATGGGATTGGGGGCAAGTTATTGAGTTGGATAGAGAACTTGTTGGCGGACAGAAAGCAGAGAGTAGGAATTAATGGGTCTTTTAGACGAGTGGCAAGTAGTGACTAGTGGGGTACCGCAGGGATCGGTCCTTGGACCACAGCTATTCACAATATATATTAATGACAGAGATAAGGGAACTAAATGTAATATCTCCAAGTTTGCAGGGGACACAAAGCTGGTTGGGAGTGTGTGCTGCGAGGAGGATAGCGAGAAACTCCAGGATGATTTGGACAGTTTGGGTGAGTGGGCAGAAGCGTGGCAGATGCAATATAACATGGATAAATGCGAGGTTATCCACTTTGGTGTCAAAAACAGAAAGGCAGACTATTATCTGAATGGCAATAGATTGGGAGAAGGGGAAGTGCAACGAGACCTGGGTGTATTGTGCACCAGTCGCTGAAGGTAAATATGCAAGTGCAGCAGGCGGTGAAGAAGGCAAATGGTATTTTGGCCTTCATAGCGAAAGCGTTTGAGTATAGGAACAGGGATGTCCTGCTGCAGTTGTACAGGGCCTTGGTGAGACTACTCCTTGAGTACTGTGTGCAGTTTTGGTCGCCTTATCTGAGGAAGGATGTTCTTGCCATGGAAGGAGTTCAGCGAAGATTCACAAGGCTGATACCTGGAATGGCAGGAATGACAAATGAGGAGAGATTGGGTCGATTGTGCTTATACTCGCTGGAGTATAGAAGAATGTGAGGGGATCTCATCGAAACATATAAAATTCTGTCAGGTCTGGACAAACTAGATGCAGGAAGAATGTTCCCGATGGTCGGAGAGTCCAGAACCAGGAATCATACTCTAAGGATAAGGGTTAAGCCATTTAGGACAGAAATGAGGAAGAATTTCCTCACCCAGAGAGTGGTGAACCTGTGGAATTCTCTACCACAGAAGGTAGTTGAGGCCAAGTCATTATATATATTCAAGAATGAGTTAGATATATTTCTTGAAGCTAAAGGTATCAAGGGATATGGGGAGAAGGCAGGTACAGGGTATTGAGTTTGGATGATCAGCCATGATCTCATCGAATGGCGGAACAGGCTCGAGGGGCCGAATGGCCTACTCCTACTCCTATCTTCTATTTTTCTATGTAATACCATATTCCCGCGCTCTCCCCATACCACGTGATGCGTTTTGTCTCTAGAAATCTATCCATCTCCTTCTTATATATATACATTTACTTGGCATCCACAGCCTTCTGTGGCAGAGAATTCCACAGGTCACCACCCTCTGAGTGAATAAATTTCTCCTCATCACAGTCCTATATGTCCTCCCCTCATTTCCTGAGACTGTGACCCCTCGATCTAGACCCCCAGCCAGGGGAAACATCCTCGCTGTATCCAGTCTACTAGTCCTGTCAAAATGTTATACGTTACAGTGAGATCCCCTCTCATTCTTCTAAACTCGAGTGAATACAGGCCTAGTCGAACAAATTTCTCCTCATACGAGAGTCCTAGCATTCCAGGAATCAGTCTGGTGAACCTTCGCTGCACTCCCTCTATGGCAAGTATATCTTTTTTATGTAAGGAGACCACAACTGCACACAGTACTCCAGGGGTGGTCTCACCACCCTGTACAACTGTAGAAAGACATCCCTGCTTCTGTATTCAAATCCTCTTGCAATGAAGACCAAAATACCATTTGCCTTCCTAACTGCTTGCTGCACCTTCATGTTTGCTTTCAGTGACTGGTGTACAAGGACACCCAGGCTCCTCTGTACATAAATATTTCCCAATCTATCACAATTCAAATAATACTCTGCCGTTCTGTTTTTCATACCAAAATGGATAACTTCACATTTATCCACGTTATATTGCATCTGCCATGTATTTGCTCACTCACTCAACGTGTCTAAATCGCCTTGAAGCCTCTTTGCATCCTCCTCACAACTCACAACCCCACCTAGTTTCGTGTCGTCAACAAACTGGGAAATATTAGATTTGATTCCCTCATCCAAATGATTAATACAGATTGTGAATAGATGGGGCCCAAGCACTGATTCCTGCGGTACCCCACTAGTCAGCATCTGCCACCCCGAAAAAGACCCATTTATTCCTACTCTCTGTTCCCTGTCTGGTAATCAATTTTCAGTCCATGCCAGTATATTACCCCCAATCACACGTGATTTAAATTTGCACACTAACCTCTTATATGGGACTTTATCAAAGGCCTTCTGAAAATCCCAATACACCACCTCCACAGGTTCTCCCTTATCTATTCTACCAGTTAGATCCTCAAAAAACTCAGTAGGTTTGTCAAACACGATTTCCCTTTCATAAATCCATGTTGACTTTGTCTAATCCCATGGATATTTTCTCAGTGTCCTGTTATCACATTCTTTATAATAGACTCCAGGCTACTACTGATGTTAGGCTAACCGGTCTGTAGTTCACTGTTTTCTCTCTCCCTCCTTTTTTAAATAGTGGTGTTACATTTGCCACCCTACAATCTGTAGGAACTGTTTCATAATATATTGAATTTTGGAAGATGACAACAAATGCATGCACTATTTCCATGGCTACCTCTTTTAGTACCCTAGGATGCAGATTATCAGGCCCTGGGGATTTATCGGCTTTCAGTCCTATTAATTTCTCCAGCACTATTTTTTAACAATACTAATTTCCTTTAATTCCTCCTTCTCACAAGGCCCTTGGTTCCCTAGCATTTATGGGAAGTTATTTGTGTCCTCTTCCGTGAAGAGAGAACCAAAGTATTTGTTTAATTGCTCTGCGATATCCTTGTCCCCATTAAGAATTCTCTCGTATCTCACTGCAAGGGACCTACATTTGTCTTCACTAATCTTTTTCTTGTTACATAATTATAGAAGCTTTTACTGTCCGCTTTTATGTTCCTTGCAACTTTACTCTCATGCTCTATTTTTCCCCTCTTAATCAATCTCTTGGTCATTTCTGCTGAATTCTAAACTGCTCCCAATCCTCAGGCTTGCTAATTTTTCTGGCAGCTTTATATGATTCCTCTTTGGACCTAATACTATCCTTAATTTATTTTTTTAGCCATGGTTGGGCCGCTTTTCGTTTTGTGTTTTTGCACCAGAAAGCAATATATAACTGTTGCAATTCATGCATTCGTTCCTTAAATGTTAGCCATTGCCTATCCACCACCATGCCTTTCAATGAAGCTCCCCAACCATTCATAGCCAACTCACTCCTCATACCTTCGTAGCTTCCTTTCTTTCGAATTAGGACCCTAGTTTCGGATTGGACTTCTTCACGTTCCATCTTAATAAAGAGTTCTACATGTTATGGTCACTGTTCTCTAAAGGACGCTGCACAAGAAGATTATTAATTAACCCCTTCTCATTTCACAATACCCAAAATAGGATAGCCTGTTCCCTAGTTGGCTCCTCAACGTACTGGTCTAAAACAGCATCTCATACACCCTCCAGGAATTCATCCTCCACAGTATTATTGCTAATTTGGTTTGGCCAGTCTATATGTAGATTAAAGTCACCCTTGTTTACTGTAGTGCCCTTGTTATATGCGTCTCTAATTGCCTCTTTGATACCATCCGCTTCATTACCACAACTGTTTGGAGGCCTATAGACAACTCCCACCGATATTTTCTCGCCTTAGCTGCACCCAGACTGATTCTACATCTTGAATTTCAGAGCCAATATCCGTTCTCACTATTGCTCTGATTTCATCTTTACTAACAACGCCACCCCACTTCGTTTCTCTTTTTGCCTGTCTTTCCTAAGTATCGAATACCCTTGGATATTCAGCACCCAGCCTTGGTCACCCTGCAGCCATGTTTCCGTAATCGCATTAATATCGTTACCGTTTACACCTATTTGCGCTGTTAATTCATCTACCGTTAACTTTCAGAGATTCGTGTACAAGGACACCCAGGGCCCTCTGAACACCAACATTTCCAAATCTTTCACCATTTAAAATATACTTTGCTGTTCTTTTTTTCCTACCAAAGCGGATTACTTCACATTCCTCCAAATTATATTCAATTTGCCATGATCTTGCTCACTCACTTAGCCTGTCTATATCCCCCTGAAGCCTCCTTGCATCCTCCTCAAAACTGACATTTTCACCTAGTTTTGTATCATCAGCAAACATCGATATATTACATTTGGTCCCATCATCAAAATCATTGAAGTAAATTGTGAATAGCTGATGCCCAAGCACTGATCTATGCAGTTCCCCACTATTTACAGCCTACCAACCCGAAAATGATCCGTTTATTCCTACTCTCTGTTTTCTGTCCGTTGACCAATCCTCAATCCATGCTAGTATATCACTCCAAATACCATGAGACCTGATTTTGTTTAATAAACTCTTGTTTGGCACCTTATGGAATGCCTTCTGAAAATCCAAATATACCACCTCCACTGGTTCCCCCTTATCTATCCTGGTAGATTAGCCGCTGTCCTTTCCCAGGCTACTTAGTGGTTTACTTTTGTTGCTCCTGGAATATTGCGCTTTTACTCCTCAAATCTTAATTATTCTCCATTTTGACCTCTTCAATTATTTTATTTTAATTCATCTTTGAAGGCCAGGCCTGCCCTTCAGATGACGCATTTCCTGACAGCCCGTCTGCACAAGAGACACGAGAGTGACACCAAAGATGTTGGACATGCTTCGAAAAATTAAGCAGCTTGAAGTTAGGCTAAAGAACGGTAGAGTGATGGGGCCTCGTAAGATATGGAGGATTGTTTTGGATGCATGGAGGCAGGTTACAAGACAGTGGGCGGGAGGTCCAAATGTCCAGGGTGCAGGGACTTGATGAACGTCTGCTGATGGTGGAGCAGGAGGAGCGGTAAATGAGGAGTGATCTGATGCCACAAGAACGGGGAGAGGAATGGAGTTGGGTCAGAAAGATGTATAGCTGGAGGAGATCTTTGAGAGATGGAGCTAATCAGGCACGAATGGATTGGAATGGGGCACAAGGATCTTCAACTCTTTTTACTGGAGCACAGGGAGCCAATGGAAGTTAGTGAGGAGACAAATTAATGTGGTTTGACTTTGTCCAGTTCAAAACTTTCGCTCCGCATTCATGATACATTTTAGTTTGTGGAGTTGGAAATACGGAGGCACGTAGGGAGCGTGATGGACAATTTGAGCCGCGATGTCATCAAGGCTAGTTTTCAGTTTTGGCCCCAGTGGGTCAGCAGGCAATGGTTTGGAGCTGATCGAAAGTAGGCAGCTAAAGGATTGGGGGCGGCGAGTGAATGCTGAGCTCAAGGTCAAGGGAATAAAAGCCATTGGTGTGCATGGTGCTGGCATGAGCTGGTAGTCAGCATAATCTGTGGAAACTGGAGGCTGTGGGGCTGGTAACAAGGGATAGCCAAGGTACGGTCCTGTTGAGTTTGGATTTGCTTGCTGCCACCGAACATCACAGTTATATATAGCTTGATTTCCATGTAAAAAGGGGTAACAGGTTTTCAATAGCTAGGAATAGGAGGAGCTTCGACACCACTACCACAAAGGTCCCCAAGACTTGCTAAATACTTACTTTGTTACGATCTTCACGGAGGTAGGTGAAGGTAAAGAACCAGGGATACGAGGAAAACTAGCAATAAATCAAGGAGAGGGATATACTAGATTTAATATGAGTAAATACATGATAATGGAGTAAATAAGAAGACAGAAGATTGACAAATCTGCAGATCCCCAAGATTTCGACCCCAGCATATTAAAAGAAAATGGTGAGGAAACTGTAGATAATCTCGACATGGGCCCGAAAATTAGACCTAATATGGGAGAGTACGCACTGTGTACTCTCGCGTATTAGGTCCCGAAGTGCCGGTTTCCTGCATGCACTGTGCATGCATGGGAAACCGGCACTTCGCGTATTGTGAAGAAAGCGGTTCCTAAATGAACCGCGTGCGCGCTACAGTTTGTGCGCACGCAGCGCACATAGCTTTTTTTTCGGGTTTCAACGCGCAGGTAAGTGTTGAAGATTTTACACATAAAGAAAGCAGGCGTAAGACCCCCTTTTAACAAGGTAAGTAGTTAATTAAGTATTATTTTTAAAGTTTTTCAACAGGTTTATCTTTTTTAGAGACGTTAAAGAAAGGTAAGTTTATTTTTATAACTTTTAAAAAAAATTTAAATATTTTCAAAAATGTTATTTTTTGTTTAAAGTGGTTAATTTATTTAACTATAGTTATTTTATTAATGTGATGGCTTTTTAAAATTTAATTGAGGTTTAGCTGTTCTTTTGTGGGCTTGTTGTATTCATAGCTTTGACAGCTCTTGCTGTCAAAACTATGAATGAGAGATGGTGTCCTGCCATTGGCTCTAACTGGCCCACGTGATCCCACAGCTGGCATCGAACTAACTGCGCCTCTGGGACACGCACACACTGCGTGCCGGCACCAGGGAGAGGCCCATGAATTGAAGTTAGTGTGGGCCAAAACCATAAAGGCAGGCGCGGAGTGCGATATCGTGGGTGATCCTTACCCCCACGGAAACCATCGAAGTCCAATTTCTGGGCCATGATCTTCCCAAACTCACTTGGATCCGGAATAGTTTCCTTGAACGGAAAAACTCTCCATGTTACTCCATTATTTAAGAAGAGTAGCAGAGGCAAAGGAGGATATGATTGGTCTATTACTCGAATGTGCTTTTGGGAAGTGACCAGAATCTGTTATTATGAAAAGTGTCTGAGCACCTGGAAAAATATAAGCTGATCAGAGAGAACCAGCATGGATTTGTAATGGTTAATTCATGTCTAACGAACATAGTTGAATAATGTGAATCAGTAACGAATCATAGGAGCATTCAATCATAGAAATTTGCTTCCATTCTTTCAGATCCAACCCCAACATTGTCATTATACCTGCTGACAATGGTCGTGCTGTTGTTGTCTGGCGAATCGACCTCTACCTAGCAGAAGCTGAACGCCAACTCTCCGACACCTCCTCCTACCTCCGGCTGGACCATGACCCCACTTCCGAACATCAAGCCACCGTTTCCAAGACTGTCACTGACCTCATCTCCTCTGGAGATCTTCCCCCCACGGCCGCCAACCTCATAGTTTCCCAACCCCACACAGCCCGCTTCCACCTCCTTCCCAAGATCTGCCCTGGTAGTCCCATCGTTTCAGCCAGTTCTTGCCCCACGGAAATTAGCTCTTCCTATCTCGACTCTATTTTTTCTCCCCTTGTCCAGTCTCTTCCCACCTACATCCGCGACTCTTCCGATGCCCTCTGCCTCGTTAACAGTTTCCAGTTTACTAGCCCCAACCGCCTCCTTTTCACTATGGACTTACCATCCCTCTACACCTTTATCCCCCACCAGGATGGCCTGAGGGCGCTCCGCTTCTTCCTTGAACAGAGGCCCAGCCAGTCCTCATCCACCAACAGCCTCCTCCGCCTGGCGGATATTTTTCTCACGTTGAACAACTTCTCCTTTGACTCCACTCACTTCCTCCAAATCAAAGTTGTTGCTATGGGAACCCGCATGGGTCCTAGCTATGCCTGCCTTTGCGTGGATTATGTGGAACACTCTTTGTTCCAGTCCCAGTCAGGTCCCCTCCCTCCCCTCTATTTCCGGTACATTGATGACTGTAACGGAGCTCTTTCCTGCTCTCGCCCTGAACTAGATAATTTCATTCAGTTTGCTTCCAATTTCCACCCTTCCCTCACTTTCACATGTCCATCTCCGACTCTTCCCTTCCCTTCCTCAACTTCTCCTTCTCCATCTCTGGGGATAGGTTATTGATAAACATTCACTACAAGCCCACTGAATCCTACAGCTACCTGGACTACACTTCCTCTCACCCCGCCTCATGTAAGGACTTTATTCCATTCTTCCAGTTTCTCCGTCTCCGCCGCATCTGCTCTGATGATGCCACCTTCCATACCAGTGCTTCCGAAATGTCTTCCTTTTTCCTCCCCGAGGATTCCCCTCTACTGTGGTTGACATGGCCCTCGCCTGTCTCCGTTCTATCTCCCGCACTTTTGCCCTCACCCCGCCTCTCCCTCCCGGAACCACGATAGAGTTACCCTTGTCCTCACATTTCACCCGCACCAGCCTCCACATTCAACGGATCATCCTCCGCCATTTCCGTCACCTTGTTACAGAGACAATGGGCAAACTTGAAACCTTGTTACAGAGACAATGGGCAAAGATTAAACCTCGTTACTGAGTCAATGGGCAAAGATTAAACCTTGTTACAGAGACAATGGGCAAACTTGAAACCTTGTTACAGAGACAATGGGCAAAGATTAAACCTCGTTACTGAGCCAATGGGTAATGATTAAACCTTGTTACAAAGACAATGGGCAAACTTGAAACCTTGTTACAGAGACAATGGGCAAAGATTAAACCTCGTTACTGAGTTAATTGGCAAAGATGAAACCTTGTCATTGGCCAAAGATGACTGAATACACCTGGGTTGCTGCAGTAAGAGTAGTTATCAGGGATTGGACAAAAGAAGGAGCTCTTGGAGCTATATGCTCTCAGTTCCCCGATTTATGGGCAAGCCATAAACAGGAAAGTGGGAAAGTGCATATACAACCCGAACCACATTTTAAAAGTACTTGGGATCCTCTATACTGCAGGGCTATGGACCAAGAGCTGGGAAGTGGGATTAGACTGGATAGCTCTTTGTTGGCCGGCGTGGACACGATGGGCCGAAATGGCCTCCTTCCATGCTGTAACTTTCTATGATTCTATGATTCTATGATTCTACTACCCATAAAAATCCCAGGAGGAACTAATAAACCCCATAAACAATAACCGATTAAACCTGAAGCTAAAGCCGCTGTGAAAGGTATAGTGGGGGATCTTGTACAAGGAGGAATATTGCGGAAAACTTCTTCTGCAACAAATTTCCCCACATGGCAAGTTAAAAAGCCCGATTGGACATGGAGGTTGACTATTGACTATACAGCCTTGAACAAATGTACCCCGATCCTACACCCAGTACTGGCGAGCCCGGCCACAATTTTGAATGGACTAAGTCTGGAACATAAGACTTTTTAAGTTTTAGATTTAGTTCTGGGCGGTACCGTTAGATGAGGATTCTCAGAATAAATTTGCCTTTACGGTAGATGATCAACAATATACCTGGACCCGACTCCCTCAAGGGTTCCATAATAGTCCGAGCATCTTCTACCAAACAATGAATGAAGTACTGTCAACGATGGATCTGACCCCTTATGGTAGCACGATTCTCCAATACGTAGATGACCTGTTAATCGCTTGTCCAAGCGAGAGGAGAAACTGCGGTGAACTTGTGTCTGTCCTGCAGACGCTCCAGAAATCAGGACTGCGAATAAGCCCCAAAAAGGCACAGATTGGTCAGGTTTCCGAGCAATACCTAGGGCATGCCATCCAAAAGGGCCATAGGGATATGTCGGACGACCGACGGACAGCAATCAAAGAGATGCCCAGATCAATTAATGTAAGAGGAGTCAGGCAAGTGATAGGACTTTTTAACTATTGCCGGAATTTTATCCCCGGGTTCACGTTCTTAGTAGGCCCCATTCAGGATCTCACTAAAGGAGGGAAGCCCCCATTACAATCAGTCACCTGAGGACCGGAACAGGAATTGGCGTATACACAAGTTAAGCCAACCATGACAAGTGCCCCAGCTTTGGGTTTGTCCGATATGAGTAAACCGTTCCACCTCTACTCTGATAATGAAGGAGATTTGGTACAAGAACACGGAGATAGGAAACGACCAGTAGCCTATTACTCCACCCGCCAATCACCGGTAGCGGCCGGACTGCCCCGATGCATCACGGCCTTAGATTGTGCTGCCTGGGCAGTTCACGTCAATGAGCCAGTCGTGAAGGCGGGACAGACTGTATTACACACCCAGCATACTTTAGTGGAACATTTGAACACAGGGAAGTTGAGGGCCGTTTCTGATAGCCGACGGGCAGCCTGGGAAGCAGTGCTTATTCCCAAAGATAAATCCATTCAAATTATTCGAGACCATGGGGTGAACGCTGCAACTGGAGTTCTGACCCAAGGGACAGAGCATAAGTGTGAGTCAGTAGTCGAAGAAGAGTAGAGTTGTGGGGTGAAGGAAACACCATTGGAAGGAGAAGTCGAAAACCTCTTTGTGGATGGGTCTAGGAGCTATGTAGCTGGAGTCTTTATACTAGGTGGGCAGTCGTTCTGGGTGATGGAGATGTAATTAAAACAGGAACCCTGGGCGGAGAACAGTCACCCCAGGTGGCGGAATTAGTTGCCCTCGTCAAAGCCCTAACATGGGCGGAGAACAAACGAGTTAAAGTATATACCGATAGTCGATGTGCCTTCGGGGAAGTACATGAATATATGGCCGCATGGGCCAGGAGGGGATTTGTGACATCAGGAGGCGGGCATATAAGAACATAAGAACATAAGAAATAGGAGCAGGAGTAGACCAATCGGCCCCTCGAGCCTGCTCCGCCATTCAATGAGATCATGGCTGATCTGATCCAACCTCAACTCTAAAGAACACAAGAAGCAGGAGCAGGACCAGGCCACTCGGCCCCTGGTCCTGCTCCGTCACCCACAGGGCCTTGACCGATCCAAACTCAAACTCATGTACAATTTCCAGCCCGCTCCCCATAACCCCTAATTCCCTTTACTTCTAGGAAACGGTCTATTTCTGTTTTAAATTTATTTAATGAAGTAGCTTCCACAGCTTCCTGGGGTAGCAAATTCCACAGACCCACTACCCTCTGAGTGAAAAAGTTTCTCCTCATCTCAGTTTTGAAAGAGCAGCCCCTTATTCTAAGATTATGTCCCCTAGTTCTAGTTTCACCCATCATTGGGAACATCCTCACCGCGTCCACCCGATCAAGCCCCTTCACAATCTTATATGTTTCAATAAGATCGCCTCTCATTCTTCTGAACTCCAATGAGTAGAGTCCCAATCTACTCAACCTCTCCTCGTATGTCCACCCCCTCATCCACGGAATTCACCGAGTGAACCTTCTTTGTACTGCCTCGAGAGCAAGTATGTCTTTTCTTAAGTATGGACACCAAAACTGTATGCAGTACTCCAGGCGCGGTCTCACCAATACCCTATACAACTGCAGCAATACCTCCCTGTTTTTATATTCTATCCCCCTAGCAATAAAAGCCAACATTCCATTGGCTTTCTTGATCACCTGCTGCACCTGCATACTAACTTTTTGATTTTCTTGCACCAAGACCCCCAGATCCCTTTGTACTGCAGTACTTACCAGTTTCTCGCCATTAAGATAATAACTTGCTCTCTGATTTTTCCTGCCAAAGTGCATAACCTCACATTTTCCAATATTGTATTGCATCTGCCAAATCTCTGCCCACTCACCCAGCCTGTCTATATTCCCCTGCAGGTTTTTTATGTCCTCCTCACTCTCTACTTTCCCTCCCATCTTTGTATCATCTGCAAACTTTGATATGTTACACTCGGTCCGCTCCTCCAAATCGTTAATATAGATTGTAAAGAGTTGGGGACCTAGCACCGACCCCTGCGGAACACCACTGGCTACTGGTTGCCAGTCCGAGAATGAACCATTTATCCCAACTCTCTGCTTCCTGTTAGATAACCAATCCTCCACCCATGCCAGAATATTACCCCCAATCCAGTGATTTTTTTATCTTGTGTAATAATCTTTTATGTGCAACCTTGTCGAATGTCTTCTGGAAGTCTAAATACACTACATCCACTGGTTCCCCTTTATCCACCCTGTACGTTATGTCCTCAAAGAACTCGAGCAAATTTGTCAGACATGACTTCCCCTTCATAAAGCCATGCTGACTTTGTCCTATTAAATTATGTTTATCTAAATGTTCCGTTACTGTCTCCTTAATTATAGACTCCAAAATTTTACCCACCACAGATGTTAAGCTAAATGGTCTATAATTTCCAGCCTTCTGCCTACAACCCTTTTTAAATAAGGGTGTTACATTAGCAGTTTTCCAATCTGCCGGGACCTTTGCTGATTTCAGAGAGTTTTGGAAAATTATCACCAAAGCATCCACTATTCCTACTGTCACTTCCCTCTGGACCCTAGGATGTAAGCCATCAGGTCCAGGGGATTTATCCGCCTTGAGTCCCATTATTTTACTGAGTACCAATTCCTTAGTGATTTTAATCGTATTTAGCTCCTCCCCCACTAGAGCCCCCTGTTTGTTCAGTGTTGGGATATTCTTAGTGTCCTCTACCGTAAAGACTGAAACAAAGTATTTGTTCAGCATTTTTGCCATCTCCATGTTTCCCACCATTAATTTCCCGGTCTCATCTTCCAAGGGACCTACGTTTGCCTTAACCACCGTTTTTCTTTTTATATAACTATAGAAACTCTTGCTATCTGTTTTTATATTTTTTGCCAATTTATTTTCATAGTCTATTTTCCCTTTCTTAATCAATCCTTTAGTTACTTTTTGTTGTCTTTTGAAGACTTCCCAATCTTCTATCCTCCCACTAACTTTGGCTACCTTATATGTCCTTGTTTTTAGTTGGATACTTTCTTTAATTTCTTTACTTAGCCATGGATGGCTGTCATTTCTTTTACACCCTTTTTTCCTCAGTGGAATATATTTATTTTGAAAGTTGTAAAATAACTCCTTGAATGAACACCACTGCTCATGTACCGTCTTACCCTTTAATCTATTTTCCCAATCCACTTTAATCAATTCTGCTCTCATGCTATCATAGTCTCCTTTATTCAAGCTCAGTATGCTTGTTTGAGAACCAACCTTCTCACCCTCTAATTGGATATGGAATTCAACCATGTTATGGTCACTCATTCCAAGGGGATCCTTAACTAGGACATTATTAATTAATCCAGACTCATTACACAGTACCAGGTCCAAGGTTGCTTGCCCCCTTGTAGGATCAGTTACATACTGCTCAAGAAATCCAACCCTAAGACACTCAATAAACTCTTCCTCAAGGCTGCCCTGCTAAATTTGATTTGTCCAGTTAATATGATAGTTAAAATCCCCCATAATTATAGCTGTTCGCTTATTACATGCCCCAAATATTTACTGATTAATACTTCTTCCAACAGAGTTGCAACTATTAGGAGGCCTATATACTACGCCCACCAGTGTTTTTTTCCCCTTATGATTCCTTATCTCTACCCAAACTGTTTCATTATCCTGATCTTTTGACCCAATATCATTTCTCTGTATTACAGTGATTCCTTCCTTTATTAACATAGCCACCCCGCCTCCCCTTCCTTCCTGCCTGTCCTTCCTGATTGTTAAATACCCTGGCATATTTAATTCCCAGACGTTGTCACCCTGCAGCCCTGTTTCTGTAATGGCCACAAGATCATACCCATACATAGTTATTTGTGCCGTTAACTCGTCAATTTTGTCACGAATGCTACGTGCATTCAGATAAAGAACTTTCAAATGGGTTTTGCGACACTTACTTCCTGCTTTATCCATATTTAATACTTTACCTTTTACTCCATACCTTCTGTCCCTTCCTGACATGCTTTCCTCTGTCTCCCTGCTCAGGTTCCCAACCCCCTGCCACATTAGTTTAATTCCTCCCCAACAGCACTAGCAAAGACTCCCCCTAGGACAGCGGTCCCGGCCCTGCCCAGGTGCAGACCATCCGGTTTGGACTGGTCCCACCTCCCCCAGAACCGGTTCCAATGTCCCAGGAATTTGAATCCCTCCCCCTTGCACCATTCCTCTAGCCACGTATTCATTTGAAATATCCTCCTATTTCTACTCTGACTGGCACGTGGCACTGGTAGCAATCCCGAGATTACTACCTTTGAGGTCCTATTTTTCAATTTACCTCCTAACTCCCTATATTCTGCTTTTAGGACCTCATCCCCTTTTTTACCTATATCGTTGGTGCCTATGTGCACCACGACAGCTGGCTGTTCGCCCTCCCCCTCCAAAATGTTCTGTAGCCACTCCGAGACGTCCTTGACCCTTGCACCAGGGAGGCAACACACCATCCTGGAGTCTCGGTTTCGGACGCAGAAACTCCTACCTATTCCCCTTACAATTGAGTCCCCTATCACTATAGCTCTTCCACTCTTTTTCCTCCCAGCATGTGCAGCAGAGCCTCCCATGGAGCCAGGAAGTTGGCTGCTGCTGCCTTCCCCTAAGTCATCCCCCCCAACAGTATCCAAAGCGGTATATCTGTTTGAGAGGGGGATGGATACAGGGGACCCCTGCACTACCTGCATGCACCTCCTACTCTGCCTGGTTCTCACCCATTCCCTTCCTGCCTGTACACCCTTCACCTGCGATGTGACCAACTCACTAAACGTGCTATCCACGAGGTTCTCAGCATCGCGAATGCTCCAATATGCATCCAGCCGCAGCTCCAGCGCCGCAATGCGGGCTGTCAGTAGCTGCAGGTGGATACACTTCCCGCACACATGGTCGTCAGGGACACCGGAAGGGTCCCTGATTTCCCACATAGAGCAGGAGGAGCACAACACGGTGCTGGGCTGTCCTGCCATGACTTACCCTTTAATTAATTGAACTTTAATTAAATCAAATCAATACCACCAATTTCACTCAATTAAATGAATTACTCAAGGGCCCTTGGTTACTAGCACTAGAAATTATAATCACAAAATTAAGATCTTCGAAACTTTATAAACTATGAACCTTAACTATCAAACTATAAAGTAATATAAATACTAACCTGCCGTACTCACCCAATCAGCCGCTCCCTCCTGCACACGTCACGTTTTGAATCGTGACGTGGCTCTGGAACGCCACCGCCGGTCTGAGATTGGAAAACCTCTGCAAACAAAAGCCCGCGAAAGTGAGTTTAGATACTCACAGGGCCTCGGCTCTCTCCGCTCCCGACACCAGCCACTGTAAACAAAAGCCCGCGAAAGTGAGTTTAGATACTCACCGGGCCTCCTGATATTCACTCTCCCCCTTTAGGTTAGAGGAGGTGGAAGAGTGGGGGACACTACAAGTGTAGTGTCTCGGGTTTAGAAACCGCCAACTTATATACAGGTAAAAAAAAAACGTACCCAGCAACCACTGCGACCCGCATTATTAAAGCAATCACCCTGTATAGCTTTTTAGCCTCGCTGCTCCACTCACTTCTCGCCCAGGTCCGCCGCTGTAAAAGAGGGGCCTACCTGGATACCGCAGGCTTTTATAGCCTCGGTGCTCCACTCACTTCTCGCCCAGGTCCGCCGCTGTAAAAGAGGGGCCTACCTGGATACCGCAGGCTATTATAGCCTCGCTGCTCTACTCACTTCCCGCCCAGGTCCGCCGCTGTAAAAGAGGGGTCTACCTGGATACCGCAGGCTTTTATAGCCTCGCTGCTCCACTCACTTCTCGCCCAGGTCCGCCGCTGTATTAAACATAAAAATCTGGTGCAGGCGCTTGAGGAACCAGCCCAATTGCCCAGTGAGTTCGCCGTTGTTAAAGTAAAAGTCCACCAGAAAGGAGGGTATTGGATACAAAAAGGGAATGAGTTGATAGATATTGCTGCTAAACAAGCCACGGACGGTAGTTCTCCAACCCACTCTCAAATTGCTGCTGGTGCTACCGGCCCTGAAGAAGTGAATATCCTTAAACTCCACGGGGATACCCACGCGGGAGAAAAAGCGGGCTGGCTCAACAAGGGGGCAATTTAGGGACCAGATTCAATCTGGAGACAGAGAGACTCGGCTTGTGATGTGGCCCCGCATTCTTTCAGGTAACATGTATTGCAGATCTATCATGGAGTTGGTCACCAGGGAAGAAATGCGATGTTCTTTATTTCTCCTTGTCTCTCTTTCACCCTTCGTTTTCTCTCTCTATCTCTCCCACTCTCGGTCCAGCTCTCTCTCTCCCTCTCTGTCTCTCTCTCTGTTTGTTTCTCCTTGTATCTCTTTTGTCCCCCTCCTTCTGACGCTGCGTCCCTCTCTCTGTATCTTTCACTATCTGTCTATCGTTCTGTTTCTCTTTCTGTCCCTCTGTCTCTCTCGCACCCTCTCAGACTCTTTCCTTCTCTCTCCCGCACTGTCTCCCTCTCTTTACCTGCCTCTCCATCTCTGATTTTTTTATGTCTGTTCCTGCCTATCTCTCTGCGTTGTTCTCTCTATCTTTCTCCCATTGTCTCACTTTCTCTTTCTCTATCTTTCAATGTCGTTTTATCTCCTCCTCTCTGTCTCTCCTCTCATTCTCTGTCTCTCTCACTCTCTGCCCTTCTCATCTCTCTCTGTGTCTCCCTCCCTCTCTCCCCCTTTTTCTTATTCCCTCTCTCCCGCTCTCTCTCTCTCAGCCTCTGTTTTTCTATTTCGCCCATTTCCCTTTCTCTCTCTCTGTCCAAGCTTCCCTCTGTCTCTGTCTCACTCTTTGTCAATGCCAATCAATCTCTATCTCTCTCTCGCTCTGTGTTTCTCTTGTTGCCTTTAAAGAAGTTAAGGATTGTATCGAATTGAAAGAAAAGGCATACAATTTTGGGAAGATTTGTGGTAGGCCAGAAGACTGGGAAAGTTTTTAAAACCAGCAAAGGATGACTCAAAAAATAATTGAGGGAGAAAGTAGATTATGAGAGTAAACTAGCAACAATTATAAAAATAGACAATAACATCTGCTACAAGTATTTAAAAAGGAAGAGAGTAGCTAAAGTAAACGTTGGCTCCTTATAGGATGAGACTGGGGAATTAATAATGGGAAACAAGGAAATGACGGAGACTTTGAACAAATATTTTGTATCTGTCTTCTCAGCAGAAGACACTAAAAGCTTCCCAATAATAATAGATAATCATTGGGAAAAAGGGAGGGAGGAACTTAAAACAATCACTATCACTGGAGGAAAAAGTACGATGAAAACTAACGTGACGAAAGGCTGACAAGTCCCCTGGACCAGATGGCTTTCATCCTAGGATATTAAAAGGGAGTGGCTGCAGAGATAGTGGATGCATTGGTTGTAATCTTCCCAAATTCCCCAGATTGTAGAAAGCTCCCAGCGGATTGGAAACCCGCAAATGTAACGCCCCCATTCAGTAAAGGAGGGAGACAGAAAGCTGGTAACTATAGGCCAGTTAGCCTAAAATCTGTCATTGCGAAAATGCTGGAATTCATTATTAAGCAAGTAGCAGCAGGACATTTAGAAAATCATAACACAATCAAGCAGATTCAACATGGTTTTATGAAAGGGATATCGTGTTTGACAAATTTATTACAGTTCTTTGAGGATGCAACGAGCAGGGTGGGTCAAGTGGAACCAGTAGATGTCTTGTATTTGGATTTACAGAAGGCATTCGATAATGTGCCACATAAAAGGTTATTGCATACGATAAGAGTTCACGGTGTTGGGGGTAATATATTAGCATGGATAGAGGATTGGCTAACTAACAGAAAACAGAGTCGGGATAAATGGGTAATTTTCCGATTGGCAATCAGTAACTAGTGGGGTGCCGCAGGGATCAGTGCTGGGGCCTCAACTATTTGCAATGTACATTAATGACATGGATGACGGGACCGAGTGTCGTGTAGCCAAATTTGCTGACGATACAAAGATAGTTGGGAAAGCAAGTTGTGAGGAGGACACAACGAGTCTACAAAAGGATAACGATAGGTAAACTGAGTGTGCAAAAATTTGGCAGATGGAGTATAATGTGGGAAAATGTGAGGTTTTCCACTTTGATAGGAAGAATAGAAAAGCAAAATATTATTTAAATGCAGTGAGATTACAGAAAGCTGCGGTACAAAGGGATCTGGGTGTCCTCATACATGAAACACAAAAAGTCAGCATGCAGTTACAGCATTTAATTAGGAAGGCAAGTGGAATGTTGGCCCTCATTGCAAGGGGTGTGGAGTATAAAAGTAGAGATGTCTTGCTGCAACTACACAGGGCGTTGGTGAGACCACACCTGGAGTACTGCGTACAGTTTTGGTCTCCTTATTTCAGGAGGGCTATACTTGCATTGGATGCAGTTCAGAGAAGTTTCACTAGGTTGATTCCCGAGATGAAAGGGTTGTCTTATGATGAAAGGTTGAGCAGGTTGGGCCTATACTGATTGGAGTTTAGAAGAATGAGAGGGGATCTTATTGAAACATAATTGATTCTGAGGGGCTTGAAATGGTAGATGCAGGGAGGATTTTCCCCTCGTGGGGGAATCTAGAACTAGGGGCATAGTTTCAGGATAAGGGGTCACCCATTTAAGATGGGGATGAGGGGGAATTTATTTTATCAGAGGTTCGTGAATCTTTGGAATTCTCTACCCCAGAGAGCTGTGGAGGCGGAGTCATTGAATATATTCAAGGTGGAGATAGACAGCTCCGTGAGATACAGGTGAGTCAAGTGTTATGGGGAAAAGACAGGAAAGTGGTGTTGAGGCCAAGATCAGATCAGTCACGATCTTATTGAATGGCGGAACAGGCTTGAGGTGAAGAATGGCCTAACCCTGCTCCGATTTCTTATGTTCTTATGTTCTGATGTATCTGCCCTGGGAGTGCTTCATGCTGACACTGCGTATGAAGTAGGGGTACACCGTCAGAGTAATGTAGAGGGAGCTCTGGATTGTACCTGCCCTGGGGGTTTTCGATGCTGACACTGGGTATAGAGTGGGGCTACGTCGTCAGAGTAATGTAGAGGGAGTTCTGTATTGTAATTGCCCTAGGAGCGCTCGATACTGTCACTGGGTATAAAGTCGGGGGTACACTGTCATGGTAATGTAGAGGGAGCTCTGTATTGGATCTGCCCTAGGAGTGCTCGATGCTGACAGTAGGGGTACACTTTCAGGGTAATATAGAGGGAGATCTATATTGTACCTGCTCTGGGAGTGCTCGATGATTACACTGGGTATAATGTGGAGGAACACTCTCAGGGCAATGTAAATGAGCTCTGGATTGTACCTGCCCTGGGAATGTTCGATGCTGACACTGTATATAAAGTGGAGGTACACTGTCTGGGTAATATAGGGAGAGCTCTGTGTGGCACCTGCCCTGAGAGTACTCGAAGCTGATACTGGTTATAAAGTGGAGGTACTCTGTAAGGGCAATGTAGAGAGAGCAATGTATGTTACCTGCCCTGAGAGTGTTCGATGCTGACACTGGGTATAAAGTGCAGGTACACTGTCAGTGTAATGTAGATGGAGCTTTACATTGTAACAGCCCCAGGAGTGCTCCATACTGTCATTGGATATAAAGTCGGGGGTAGACTGTCAGGGTAATGTAGAGGGAGCTCTGTATTGTACGTGCTCTGGGAGAGCTCGATGATGAATCTGGGAATAAAGTGGAGGTACACTGTCAGGGCAATGTAGAGGGAGCTCTGTATGGTACCTGCCCTGGGAGTGTTAGATGCTGACACTTGGTATAAAGTGGAGGTACACTGTCAGGGCAATGTAGAGGGAGCTCTGTATGGTACCTGCCTGGGTGTGCTCGATGCTGACACTGGGTATAAAGTGGGGGTACACTGTCAGGGTAATGTAGAGGGAGCTATGTATTCTACCTGCCCTGGGAGTGCTCGATGCTGACACTGGTTATAAAGTGGGGGTACACTGACAGGGTAATGTAAAGGCAGCTATGGATTGTACCTTCCCTGGGTGTGCTCGATGCTGACACTGGGTATAAAGTGGAGGTACACTGTCAGGGTAATATAGAGTGACCTCTGCTTTTTACCCGCTTTGGGAGCGGTCGCTGCTCACACTGCAACAACAACAACTTGTATTTATATCGCGATTGCAACGTAGTAAAACGTCCAAAGGTGCTTCACAAGAGCGTTTTTGAACAAAACTTGACACCGAGCCACTTAAGGTGTAGGTACATATTGGTCAATGACCAAAAGCTTGCTTAAAGAGGTGGGTTTTAAGGAGCGTCTTAACGGAGGAAAGAGAGGCGTTGAGGTTCAGGGAGATAATGCCAGAGCTCAGGGCCTTGACAGCTGAAGGCACGGCAACCAATGGTGGAGCGATTAAAAACGGGGATGCTCAAGATACCAGAATTAGAGGAGAGCAGAGATCGAGGAGAGATGTGAGGCTGGAGGAGATTGCAGAGATAGTGAGGGGCATGGCCAAGGAGAGATTTGAAATCACTGCAGCAATACACATAAGCGCACACAATCTTCAGTAATAGGGAGGTACTTTCGACATTAGTAGAAATTTCTGTAATTTTCTGTGTTCTCCAAAACTAAGAGAAATAGCCGCACAATTTGCTTTCTTACCAGTTTGTCGGAAGCGAAAATCTAAACACTGGGAGGCAGAGGATGTCCACGACAGTGACGAGGATCCCCTCTTAGATCGGACAGGAGCTGTCGAAAATAAAAGGCTCAACAGAATGAAGAAAGCTGGGAAAGTAAAGGAAGAAGCAGAGAATTGCGACTCGCTGGTAAAAGTCTAAAGTTCACCTTCAAATGTGTGCTCATCCCCAGAAAGAACATCATGATTTAGAGAAGAGGCGGATAAGGGCTCCGTGAAGAGCAAGTGCTTGGTGTGTGGGGAGGGGACACAGGGGATCATGGGAAGCATTGTTCCCAGGTCATGTTGCACAACTTGCGGTTTCTGGTCCATCGTGACAATAACGGAGATCCCTAGGAAATACTACACCAAATAGATGGAAATAATGACCTCCACTGATCTTAGTTAATTCATCCAGAAACAGCCGAAAATTCCTCCCCCAAGCCACAGCATCTACAATTCTCCAATAATTTTGGGATGCTTGCCTCACGACCCTACTCATTCCATTCCATTCCATTGAATTGTTTACCCTTTGTCGTAAGAATGAGCCATACACGTGGTGAACTTAAAGTAAGCTTTAATCAACTAAAAAGGTGCTACATACAAAAGAGGTCTTACTCTATGCCTCTCCAGGATCCAACTGATCAGTCCAGTATTTATCTTGGACTAATCACAGGAAGTGATGCAATAAAGTTCGAGTCACAGGAAGCTGTATTGTGTTACCACATTCTCCCCCCCCAAAAAGATTAGGAGGCCGGGATGCTCCCTCCATTTCGTAGCCGCTGGACGAGGGAGAGCCGCACCCGTTTGGGTTCTCGTAGCGGTAGAGGGCCCCTAGCCCGTTTACCCGCCGCGGGCCGTGGACCAGAGTCCGAGTGATCCAGCCCGCTCTGTGAGGGGTCAGGACGATCCTGACTGTGTACTGGTGCCCGAACGGGTGTCGGGCAGGGCTGTGGCAGATCCGTTTCCGAGCGTACGGTACGGGGTGGATCGTGGCTGCGCGTGCGAGCCCCGACGGGCTCATAGTCAGTCTGCCCCAGGTCGGCACGCTGGAGTGAGGTACCAGCCAGCATCAGATCCAGATCGTGATGAGAGGCACTGGCGAGCCCAGAGATGTGCCTGGTACAATATTATCCCCTGGTGTCCCTCTATGTTTCGGCGGGCAGGGAGCCAGATCCCGCAATGACACGGTAGATTCCCGACCGTCAGGATACCGAATATAGGCGTAGGTAGGGTTCACGTCAGTGAGCTCAACCTCATCTACCAGGGGGTCATTCTTAGACTCCCGGACATATTTTCGGAGTAGCACTGGTCCCGGTGCAGTCAGCCACGACGGGAGAGATATCCCATAGGATGAGCGACGCTGAAATAGGAAGAACCGTTCACGTGGCGTCGTATTTGTGGCGGTCGAAAGGAGGGACCGTGTGGAGTGTAATGCGTCTGGAAGTACTGCTTCCCATTGCTGGTTGGGTAGGCCCCGAGATCTCAAAGCCAGACGTACCGCATTCCAGATGATAGCGTTATAACGCTCGACTTGCCCATTCCCGACTGGATGATAAGGCGTCGTTTTGCTGGCAGCAATACCCCGTTCCGAGAGATAGGCCTTGAGTTCTCCTGACATAAAAGAAGGGCCCCGATCCGAATGAACATAGGATGCCATGCCACAGAAAGCAAATACCTGCTCAAGGCAGCTGATAACCGTGGTCGTCAGCATATTGGGGCAGGGAAAGGCAAACGGAAAACGGGAATACTCATCGACCATGGTCAATAGATAAGTGTTGCGAGTTGAAGAGGGCAATGGCCCCTTAAAATCAATGCTAAGCCGTTGCATTGGCTGGGTCGCATGTATGAGTATACCAGTCGAGGGGCGGAAAAACTGAGGTTTCAATTCCGCACAGACTCTGCAGTCCGAGCACATCTTCTTTACATCCCCGGTAGAGAATGGGAGATTTCGGGACCGCACGAAGTGTAGCATGCGAGTAACGCCCGGATGACACAACCCATCATGGATGTCTACGAGCGTAGAGGTTGCCATGGCGGAGCAGAATGCTCGTGTGAGGGTATCCGGAGCCACATTCTCCTTCCCAGGTCGATAGTGGATGGTGTAACCAAAAGAGGCCAATTCCATCCGCCAAAGCTGGAATTTATTATTTTTAATGTTGGTCCGTTTTCGATTATCGAGCATGAAGGCGACCGATCGCTGGTCCGTGATTAAGGTAAAGTGCTGGCGAGCTAGGAGATGACTCCACTTCCGTACTGCCTCTATGATGGCTGTAGCTTCTTTCTCGACTGGAGGATAATGTAGCACAGCCCCTTGAAAAGTCCTGGACAAAAATGCCACCGGACGACCTTCCTGATTCAGAGTGGCCGAGATCGTCACCTCCGAGGCATCACACTTAACAACAAAAGGAAGACTCTCATCGATGGAGTGAAGAGCCGCTTTCTCCAACTGTTTTTTCAGGAGGTTAAATGCTGCAACAGCCGCTGTGACTAGTGGGAATGTGCTGGCCTTCAGTAGAGGTTGGATTCGGTCCGAGAAGTTAGGAATCCATTTAGCATAGTATGCAAACAGGACGACGGCCCGGCGCAAGGAGGCCGGATTCTTAGGTGGCGGGAGCTCTTGGAGTGGGCGAAGCCTTTCAGGTCAGGTTTAATGATGCCATTGCCCACACAATAGCCAAGGATGTTGATGGTTGGTTGTGACTCAATGGATTTAGCCGCTTTTAATGTCAAATTACGGTGCTGGAGTGCATCCCAAAATCGTTGGAGATTGGCGTCATGTTCCCGCTGATTGCGACCTGCGACAGTAATATTGTCCAGATAAGGAAACGTATCCTTCAAGTCTTCCTGTTTGACCAGGTCATCCATTGCTCGCTGGAAGACAGCCACTCCATTAGTGACCCCAAAGGGAAGGCGACGAAATTGATACAGCCGTCCATTGGCTTCAAAGGCCGTATACTGTTTGTCTGAGACCTTCAAGGGTACCTGATGATAGGCACTTTGCAGATCATATGTTGAGAACACCGTGTACTCAGCCAGTTTATTAACCATATCATCGATGCGCGGCAATGGGTATGCGTCCAAGTCCGTATATTGATTGATGGTCTCTGAATAGTCAATGCACAGCCGTTTCTTGTGAGGTTGTAGAGGGTTCTTAACAATAACGACCTGGGCGCGCCATGGCGACGAACAAGGCTCGATAATATCCTCTGCTAAAAGCCGAGAAATCTCAGCCGCAATAAAAGACTGGTCTTCCTGACTGAAACGTCGTGACTTTGTTATAATCGGTTTGCATCGAGGAGGGATACTGGCAAACAGTGAGGGTTCATCCAGTGAAGCTGCTGACAATGCACAGAACGGTAATCGAGGTCGTATATTAGAAATAGTGAGTTCAGGTTTGGATCCGCCGAACTCAATGGTGAGCTTCTTATGCTGCTTTTGAAAATTCAGCCCTAAGATAAGATCACTACATAAGTCCTTGAGCACCGAAAGCAGGGTGGAGGGATACCGGTGACCATTAAGTGTTATTTCAACGATACAAAAGCCAGAAATTCTGGTATTAGGTGATGACTGAGCCATCGCAATTGCCTGGTCCGATGGGAAAACATGTAGCTTTAACTCTGCAACAATCTGTTCCCTAATGAAACTATCAGTGCTACCTGAGTCAATTAAGGCATCTAAAGTATGTCCATTAATTGATGCTTTTGTAGCTGCATGGAATAGGTTCTGAGGACAAGCAGCTGTAATTGGTGTCGTTGCACAAAGAGTGGCTGAAACTCTAGGTGTGTTTCTTCGAGAGGAAACCCAAGAGGAAGCACGATAGATTTTAGCCGGAACATCTTGATAGACCCTTACCGGGGCAGTTCGGTAGGACTTAGCTTGATAAGCCCTCGTAGAGGCTCTTGATAGGCAAACCTTTGCAAAATGACCCTTTTTGTTGCAGTGACTGCAAAACGCATTGCGAGCAGGGCAGAATTTCCGAGGGTGAAACTCATCACCACAAAAGAAGCATTTCTTAGATTGCCAAGAGGCTGCCACAGTGGGGTCATCATCCTCTTCATCAGTGAAGTCATCAGATTGATCGTCAGGGATAAAGACCTCCCTAATACAGTTCACCTGTGGCCTCTTAAATTGCCTGACTGTAGTTAAGGCAGTAGACCGAGGTCTGGGCACTGTATAAAGGTCTGCATTTCTTTTTGCCAGATCTAGAGAGCAAGCCATGTCATAAGCTCTATGAAGCTCAAGTGTCTTACTTTCCAGTAGACGCTGGCGTATAAATGGGGAGGCAAGCCCGCAGATGAAAGCATCACGGATCATTTCTTCACGGTACAGCTCAGCTGAGGCCGCCTGAAAGTTACAGTCCATACTAAGTCTGCGAAGCTCTTGGAGGAATTTATCAATGGATTCCTCCGGCCCTTGTTGGGCTGTAGCTAGTAGATGTCTGGCATAGACCTCATTCGGTGTCTTAGTATATAGTCTCTTAAGCGTCCGAATTGCTTCCTCGTAACTGCCCCATTCCTCCACATACTGAAATACATTCGGGGTGACACAGTTGATGAGTATCCGCAACTTTGAGTCATCATCAGCCTTGCAATACTCAAGACAATTGTCAAACGTGCGATACCAGTGTTTCCACACCTTACCGGCTGCTGGGGTGTTTGGGTCCAAGTCAAGACGCGATGGTTTAAGGATGTTTTCCATGATGGGTGATTCCCTGGATCCTTCGTTCCGAGTTCGTCCAAAAAGTTTAAGTGCGAAGTTTTCCAAAGTTGATTAAATTGTCGTAAGAATGAGCCTTACGCGTGGTGAACTTAAAGTAAGCTTTAATCAACTAAAAAGGTGCTACATACAAAAGAGGTCTTACTCTATGCCTCTCCAGGATCCAACTGATCAGTCCAGTATTTATCCTGGACTAATCACAGGAAGTGATGCAATAAAGTTAGAGTCACAGGAAGCTGTATTGTGTTACCACACCCTTCATGTAAAGAATCTGCTGATATCAGTCCCAAATTTGCCTTTCAATAGTTTCAATATATTCTCCTGAAGAGTTAAGTGATTCATTTTGGTAGAAAGAACGAGGTGAGTCAATATAAACTAAACGGTACAATTTTAAAGGGGGTGAAGGTACAGAGAAAAAGCACCCCCAAGTTCAGAAGACTGTTAAAAAGCATACGGAATCTTTGGCTTTATAAATAGCGGCATAGTGTACAAAAGCAGGGAAGTTAATCTGAACCTTTATAAAACGCTGGTTAGATAGAATATTGTGTCCAATTCTGGGCCCCTCACGTTAGGAAGTAGGTCGAGGCCTTGGGGAGGGTGCAAAGGAGATTTCCCTGAATGTACCGGGGATGAAATACTTCTGCTAAGTGGATAAACTGGGGAGTCGGCCATTCGGCCCCTCGAGCCTGCTCCACCATTCGATGAGATCATGGCTGATCATCCAAACTCAGTACCCTGTCCCTGCCTTCTCCCCATATCCCTTGATACCTTTAGCTTTAAGAAATATATCTAACTCATTCTTGAATATATTTAATGAATTGGCCTCAACTGCCTTCTGTGGTAGAGAATTCCACAGGTTCACCAGTCTCTGGGTGAAGAAATTCCTCCTCATATCAGTCCTAAATGGCTTAGCCCTTATCCTTAGAGTGTGACCCCTGGTTCTGGACTCCCCCTTCATCGGGAACATCCTTCCTGCATCTAGTCTGTCTAGTCCAGTTAGAATTTTATAACTTTCAATGAGATCCCCTCTCATTCTTCTAAACTCTAGCGAATAGAAGCAAAATCGACCCAGTCTCTCTTCATACGTCATTCCTGCCATCCCAAATATCAGTCTGGTAAATCTTCGCTGCACTCCCTGCATGGCAAGAACATCCTTCCTCAGATAAGGCGACCAAAACTGCACACAATACTCAAGGTGTGTTCTCACCAAAGTCTTGTACAACTGCAGCAAGACACCCTTGCTCCTGTACTCGAATCCTCTCGCTTTGAAGGCCAACATACCATTTGCCTTCTTAAACGTCTGCTGCACCTGCATTCTAAACTTCAGCGACTGCTCCACAAGGACACCCAGATCTCGTTGCACTTCCCCTTTTCCCAATCTATTGCTGTGCAGATAATAAACTGCCTTCCTGTTTTTGCCACCAAAGTGGATAACCTCGCATTTATCCAGATTATACTAGATCTGCCATGCAACTGCCCAATCACCCAACCTGTCCAAATCATACTGGAGTTTCTCTGCATCCTCCTCACAGCACACACGTCCACCCAGCTTTGTGTCTTCTGCAAACTTAGAGATATTACATCTACTTCCCTCGTCTAGATCATTAATATATATTGTGAATAGCTGGGGGCGTCGCACCGATCCCAGCGGTACCCCACTGGTCAATGCCTGCCACTCGGAAAAACACCCATTTATCCCAAGACTTTGCTTCCTGTCTGCTAACCAGTTCTCTATCAATATCAGTACCTTATCCCCAATGCCATGTGCTTTAACATTGCACGCTAATCTCTTATGCGGGACCATATAAAATACCTTCTGAAAGTTTAAATACACCACATCTACTGGTTCTCCCTTATCTATTGTACCAGTTACATTTAATTGTTAATTGTGAATTTACAAATGGTATCCTTCACACCGGAGAATAAATTACTGTTAATTTTTAATTTACACCTGGTATCCCCCACACCGGGGAATAAAGTTACAGTTAATTTTTAATTTACACATGTAATCCTCTACACAGGGGAATAAATTACATTTAATTGTTAATTTACACATTGTATCCTGTACACCGGAAAATAAAGCTACAGTTAATTGTTAATTTATACATGGTATCCTCTATACAGGGGAATAAAGTTACATTTAATTGTAAATTTACACACGGTATTCTCCACACCAGGGAATAAAATTACAGTTTAATGATAACTTACACATGGTATCCGCTACACCGCGGAAAATAGTTACAGTTAACTGTTCATTTACACATGGTATACTCTACAACAGGAAATAAAGTTAAAGATAATTGTTAATTTAAACATAGTATACTCTACACCAGGGGATAATGTTACAGTTAACTGATAATTTACACATGATATCCTCCACACCTGATAATAACGTTACTGTTAATGGTTAATTTATACATGGTATCCTCTACAACGGCGAATAAAGTTATAGTTAATTGTTAAGTTACACATCGTATTCGCAAAACAAGGGAGGAAAGTTACAGTTAATTGTAAATTTACACATGGTATCCGGTACAAAAGGGAATAAAGTTAGAGATAATTGTTAATTTGCACATGGTATCCTCTACACCGGGGAATGAAGTTACAGTTAATTGTTAATTTACACATGGTATCCTCTACACAAGGGAATAAAGTTAGAATTAATTGTGATTTTACACATGGTATCCTCCATACCTGGGAATACAGTTACAGTTAATGGGCAATGTATACATTGTATCCTGTACATCAGGGAATAAAGTTACACTTATTTGACAATTTACACATGGTATCCTCTGCACCGGGGAATAAATTTACAGTTAGTTGTTAATTGCACATGTAATCAGCTACACCATGGAAGAAGTTACAGTTAATTGTTAATTTACACATGGTATCCTTTACACTAGTGAATAAAGTTACAATTAATTGTGAATTTATACATGGTATCCTCCACACCTGGGAACACAGTTACAGTTAATGGGGAATGTATACATTGTATCCTGTACATCAGGGAATAAAGTTTCAATCAATTGATAATTTACACATCGTATCCTCTACATCAGGGAGTAAAGTTATTGTTAATTGTTAATTTACACGTGGTATACTCTACACCAAGGAATAACGTTGCAGTTAATTGTTAATTTACACATGGAAACTTGTACACTAGGGAATAAAGTTACAGTTATTTGTTAATTTACACATCGTATCTGATAAATTACCGGATTGAAGTTACAGTTAATTGTTAATTTACTCATGATATCCTCTACACCGGAGAATAAATTACTGTTAATTGTTAATTTACACCTGGTATCCCCCACACCGGGGAATAAAGTTACAGTGTATTTTTAATTTACACATATTATCCTCTACACCGGGGAATAAATTACATTTAATTGTTAATTTACACATGGTTAATTCTATACAGGGGAATAACGTTACATTTAATTGTTAATTTACACACGGTATTCTCCACACCAGGGAATAAAGTTACAGTTTATTGATAACTTACACATGGTATCCGCTACAGCGCGGAATGAAGTTACAGTTACCTGTTAATTTACATATGGTATACTCTACAACAGGAAATAAAGTTAAAGTTAATTGTTAATTTACACAAAGTACACTCTACACCAGGGAATAAAGTTACAGTTAATTGTTAATTTAAACAACGTATCATCTACACCAGGGATTAAAGTAACAGTTCATTTTAAATTTACACATGGTATACTACACACCAGGGAATAAAGTTGCAGTTAATTGTTAATTTACACATGGTATCCTCTAGACCGGGGAATAAAGTTACAGTTAATTGTTAATTTACACAAGGTGTCCTCCACACCAGGGAAGAAAGTTACAGTGAATTGTTAATTTACACATGGTATCCTAAACAACAGGGAATAGAGTTACAGTTAATTGTTAATTATCACATGATATCCTCTACAACAGGGCAAAAAGTTACAGTTAATTGTTGATTTACACACGGTATCCTCTAAACCAGGTACTAAAGGTACCGTTACTTCTTAATTTACACATGGTATCCTCTACACCGGGGAATAAAGTTACAGTTGATTGTTAATTTACACATGGTATCCTCTACAGCAGGTAATAAAGGTACAGTTAATTGTTAAGTTACACATGGTATACTTTACAACAGGGAATAAAGTTACAGTTGATTGTTAATTTACAAATTGGACCCTCTACACCGGGGTAAAAAGTTACAGATCATTGTTAATTTACACATTGTATTCTCCACACAAGGGAATAAAGTTAAAGTTAATTGTTAATTTACACATGGTATCCTCTACCCCAGGTAACGAATGTACAGTTAATTGTTAAGTTACAAATGGTATCCTCTACACCGGGGAATAAAGTTACAGTTAATTGTTAATTTACACTTGTCATCCTCCACACCTCGCACCGATCCCTGCGGTACCCCACTAGTTAATGCATGCCACTCGGAAAAAGACACATTTATTCCAAGTCTTTGCTTCCTGTCTGCTAACCAGTTCTCTATCCAAATCAGCACCTTATCCCCAATCCCATGCGCTTCAAATTTGCACGCTGATCTCTTATGCGGGACCTTATCAAAAGCCTTCTGAAAGTTAAAATACACCACATCCACTGGTTCTCCCTTACCTATACTACCAGTTACATTTAATTGTTAATTGCTAAATTACAAATGGTATCCTTCACACCAGTGAAAAAAGTTACAGTTAATTGTTAATTTACACATGTCATCCTCTGTAACGGCAAATAAAGTTACAGGTAATTGGTAATTTACACATGCTATCCAGTACAAAACGGAATAAAGTTACAGTTAATTGTTAAGTTACACATGGTATCCTCTGCACTACGGAATAAAGTTACACTTAATTGATAATTTACACAAGTTTTCCACTACACTGGGGAGTAAAGTTATTGTTAATTGTTAATGTACACATGGTATCCTCCACACCAGGGAAAAAAGGTACAGTTAATTGTTAGTTTGCATACGGTATCCTCTACACCCAGGAAAAAAGATACAGTTAACTGTTCATTTATGCAAGGTATCCTTTACACCGCGGAATAAAGGTACATTTAATTGTTAATTTACATATGGCATCATGTACACCAGGGAATAAAGTTACATTTGTTTGTTAATTTATACATGGTATCCTTTACACCAGTGAATAATGTTACAGTTAATGGGCAATGTATACATCAGGGAATAAAGTTACAGTTAACTGTAAAATTACACCTGGTATCCCCCACACCGTGGAATAAAGTTACAGTTAATTATTAATTTACACATGTTATCCTCTACACCTCGGAATAAAGGTACATTTAATTGTTAATTTACATATGGCATCATGTACACCAAGGAATAAAGTTCAGTTGTTTGTTAATTTACACATGGTATCTCTACACCGGGGAATAAAGGTACAGTTAATTGTTAATTGAACATGTTATCCCCTGCAACATGGAAGAAGTTACAGATAATCGTTAATTTACACATGGTATCCTTTACACCAGTGATTAAAGTTACAGATAATGGGCAATGTATACATTGTACATCAGGGAATAAATTTAAAGTTAATTGATAATTTACACATCGTATCCTCTACAT
Source organism: Squalus acanthias (assembly GCA_030390025.1). Classification (NCBI taxonomy): domain Eukaryota; kingdom Metazoa; phylum Chordata; class Chondrichthyes; order Squaliformes; family Squalidae; genus Squalus; species Squalus acanthias. Next base: position 800,123 of record JASTWF010000120.1, read on the forward strand.
CAGGGAATAAAGTTACAGTTAATTGTTAATTTATACATAGTACACTCAAAAAAGAGAAATAAAGTTACATTTAATTGTTAATTTACACATGGTATCCTCTGAACCGGAGAATTAATTTACAGTTAATTGTTAATTTACACATGGTATCCTCTACTCCAGGGAATAAAGTTACAGTTAATTGTTAATTTACACATGGTATCCTCTACTCTAGGGAAAAAAATAACAGTTATTTGTCAATTTACACATGCTATCCTCTACATTGGATAATAAAGTTACAGTTAATTGGTAATTTGCACATTGTATCCTCTACAACAGGGAATTTTTTTTTTGATAATTGTTCATTTACACATGCTATTCTCTACACCAAGAAATAAGGTTTCAGTTAATTCATAATTTACAGATAGTATCCTCTGCCCCAGGGAAGAAAGTAACAGTTAAATGTTAATTTACAAATTTTATGCTCTACACCGGGGAATAAAGTTACAGTTAATTGTTACTTTACACTTGGTATCCTTTACACCATGGAATAAAGTTACAGTACAGTGTTAATTCACAAATGGTATCCTCTACACCGGGGAATAAAGTTACAGTTATTTTTTAATTTACACATGGTATACTCTATACAGGGAAATAAAGTTCCATTTAATTGTTAATTTGCACATGGTATTCTCCACACCAGGGAATACAGTTAAATTTAATTGTTAATTTACACATGCTATCCTCTATACCAGCGACTAAAGTTACAGTTATTTGTCAATTTACACATGGTATCTTCTACATTGGATAATAAAGTTACAGTTAATTGTTAATTTAATCATGGTATCTTCTACACCAGCGAATCGAAATACAGTTAATTGTTAATTTACACATGGTATCCACTACGCAGGGGAATAAAGTTACAGTTAATTGTTAATTTACACATGGTATCCTGTACAACGGGGCGTAAAGTTACAGATAATTGTGAATTTTCACCTGGTATCCTCTACACCAGGGAAGAAAGTTACAGTTAATTGTTAATGTACACATGGTATACCCTACACCAGTGAATAAAGTTACAGTTAATTGTTATTTTCCAATGGTATCCTCTACACCATTGAAGAAGTTAGATATAATTGTAAATTTACACATGGTATCCTCTATACAGGGGAATAAAGTTATACTTAATTGTTAATTTACACACGGTGTTCTCCACACCAGGGAATACATTTACAGCTTATTGATAACTTACACATGGTATCGGCAACACCGCGGAAATAAGTTACTGTTCACAGTTAATTTACACATTGTATACTCTACAAAAGGAAATAAAGTTAAGGTTAATTGTTAATTTAAACATAGTAAACTCCACACCAGGGAATAAATTTACAGTTATTTGATAATTTACACATGGTATCCTGTGCACCGGGGAATAAATGTACAGTTAATTTTTAATTGCACATGTAATCAGCTACAACATAGAAGAAGTTACAGTTAATTGTTGATTTACACGTGGTATCTTTTACACTAGTGAATAAAGCTGCAATTAATCGTGAATTTACACATGTTATCCTCTGCACCGGGGAATAAATTACATTTAATTGTTAATTTACACATTGTATCCTGTACACTGGGGAATAAAGCTCCAGTTAATTATTAATTTACACATGGTATCCTCTATACCGGGGAATGAAGCAACAGTTAATTGTTATTTAACACATGGTTAACTCTACACCAGGGAATAAAGTTACAGTTATTTGTCAATTTACACATGGTATTCTCTACACCGGGGAATAAATTTACAGTTAGTTTTTAATTGCACATGTAATTAGTTACACCATGGAAGAAGTTACAGTTAATTTTTAATTTACACATGGTATCCTTTGTACTAGTGAATAAAGTTACAATTAATTGTGAATTTACACCTGGTATCCTCCACGCCTGGGAATACTGTTACAGTTAATGGGCTATGTATACATTGTATTCTGTACATCAGGGAATAAAGTTACAGTTAATTGTTAATTTACACATGGTATCTTGTACATTAGGGAATAAAGTTACAGTACTGTAAAATTACACATGGTATCCTCTGCACGGGGGGATAAAGTGATAGTTAATTGTTAATTTACACATCGTATCCGCTAAACTATCGGATTGAAGTTACAGTTAATTGCTAATTTACACATGATATCCTCGACACCAGGGGATAAAGTTACAGTTAAATGTTAATTTACGCATTGTATCCTCTACACCATGGAAGAAGTTAGATATAATTGTTAATTTACACATGGAATACTTTACACCGGGGTACAAAGTTACAGATAATTGTGAATGTACACATGGTATCCTGGACACCAGGGAATAAAGGTACAGTCAATTGTGAAGTAGCACATGGTATCCTCAAACCCGGGAATAAAGATACAGTTAATTGATAATATACAACTGGTATATTTACACCAGGGCATAAAGTTACAGTTAATTGTTAATTTACAAATCGCACCCCTTACACCTCGGTAAAAAGTTACAGATCATTGCTAATTTACACATGGTATCCACTACACCAGTGTATAAAGTTAACGTTAATTGTTAATTTACACATGGTATCCTCCACACCGGGGAATAAAGTTACAGTTAATTGTTAATTTAGACATGGTATACATTGCACCAGGGAATAAATTTACAGTTAATTGTTAATTTAATCATGGCATACTTTGCAACAGGGAATAAAGTTACAGTTAATTGTTAATTTACATATGATACCCTCTACACCGGGCTATAAAATTACAGCATTGTTAACTTACTCATGGTATCCTCCACACCGGGGTATAAAGTTACAGATCATTGTTAATTTACATATGCTATCCTCTACACCAGGGAATAAAATAACAGTTAATTGTTAATTTACAAACGGTAACCAGCATACCAGGGAATAAAGTTACAGTTAATTGTTAATTTACACCTGGTAACCTCTACACCGGGGAATAAAGTTACAGATATTTGTAAATTTACACATGGTATCCTCTGCACCGGGGAATAATGTTACAGATAATTGTAAATTTACACATGGTATCCTCTATACCAGGGAATAACGTTACAGTTAATTGTTAATTTACACATGGTATACTCTTCACCAGGGAATACAATGACAGTTAATCGTTAATTTACATATGGTATCCTCTACACCGGGGAAAAAAGTTACAGTTAATTGTTAATTTACACCTGGTAACCTCTACACCGGGGAATAAAGATACAGATATTTGTAAATTTACACATGGTATCCTCTACACCGGGGAATAATGTTACAAATAATTGTAAATGTACACATGGTATCCACTATTCCAGGGAATAACGTTACAGTTAATTGTTAATTTACACATGGTATACACTTCACCAGGGAATACCGTTACAGTTAAACGTTAATTTACATATGGTATCCTCTACACCGGGGAATAAACTTACAGTTAATTGTTAATTTACACATGGTATCCTCCACACCGGGGAATAAAGTTGCAGTTAACTATTAATTTACACATGGAACACTCTAAACCAGGGAATAAATCTACAGTTAATTTTTAATTTACACTGGATATCCTCTACAACGTTGAATAACGTTACAGTTAACTGTTAATTTACACTTGGCATCCTCTACATCAGGTTTTAAAGTTACAGTTAATTGTTAATTTACACATGGTATCCTCGACACCAGGTATTAAAGTTACAGGTAATTGTTAATTTGAACAGAGTATCCTCTACACCGCGGAATAACGTTACAGTTAATTGTTAATAAACACATGGTATCCTCTACACCAGGGAATAAATTTACAGTTACTTGTTAATTTACACATGGTATCCTGTACAACGGGGCGTAAAGTTACAGATAATTGTGAATTTTCACATGGTGTCCTCTACACCAGTGTATAAAGTTACAGTTAATTGTTAATTTACACATGGTATCCTCTACACCGCTAAATAAAGTTACAGTTAATTGTTAATTTACAAATGGTATCATCTACACCGGGGAATAACGCTACAGTTAATTGTTACTTTACACATGGTATCCTCTACACCGGGGAATAAATTTACAGTTATTTGTTAATTTAAACATGGTATCTTCTACACCAGCGAATAAAGTTACATTTAATTGTTAATTTACACATGGTATCCGCTACGCAGGGGAATAAAGTTACACTTAATTGTTAATTTACACATGGTATCCTGTACAAAGGGGCGTAAAGTTACATTTAATTGGGAATTTACACATGGTCTCCTGTACACCAGTGAATAAATTTACAGTTAATTGTTGATTTACACATGGTATCCTCTACATCGCTAATAAAGTTACAGATAATTGTTAATTTACACCTGGTATCCTCTGCACTAGGGAATAAAGTTACAGTTAATTGTTAATTTACACATGGTATCCTCTACACCAGGTAATAAAGGTACAGTTAATTGTTAAGTTACACATGGTATCCTCTACACCGGGGAATAAAGTTACAGTTATTTGATAATTTACACGTGATATCCTCCAGACCAGGGAATAAAGTTGCAATTAATTGTTAATTTACAGATGGTATATTTACAGCAGGGAATAAAGTTACCGTTAACTGTTAATTTACAAATGGTACCCTCTACACCGGGGTATAAAGTTACAGATCATTCTTAATTTACACATGGTATCCTCTACACCAGGGTATAAAGTTACAGTTAATTGTTAATTTACGCATGGTTCCCGCTACACCGTGGTATAATGTTACAGATCATTGTTAATTTACACATGGTAGCCTGTACACCAGGGAATAACGTTACAGTTATTTGTTAATTTACACATTGTATCCTCCACAACAGCGAATAAAGTTACTGTTAATTGTTAATTTACACATGGTATCCACTACAACGGGGAATAATGATTCAGATAATTGTTAATTTACACCTGGTATCCTCTGCACCAGGGAATAAAGTTACAGTTAATTGTTAATTTACACATGGTATCCGAAACACCGGGGAATAAATTTACAGTTAATTGTTAATTTACACATGGTATCCTCTACACCAGGGAATAAAGTTACAGTCAATTGCTAATTTACACCTAGTATCCTCTACACCGGGGAATAACGTTACAGATATTTGTAAATTTACACATGTTATACTCTACACCGGGGAATAAAGTTACAGTTAATTGTTTATTTTTCACATGGTATACTGTAGACAAGTGAATAAAGTTACAGTTAATTGTTAATTTACACATAGTATTCTCCACACCACGGAATAAAGTTACAGTTAAATGTTAATTTACGCATGGTATCCTCTACACTGGGGAATCAAGTTACAGTTAATTGTTAATTTACACATGGTATCCTCCACACCAGGGAATAAAGTTACATTTAATTGTTAATTTACACATGATATCCTCTACACTGGGGAAAAACGCTACAGTTAATTGTTACTTTTCACATGGTATCCTCTACTCCGGGGAATAAAGTTACAGTTAATTGTTAATATATACATGGTATCCTCTACAACAGGAATTAATGTCACGTTTAATTTGATAATTTCCAAAAGGTGTCCTCTGCACCGGGGAATAATGTTACAGTTAATTGTTAATTTACGCATGGTATCCTCCACACCAGGTAATAAAGGTACAGTTAATTGTTTAGTTACACATGGTATCCTCTACACCGGGGAATAAAGTTACAGTTAACTGATAATTTACACATGAAATCCTCCAGACCAGGGAATAAAGTTACAGTTAATTGTTAATTTACACATGGTATCCTCCACACCAGGGAATAATGTTACAGTTAATTTTTAATTTACACACGGTATTCTCCACACCACGGAATAAAGTTACAATTAATTGTTAATTTACACCTGGTATCCTCTACACCGGGGAATAAAGTTACAGGTAATTTGTTATTTACACATGGTATCCTCCACAGCATTGAATAAAGTTACAGTTAATTAAAAATGTACATACGGTATCCGCAACACCAGGGAATAAAGTCACAGCTAATTGTTAATTTACACATGGTATCCTCCACACCAGGGAATAAAGATACAGTTAATTGTTAATTTACTCATGGTATCCTCGACACCGGGGAATAACACTACAGTTAACTGTTACTTTACACGTGGTATCCTTTACACAGGGGAATAAACTTACAGTTAATAGTTAACATATACATGTTATCCTCTTCAAAAGAAATGAATGTCACGTTAAATTGATAATTTGCAGAAGGTATCCTCTACACCGGGGAATAAAGTTACAGTTAATTGTTAATTTACACATGGTATATTCTACACCAGGTAATAAAGGTACAGTTAATTGTTAAGTTACACATGGTATCCTGTACACCGGGGAATAAAGTCACAGTTAATTGTTAATTTACACCCGGGATTCTCCACACCACGGAATAAAGTTACAGTTAATTGTTAATTTACAGATGTTATATTTACACCAGGGAATAAAGTTACAGTTAACTGTTAATTTACACATGGTATCCTCCACAGAAGTGAATAAAGTTACAGTTAATTAAAAATGTACAAACGGTATCCTCAACACCAGGGAATAAAGATACAGTTAATTGTTAATTTACACATGGTATCCTCTACACCGAGGAATAATGTTACAGTTAATTTTTAATATATACATGGTATCCTCTACAACAGGAATTAATGTCACATTAAATTGATAATTTCCAGAAGGTGTCCTCTACACCGGGGAAGAAAGTAACAGTTAATTGTTAATTTAAACATGGTATCTTCTACACCAGCGAATAAAGTTACAGATAATTGTTAATTTACACATGGTATCCGCTAGGCAGGGGATTAAAGTTATAGTTGATTGTTAATTTACACATGGCATCCTGTACAACGGGGCGTAAAGTTACAGTTAATTGTGAATTTTCACATGGTATCCTCTACACCAGAGAAGAAAGTTACTGTTAATTGTTAATTTACACATGGTATCCCCTACACCAGTGAATAAAGTTACAGTTAATTGTTAATTTACAAATGATATCCTCTACACCGGGGAATAAAGTTACAGTTAATTGATAATTTACACATGATATCCTCGACACCAAGGGATAAAGTTACAGTTAATTGTTAATTTACGCATTGTATCCTCTACACCATGGAAGAAGTTAGATGTAATTGTTAATTTACACATGGAATACTTTACACCGGGGTACAAAGTTACAGATAATTGTGAATGTACACATGGTATCCTGGACACCAGGGAATAATGTTACAGTTAATTGTTAATTTACACATGGTATCCTGCACACCGGGGAATAAAATTACAGTTCATTGTTAATTTACACATGGTATCCTACACACCAGGGAATAAAGTTACAGTTAATTGTTAATGTACACATGGTATCCTCTACACCAGGTAATAAAGGTATCGTTACTTGTTAATTTACACCAGATATCCTCTACACCAACTAATAAAGGTACAGTCAGTTGTGAAGTTACACATGGTAACCTGAACACCGGGGAATAAAGTTACAGTTAATTGATAATATACACATGATATCATCCAGACCAGGGAATAAAGTTATAGTTAATTGTTAATTTACAAATGGCACCCCTTACACCTCGGTAAAAAGTTACAGATCTTTCCTAATTTACACATGGAATCCACTACACCAGTGTATAAAGTTACAGTTAATTGTTAATTTACACATGGTATCATCCACACCGGGGCATAAAGTTACAGGTAATTGTTAATTTACACATGGTATCCACCACACCGGGGATAAAAGTTACAGTTAATTGTTAATTTACACATCGTATCCTCCACAGCAGTGAATAAAGTTACAGTTAATTCTTAACTTACACACGGTATCCTCCACACCAGGGAATAAAGTTACCGTTAATTGTTAATATACAGCTTGTATCCTCTACACCGGGAAATAAAGTTACAGTTAATTGTTAATTTACACATGGTATCCTCCACAGCAGTGAATAAAGATACAGATAATTGTAAACTTACATATGGTGTCCTCTACACCGGGGAATAAAGTTACAGTTAATTGTTAATTTACACCTGGTATCCTCTGCACCAAGGAATAAAGTTACAGTTAATTGTTAATGTAGATATGGTACGCTCTACACCGGGCTATAAAATTACAGCATTGTTAACTTACTCATGGTTTCCTCTTCACCAGGGTATAACGTTACTGTTAATCGTTAATTTACACATGGTACCCTCTACACCGGGGTATAAAGTTACAGATCACTGTTAATTAACATATGCTATCCTCTACAACAGGGAATAAAGTTACAGTTAATTGTTAATTTACACATTGTATCCTCCACACCGGGGAAAAAAGTAACTGTTAATTGTTAATTTACACATGGTAACCTCCACCACGGGGAATAAAGTTACAGATATTTGTAAATTTACACATGGTATCCTCTACACCGTGGAATAATGTTACAGATAATTGTTAATTTACACATGGTATCCTCTACACCAGGGAATAAAGTTACAGTTAATTGTTAATTTAGACATGGTATACTTTGCACCTGGGAATAAAGTTGCAGTTAATTGTTAATTTATATATGGTACGCTCTACACCGGGCTATAAAATTACAGCATTGTTAACTTACTCATGGTTTCCTCTGCACCAGGGTATAACGTTACTGTTAATTGTTAATTTACACATGGTACCCACTACACCGGGGTATAAAGTTACAGATCACTGTTAATTTACATATGCTATCCTCTACACCAGGGAATAAATTTACAGTTAATTGTTAATTTACACATTGTATCCTCCACACCGGGGAAAAAAGTTACTGTTAATTGTTAATTTACACCTGGTAACCTCTACACCGGGGAATAAAGTTACAGATATTTGTAAATTCACACATGGAATCCTCTACACCGGGGAATAATGTTACAGATAATTGTAAATGTACACACGGTATCCTCTATACCAGGGAATAACGTTGCAGTTAATTGTTAATTTACACATGGTATACTCTTCACCAGGGAATACCGTTACAGTTAATCGTTAATTTGCATATGGTATCCTCTACACCGGGGAATAATGTTACAGATAATTGCAAATGTACACACGGTATCCTCTATACCAGGGAATAACGTTACAGTTAAATGTTAATTTACACTTGGCATCCTCTACATCAGGTTTTAAAGTTACAGTTAATTGTTAATTTACACATGGTATCCTCGACACCAGATATTAATGTTACAGGTATTTGTTAATTTAAACAGAGTATCCTCTACACCGGGGAATAACGTTACAGTTAATTGTTAATTTACACATGGTATCCTCCACAGCAGTGAATAAAGTTACAGTTAATTGTTCATTTACACATGGTGTCCTCTACACCACTGTATAAAGTTACAGTTAATTGTTAATTTAAACATGTTATCTTCTACACCAGCGAATAAATTTACAGTTAATTGTTAATTTACACATGGTATCTTCTACACCGGGGTATAACGCTACAGTTAATTGTTAATTTACACATGGTATCCTCTATACCGGGGAATAAAGTTACAGTTAATTGTTAATTTAAACATGGTATCTTCTACACCAGCGAATAAAGTTACAGTTAATTGTTAATTTACACATGGTATCTTCTACACCAGCGAATACAGTTACAGTTAATTGTTAATTTACACATGGTATCCGCTACGCAGGGGAATAAAGTTACAGTTAATTGTTAATTTACACATGGTATCCTGTACAAAGTGGCGTAAAGTTACAGTTAATTGGGAATTTACACATGGTATCCTCTACACCAGTGAATAAATTAACAGTTAATTGTTAATTTTCACATGATATCCTCTGCTCCAGCGAATAAAGTAACAGTTAATTGTTAAATTACACATGGTATCCTCTACACCAGGTAATAAAGGTAAAGTTAATTGTTAAGTTACACATGGTATTCTCTACACCGGGAATAAAGTTAGAGTTAATTGATAATTTACAGATGGTATATTTACACCAGGGAATAAAGTTACAGTTAACTGTTAATTTACAAATGGTACCCTCTACACCGGTGATTAAAGTTACAGTTAATTGTTAATTTACACATTGTTTTCCTCCACAACAGCAAATAAATTTACTGTTAATTGTTAATTTAAACATGGTATCCTCCACACCAGGGAATAAAGTTTCAGATAATTGTTAATTTACACCTGGTATGCTCTGCACCAGGGAATAAAGTTACAGTTAATTGATAATTTACACCTGGTATCCTCTACACCGGGGAATAACGTTACAGATATTTGTAAATTTACACATGTTATACTCTACACCGAGGAATAAAGTTACAGTTAATTGTTTATTTACACATAGTATCCTCCACACCAGGGAATAATGTTGCAGTTAATTGTTAATTTACACCAGGTATCCTTTACACCGGGGAATCAAGTTACAGTTAATTGTTAATTTACTCATGGTATCCTCTACACCGTGGAATAAGTTACAGATATTTTAAATTTACACATGGTATCCTCTGCATCAGGCAATAAAGTTACAGTTAATTGTTAATTTACACATGGTATACTCTACACCAATGAATAAAGTTACAGTTAATTGTTAATTTACACATGGTATCCTCTACACCAGGGAAAAAAAATTACAGTTAATTGTTAATTTACACATGTTAACCTCAACACCAATTGTTAAAGTTACAGTTAATTTTTAATTTACACGTGGTATCCTCGAAACCTGTTATTAAATTCACAATGAATTGTTAATTTACGCATGGTTTCCTCCAGACCGCGGAATAAAGTTACAGTTAATTGTTAATTTACACATGGTATCCTCTACACCGGTGAATAATGTTACAGATAATAGTAAATTTAAACATGGTATCCTGCACAGCGGGGAATAATCATGCAGATAATTGTAATTTACATATGGTATCCTTCAGCCCAGGGAATACATTTACTGTTAATTGTTAATTTACAAATGTTATCCTCCACACCAGGGAATAAAGTTACAGATAATTGATAATTTACAAATGTTATCCTGCACACCAGGGAATAAATTTACAGTTAATTGTTTATTTTCACATGGTATCATAAACACCAGGGAATAAAGTTTCAGTTAATTGTTAATTTACACATGGTATCCTCGACACCCGGTATTAATGTTACAGTTAATTGTTAATTTGCGCATGGTATCCTCAAGCAAAAGGAAAAAAAATATTGTTAATTGTTAATTTACACAAAATATCCTCCACACCAGGGAATAAAGTTACAGATAATTGTTAATTTACACATGGTATCCTCGACACCAGGTATTAATGTTACAGTTAATTGTTAATTTGCACAGAGTATCCTCTACACCGGGGAATAACGTTACAGTTAATTGTTAATTTACATAAAGTATCCTCCACACCAGAGAATAAAGTTACAGTTACAGTTAATTGTTAATTTGCACATGATATCCTCCAAACTAGGGAATAAAGTTACAATTAATTGTTCATTTACACACGGTATCCTCTACACCGGGGAATAAAGTTACAGTTAATTTTAAATTTACACATGTTATCGTCCACCCCGGGGAATAAAGTTACAGTTACAGTTAATTGTTAAGTTGCACATGGTATCCTCCACACTAGGGAATAAAGTTACAATTAATGGTTCATTTACACAAAGTATCCTCTACAACGGGGAATAAAGTGACAGATATTTGTAAATTTACACATGGTTTCCTCTACACCAGGGAATAAATTGACAGTTAATTGTTAATTCACACAAGGTATCCTAAACACCAGGGAATAAAGTTACAGTTAATTGTTAATTTACATATTGTATCCTCTACACCAGGTAAAAATTGTACAGTTAATTGTTAAGTTACACATGGTATCCTCTACACCAGGGAATAAAGTGACCGTTAATTAAAAATGTACACATGATATCCTTTACACCAGGGAATAAAGTTATAGTAAATTGTTAATTTACACATGGAACACTCTAAACCAGGGAATAAATCTACAGTTAATTTTTAATTTACATTGGATATCCTCTACAACGGTGAATAACGTTACAGTTAAATGTTAATTTACACTTGGCATCCTCTACATCAGGTTTTAAAGTTACAGTTAATTGTTAATTTACACATGGTATCCTCGACACCAGGTATTAATGTTACAGGTATTTGTTAATTTAAACAGAGTATCCTCTACACCGGGGAATAACGTTACAGTTAATTGTTAATTTACACATGGTATCCTCCACAGCAGTGAATAAAGTTACAGTTAATTGTTCATTTACACATGGTGTCCTCTACACCAGTGTATAAAGTTACAGTTAATTGTTAATTTAAACATGGTATCTTCTACACCAGCGAATAAATTTACAGTTAATTGTTAATTTACACATGGTATCCTCTACACCGGGGAATAAAGTTACAGTTAATTGTTAATTTACACATGGTATCTTCTACACCAGCGGATAAAGTTACAGTTAATTGTTAATTTACACATGGTATCTTCTGCACCAGCGAATACAGTTACAGTTAATTATTAATTTACACATGGTATCCGCTACGCAGGGAATAAAGTTACAGTTAATTGTTAATTTACACATGGTATCCTGTACAAAGTGGCATAAAGTTACAGTTAATTGGGAATTTACACATGGTATCCTCTACACCAGTGAATAAATTAACAGTCAATTGTTAATTTTCACATGATATCCTCTACTCCAGCGAATAAAGTAACAGTTAATTGTTAAATTACACATGGTATCCTCTACACCAGGTAATAAAGGTAAAGTTAATTGTTAAGTTACACATGGTATTCTCTACACCGGGAATAAAGTTAGAGTTAATTGATAATTTACAGATGGTATATTTACACCAGGGAATAAAGTTACAGTTAACTGTTAATTTACAAAAGGTACCCTCTACACCGGGGATTAAAGTTACAGTTAATTGTTAATTTACACATTGTTTTCCTCCACAACAGCAAATAAATTTACTGTTAATTGTTAATTTAAACATGGTATCCTCCACACCAGGGAATAAAGTTACAGATAATTGTTAATTTACACCTGGTATGCTCTGCACCAGGGAATAAAGTTACAGTTAATTGATAATTTACACCTGGTATCTTCTACACCGGGCAATAACGTTACAGATATTTGTAAATTTACACATGTTATACTCTACACCGAGGAATAAAGTTACAGTTAATTGTTTATTTACACATAGTATCCTCCACACCAGGGAATAATTTTGCAGCGAATTGTTAATTTACACCAGGTATCCTTTACACCGGGGAATCAAGTTACAGTTAATTGTTAATTTACTCATGGTATCCTCTACACCGTGGAATAAGTTACAGATGTTTTAAATTTACACATGGTATCCTCTGCATCAGGCAATAAAGTTACAGTTAATTGTTAATTTACACATGGTATACTCTACACCAATGAATAAAGTTACAGTTAATTGTTAATTTACACATGGTATCCTCTACACCAGGGGAAAAAAAATACAGTTAATTGTTAATTTACACATGTTAACCTCAACACCAATTGTTAAAGTTACAGTTAATTTTTAATTTACACGCGGTATCCTCGAAACCTGTTATTAAATTCACAATGAATTGTTAATTTACGCATGGTTTCCTCCAGACCGCGGAATAAAGTTACAGTTAATTGTTAATTTACACATGGTATCCTCTACACCGGTGAATAATGTTACAGATAATAGTAAATTTAAACATGGTATCCTGCACAGCGGGGAATAATCATGCAGATAATTGTAAATTTACATATGGTATCCTTCAGCCCAGGGAATACATTTACTGTTAATTGTTAATTTACAAATGTTATCCTCCACACCAGGGAATAAAGTTACAGATAATTGATAATTTACAAATGTTATCCTGCACACCAGGGAATAAATTTACAGTTAATTGTTTATTTTCACATGGTATCATAAACACCAGGGAATAAAGTTTCAGTTAATTGTTAATTTACACATGGTATCCTCGACACCCGGTATTAATGTTACAGTTAATTGTTAATTTACGCATGGTATCCTCAAGCAAAAGGAAAAAAAATATTGTTAATTGTTAATTTACACAAAATATCCTCCACACCAGGGAATAAAGTTACAGATAATTGTTAATTTACACATGGTATCCTCGACACCAGGTATTAATGTTACAGTTAATTGTTAATTTGCACAGAGTATCCTCTACACCGGGGAATAACGTTACAGTTAATTGTTAATTTACATAAAGTATCCTCCACACCGGAGAATAAAGTTACAGTTACAGTTAATTGTTAATTTGCACATGATATCCTCCAAACTAGGGAATAAAGTTACAATTAATTGTTCATTTACACACGGTATCCTCTACACCGGGGAATAAAGTTACAGTTAATTTTAAATTTACACATGTTATCGTCCACCCCGGGGAATAAAGTTACAGTTACAGTTAATTGTTAAGTTGCACATGGTATCCTCCACACTAGGGAATAAAGTTACAATTAATGGTTCATTTACACAAAGTATCCTCTACAACGGGGAATAAAGTGACTGATATTTGTAAATTTACACATGGTTTCCTCTACACCAGGGAATAAATTGACAGTTAATTGTTAATTCACACAAGGTATCCTAAACACCAGGGAATAAAGTTACAGTTAATTGTTAATTTACATATTGTATCCTCTACACCAGGTAATAATTGTACAGTTAATTGTTAAGTTACACATGGTATCCTCTACACCAGGGAATAAAGTGACCGTTAATTGAAAATGTACACATGATATCCTCTACACCAGGGAATAAAGTTATAGTAAATTGTTAATTTACACATGGAACACTCTAAACCAGGGAATAAATCTGCAGTTAATTTTTAATTTACATTGGATATCCTCTACAACGGTGAATAACGTTACAGTTAAATGTTAATTTACACTTGGCATCCTCTACATCAGGTTTTAAAGTTACAGTTAATTGTTAATTTACACATGGTATCCTCGACACCAGGTATTAATGTTACAGGTATTTGTTAATTTAAACAGAGTATCCTCTACACCGGGGAATAACGTTACAGTTAATTGTTAATTTACACATGGTATCCTCCACAGCAGTGAATAAAGTTACAGTTAATTGTTCATTTACACATGGTGTCCTCTACACCAGTGTATAAAGTTACAGTTAATTGTTAATTTAAACATGGTATCTTCTACACCAGCGAATACATTTACAGTTAATTGTTAATTTACACAGGGTATCCTCTACACCGGGGAATAAAGTTACAGTTAATTGTTAATTTACACATGGTATCTTCTACACCAGCGGATAAAGTTACAGTTAATTGTTAATTTACACATGGTATCTTCTGCACCAGCGAATACAGTTACAGTTAATTGTTAATTTACACATGGTATCCGCTACGCAGGGGAATAAAGTTACAGTTAATTGTTAATTTACACATGGTATCCTGTACAAAGTGGCGTAAATATACAGTTAATTGGGAATTTACACATGGTATCCTCTACACCAGTGAATAAATTAACAGTTAATTGTTAATTTTCACATGATATCCTCTACTCCAGCGAATAAAGTAACAGTTAATTGTTAAATTACACATGGTATCCTCTACACCAGGTAATAAAGGTAAAGTTAATTGTTAAGTTACACATGGTATTCTCTACACCGGGAATAAAGTTAGAGTTAATTGATAATTTACAGATGGTATATTTACACCAGGGAATAAAGTTACAGGTAACTGTTAATTTACAAATGGTACCCTCTACACCGGTGATTAAAGTTACAGTTAATTGTTAATTTACACATTGTTTTCCTCCACAACAGCAAATAAATTTACTGTTAATTGTTAATTTAAACATGGTATCCTCCACACCAGGGAATAAAGTTACAGATAATTGTTAATTTACACCTGGTATGCTCTGCACCAGGGAATAAAGTTACAGTTAATTGATAATTTACACCTGGTATCTTCTACACCGGGAATAACGTTACAGATATTTGTAAATTTACACATGTTATACTCTACACCGAGGAATAAAGTTACAGTTAATTGTTTATTTACACATAGTATCCTCCACACCAGGGAATAATGTTGCAGTTAATTGTTAATTTACACCAGGTATCCTTTACACCGGGGAATCAAGTTACAGTTAATTGTTAATTTACTCATGGTATCCTCTACACCGTGGAATAAGTTACAGATATTTTAAATTTACACATGGTATCCTCTGCATCAGGCAATAAAGTTACAGTTAATTGTTAATTTAGACATGGTATACTCTACACCAATGAATAAAGTTACAGTTAATTGTTAATTTACACATGGTATCCTCTACACCAGGGAAAAAAAATTACAGTTAATTGTTAATTTACACATGTTAACCTCAACACCAATTGTTAAAGTTACAGTTAATTTTTAATTTACACGTGGTATCCTCGAAACCTGTTATTAAATTCACAATGAATTGTTAATTTACGCATGGTTTCCTCCAGACCGCGGAATAAAGTTACAGTTAATTGTTAATTTACACATGGTATCCTCTACACCGGTGAATAATGTTACAGATAATAGTAAATTTAAACATGGTATCCTGCACAGCGGGGAATAATCATGCAGATAATTGTAAATTTACATATGGTATCCTTCAGCCCAGGGAATACATTTACTGTTAATTGTTAATTTACAAATGTTATCCTCCACACCAGGGAATAAAGTTACAGATAATTGATAATTTACAAATGTTATCCTGAACACCAGGGAATAAATTTACAGTTAATTGTTTATTTTCTCATGGTATCATAAACACCAGGGAATAAAGTTTCAGTTAATTGTTAATTTACATATGGTATCCTCGACACCCGGTATTAATGTTACAGTTAATTGTTAATTTGCACAGAGTATCCTCTGCACCGGGGAATAGCGTTACAGTTAATTGTTAATTTACATAAAGTATCCTCCACACCGGAGAATAAAGTTACAGTTACAGTTAATTGTTAATTTGCACATGATATCCTCCACACTAGGGAGTAAAGTTACAATTAATTGTTCATTTACACACGGTATCCTCTACACCGGGGAATAAAGTTACAGTTAATTGTAAATTTACACATGTTATCGTCCTCCCCGGGGAATAAAGTTACAGTTACAGTTAATTGTTAAGTTGCACATGGTATCCTCCACACTAGGGAATATAGTTACAATTAATTGTTCATTTACACACAGTATCCTCTACAACGGGGAGTAAAGTGACAGATATTTGTAAATTTACACATGGTTTCCTCTACACCAGGGAATAAATTGACAGTTAATTGTTAATTCACACAAGGTATCCTAAACACCAGGGAATAAAGTTACAGTTAATTGTTAATTTACATATTGTATCCTCTACACCAGGTAATAATTGTACAGTTAATTGTTAAGTTACACATGGTATCCTCTACACCAGGGAATAAAGTGACCGTTAATTGAAAATGTACACATGATATCCTCTACACCAGGGAATTAAGTTATAGTAAATTGTTAAGTTACACATGGAACACTATAAACTAGGGAATAAATCTACAGTTAATTTTTAATTTACACAAGATATCCACTACAACGGTGAGTAAACTTACAGTTAATTGTTAATTTACTCATGGTATCCTCTATAACGGTGAATAAAGTTACAGTTAGTTGTAAATTTACACATGGTAACCTCTACAACATGGAATACAGTTACAGTTAATTGTTAATTTAAACAATGTATACTCTACACCGGCGAATAAAGTTACAGTTAATTGTTAATTTATGCATGGTATCCTCCAGACCGGGGAATAAAGTTACAATTAATTGTTAATTTGCACATGGTATCCTCAGCACCGGGGAATAAAGTTACACATATTTGTAAATTTACACATGGTATCCTCTATACCAGCGAATAAAGTTACAGATAATTGTTAATTTACACATGGTATCCTGTACACCGGGGAATAATGTTACAGATAATTGTAAATTTACACATGGTATCCTCCACACCGGGGAAGAAAGTTACAGTTAATTGTAAATTTACACATGATATCCTCGTCATCAGGCAATGAAGTTACTGTTAATCGTTAATTTACCCATGGTATCCTCTACACCGGGGAATAAAGTTGCAGTTAATTGTTAATTTATAAATGGTTTCCTCGACACCAGGGAATAAAGTTACAGTTAATTGTTAATTTACTCATGGTATCATTAACAACGGGGAATAATGTTACAGTTAATTGTTTATTTTCACATGGTATCATAAACACCAGGGAAAAAAGTTACAGTTAATTGTTAATTTAAACATGGTATCCTCGACTCCCGGAATTAATGTTAAAGTTAATTGTTAATTTACGCATGGTATCCTCAAGCCCAGCGAATACATTTAATGTCAATTGTTAATTTACACAAAATATCCTCCACACCAGGGAATTAACTCACAGATAATTGTTAATTTACACATGTTGTCCTCCACACCAACGAATAAAGTTACAGTTAATTTTTAATTTACACATGGTATCCTCGACACCAGGTATTAATGTTACAGTTAATTGTTAATTTGCACAGAGTATCCTCTACACCAGGGAATAAAGCTACAGTTAATTGTTAATTTACACATGTCCACCCCAGGGAATAAAGTTACAGTTACAGTTAATTGTTAATTTACACATGGTATCCTCCACACCAGGGAATAAAGTTACAATTAATTGTTCATTTACACACGGTATCCTCTACACCGGGGAATAAAGTTACAGATATTTGTAAATTTACACATGGTTTCCTCTACACCAGGGAATAAATTGACAGTTAATTGTTAATTTACACCTGGTATCCTCTGCACCAGGGAATAAAGTTACAGTTAATTGTTAAGTTGCACATGGTATCCTCCACACCAGGGCATAAAGTAACAGTTAATTGAAAATATACATATGGTATCCTCTACACCAGGGAATAAAGTTATAGTCAATTGTTAACTTACAAATGGAACACTCTAAACCAGGGAATAAAACTACAGTAATGTTTTAATTTACACAAGATATCCACTACAACGGTGAGTAAACTTGCAGTTAATTGTTAATTTGCACATGGTATCCTCTACAACGGTGAATAAAGTTACAGTTAACTGTTAATTTACACATGGTATCCTCGACACCAGGGAATAAAGTTACAGTTCGTTGTTAATTTACACATGGTATCCGAAACACCGGGGAATAAATTTACAGTTAAGTGTTAATTTACACATGGTATCCTCTACACCAGGGAATAAAGTCACAGTCAATTGATAATTTACACCTGGTATCCTCTACACCGGGGAATAACGTTACAGATATTTGTGAATTTACACATTTTATACTCTACACCGGGGAATAAAGTTACAGTTAATTGTTTATTTTTCACAAGGTATACTTTAGACCAGTGAATAAAGTTACAGTTAATTGTTTCTTTACACATAGTATCCTCCACACCAGGGAATAATGTTACAGTTAATTGTTAATTTACACCAGGTATCCTGTACACCGGGGAATCAAGTTACAGTTAATTGTTAATTTACTCATGGTACCTGTACACCGTGGAATAAAGTTACAGATGTTTTAAATTTACACATGGTATCCTCTGCATCAGGCAATAAAGTTACAGTTAATTGTTAATTTACACATGGTTTACTCTACACCAATGAATAAAGTTACAGTTAATTGTTAATTTACACATGGTGTCTCTACACCAGGGAAAAGAAATTACAGTTAATTGTTAATTTACACATGTTATCCTCAACACCACTTGTTAAAGTTACAGTTAATTTATAATTTACACGTGGTATCCTCGAAACCTGTTATTAAATTCACAATGAATTGTTAATTTACGCATGGTTTCCTCCAGACCGCAGAATAAAGTTACAGTTAATTGTTAATTTACACATGGTATCCTCTACACCGGTGAATAATGTTACAGATAATAGTAAATTTAAACATGGTATCCTGCACACCGGGGAATAATCATGCAGATAATTGTAAATTTACATCTGGTATCCTTCAGCCCAGGGAATACATTTACTGTTAATTGTTAATTTACAAATGTTATCCTCCACACCAGGGAATAAAGTTACACATAATTGTTAATTTACACATGGTATCCTCGACACCCGGTATTAATGTTACAGTTAATTGTTAATTTACGCATGGTATCCTGAAGCCCAGGGAATAAATTTAATGTTAATTATTAATTTACACAAAATATCCTCCACACCAGGGAATAAAGTTACAGATAATTGTTAATTTACACAGAGTATCCTCTACACCGGGGAATAACGTTACAGTTAATTGTTAATTTACATAAAGTATCCTCCACACCGGAGAATAAAGTTATAGTTACAGTTAATTGTTAATTTGCACATGATATCCTCCACACTAGGGAATAAAGTTACAATTAATTGTTCATTTACACACGGTATCCTCTACACCGGGGAATAAAGTTACAGTTAATTGTAAATTTACACATGTTATCGTCCACCCCGGGGAATAAAGTTACAGTTACAGTTAATTGTTAAGTTGCACATGGTATCCTCCACACTAGGGAATAAAGTCACAATTAATTGTTCATTTACACACGGTATCCTCTGCACCGGGGAATAAAGTTACAGATATTTGTAAATTTACACATGGTATCCTCCAGACCGGGGAATAAAGTTACAATTAATTGTTAATTTGCACATGGTATCCTCAGCACCAGGGAATAACGTTACAGTTAATTGTTAATTTACACATGGTATACTCTTCACCAGGGAATAAAGTGACAGTTAATTGTTAATTTACATATGGTATCCTCTACACCGCAGAATAAACTTACAGTTAATTGTTAATTTACACATGGTATCCTCTACACCAGGGAATAAAGTTACAGTTAATTGTTAATTTAGACATGGTATACTTTGCACCTGGGAATAAAGTTACTGTTAATTGTTAATTTATATATGGTACCCACTACACCGGGCTATAAAATTACTGCGTTGTTAACTTACTCATGGTATCCTCTGCACCAGGGTATAACGTTACTGTTAATTGTTAATTTAAACATTGCATCCTCTACACCGGGGAATCAAGTTACAGTTAATTGTTAATTTACTCATGGTACCTGTACACCGTGGAATAAAGTTACAGATGTTTTAAATTTACACATGGTATCCTCTGCATCAGGCAATAAAGTTACAGTTAATTGTTAATTTACACATGGTATGCTCTACACCAATGAATAAAGTTACAGTTAATTGTTAATTTACACATGGTATCTCTACACCAGGGAAAAGCAATTACAGTTAATTGTTAATTTACACATGTTATCCTCAACACCACTTGTTAAAGTTACAGTTAATTTATAATTTACACGTGGTATCCTCGAAACCTGTTATTAAATTCACAATGAATTGTTAATTTACGCATGGTTTCCTCCAGACCGCAGAATAAAGTTACAGTTAATTGTTAATTTACACATGGTATCCTCTACACCGGTGAATAATGTTACAGATAATAGTAAATTTAAACATGGTATCCTGCACACCGGGGAATAATCATGCAGATAATTGTAAATTTACATCTGGTATCCTTCAGCCCAGGGAATACATTTACTGTTAATTGTTAATTTACAAATGTTATCCTCCACACCAGGGACTAAAGTTACACATAATTGTTAATTTACACATGGTATCCTCGACACCCGGTATTAATGTTACAGTTAATTGTTAATTTACGCATGGTATCCTGAAGCCCAGGGAATAAATTTAATGTTAATTATTAATTTACACAAAATATCCTCCACACCAGGGAATAAAGTTACAGATAATTGTTAATTTACACATGGTATCCTCGACACCAGGTATTAATGTTACAGTTAATTGTTAATTTGCACAGAGTATCCTCTACACCGGGGAATAACGTTACAGTTAATTGTTAATTTACATAAAGTATCCTCCACACCGGAGAATAAAGTTATAGTTACAGTTAATTGTTAATTTGCACATGATATCCTCCACACTAGGGAATAAAGTTACAATTAATTGTTCATTTACACACGGTATCCTCTACACCGGGGAATAAAGTTACAGTTAATTGTAAATTTACACATGTTATCGTCCACCCCGGGGAATAAAGTTACAGTTACAGTTAATTGTTAAGTTGCACATGGTATCCTCCACACTAGGGAATAAAGTCACAATTAATTGTTCATTTACACACGGTATCCTCTGCACCGGGGAATAAAGTTACAGATATTTGTAAATTTACACATGGTATCCTCCAGACCGGGGAATAAAGTTACAATTAATTGTTAATTTGCACATGGTATCCTCAGCACCAGGGAATAACGTTACAGTTAATTGTTAATTTACACATGGTATACTCTTCACCAGGGAATAAAGTGACACTAATCGTTAATTTACATATGGTATCCTCTACACCGCAGAATAAACTTACAGTTAATTGTTAATTTACACATGGTATCCTCTGCACCAGGGAATAAAGTTACAGTTAATTGTTACTTTAGACATGGTATACTTTGCACCTGGGAATAAAGTTACTGTTAATTGTTAATTTATATATGGTACCCACTACACCGGGCTATAAAATTACTGCGTTGTTAACTTACTCATGGTATCCTCTGCACCAGGGTATAACGTTACTGTTAATTGTTAATTTAAAAATTGTATCCTCTACACCGGCGAATAAAGTTACAGTTAATTGTTAATTTACGCATGGTATCCTCCAGACCGGGGAATAAAGTTACAATTAATTGTTAATTTGCACATGGTATCCTCAGCACCGGGGAATAAAGTTACACATATTTGTAAATTTACACATGGTATCCGCTACACCGGGGAATAAAGTTGCAGTTAATTGTTAATTTGCACATGATGTCCTCTTTTCAGGGAATAAAGTTGCAGTTAATTGTCAATTTATACATGGTTTCCTCGACACCGGGGAATAAAGGTACAGTTAATTGTTAATTTACGCATGGTTCACTCTAAAACAGGGAATAAATCTACAGTTTATTTTAAATTTACACATGGTACCCTCTACAAAGGTGAATAGAGTTACACTTAATTGTTAATTTACACCTGGTAACCTCTGCGCCGGGGATTAAAGTTACAGATATTTGTAAATTTACACATGGTATCCTCTACACCGGGGAATAATGTTACAGATAATTGTAAATTTACACATGGTATCCTCTATACCAGGGAAAAACGTTACTGTTAATTGTTAATTTACAAATGGTACCCTCTACAACGGGGTATAAAGTTACAGGTCATTGTTAATTTACATATGCTATCCTCTACACCAGGGAATAAAGTTACAGTTAATTGTTAATTTACAGATTGTATCCTCCACACCGGGGAAAAAAGTAACAGTTAATTGTTAATTTACACCTGGTAACCTCTACACCGGGGAATAAAGTTACAGATATTTGTAAATTTACACATGGTATCCTCTACACCGGGGAATAATGTTACAGATAATTGTAAATTTACACATGGTATCCTCTATACCAGGGAATAACGTTACAGTTAATTGTTAATTTACACATGGTATTCTCTTCACTAGGGAATAAAGTAACAGTTAATTGTTAATTTATATATGGTACTCACTACACCGGACTATAAAATTACTGCGTTGTTAACTTACTCATGGTATCCTCTGCACCAGGGTATAACGTTACTGTTATTTGTTAATTTAAAAATTGTATCCTCTGCACCGGCGAATAAAGTTACAGTTAATTGTTAATTTACGCATGGTATCCTCCAGACCGGGGAATAAAGTTACAATTAATTGTTAATTTGCACATGGTATCCTCAGCACCGGGGAATAAAGTTACACATATTTGTAAATTTACACATGGTATCCGCTACACCGGGGAATAAAGTTGCAGTTAATTGTTAATTTACACATGATGTCCTCTTTTCAGGGAATAAAGTTGCAGTTAAAAGTTAATTTATACATGGTTTGCTCGACACCGGGGAATAAAATTACAGTTAATTGTTAATTTACGCATGGTATACTTTGCACCTGGGAATAAAGTTACTGTTAATTGTTAATTTATATATGGTACCCACTACACCGGGCTATAAAATTACTGCGTTGTTAACTTACTCATGGTATCCTCTGCACCAGGGTATAACGTTACTGTTAATTGTTAATTTAAACATTGCATCCTCTACACCGGGGAATCAAGTTACAGTTAATTGTTAATTTACTCATGGTACCTGTACACCGTGGAATAAAGTTACAGATGTTTTAAATTTACACATGGTATCCTCTGCATCAGGCAATAAAGTTACAGTTAATTGTTAATTTACACATGGTATGCTCTACACCAATGAATAAAGTTACAGTTAATTGTTAATTTACACATGGTATCTCTACACCAGGGAAAAGAAATTACAGTTAATTGTTAATTTACACATGTTATCCTCAACACCACTTGTTAAAGTTACAGTTAATTTATAATTTACACGTGGTATCCTCGAAACCTGTTATTAAATTCACAATGAATTGTTAATTTACGCATGGTTTCCTCCAGACCGCAGAATAAAGTTACAGTTAATTGTTAATTTACACATGGTATCCTCTACACCGGTGAATAATGTTACAGATAATAGTAAATTTAAACATGGTATCCTGCACACCGGGGAATAATCATGCAGATAATTGTAAATTTACATCTGGTATCCTTCAGCCCAGGGAATACATTTACTGTTAATTGTTAATTTACAAATGTTATCCTCCACACCAGGGAATAAAGTTACACATAATTGTTAATTTACACATGGTATCCTCGACACCCGGTATTAATGTTACAGTTAATTGTTAATTTACGCATGGTATCCTGAAGCCCAGGGAATAAATTTAATGTTAATTATTAATTTACACAAAATATCCTCCACACCAGGGAATAAAGTTACAGATAATTGTTAATTTACACATGGTATCCTCGACACCAGGTATTAATGTTACAGTTAATTGTTAATTTGCACAGAGTATCCTCTACACCGGGGAATAACGTTACAGTTAATTGTTAATTTACATAAAGTATCCTCCACACCGGAGAATAAAGTTATAGTTACAGTTAATTGTTAATTTGCACATGATATCCTCCACACTAGGGAATAAAGTTACAATTAATTGTTCATTTACACACGGTATCCTCTACACCGGGGAATAAAGTTACAGTTAATTGTAAATTTACACATGTTATCGTCCACCCCGGGGAATAAAGTTACAGTTACAGTTAATTGTTAAGTTGCACATGGTATCCTCCACACTAGGGAATAAAGTCACAATTAATTGTTCATTTACACACGGTATCCTCTGCACCGGGGAATAAAGTTACAGATATTTGTAAATTTACACATGGTATCCTCCAGACCGGGGAATAAAGTTACAATTAATTGTTAATTTGCACATGGTATCCTCAGCACCAGGGAATAACGTTACAGTTAATTGTTAATTTACACATGGTATACTCTTCACCAGGGAATAAAGTGACACTAATCGTTAATTTACATATGGTATCCTCTACACCGCAGAATAAACTTACAGTTAATTGTTAATTTACACATGGTATCCTCTGCACCAGGGAATAAAGTTACAGTTAATTGTTACTTTAGACATGGTATACTTTGCACCTGGGAATAAAGTTACTGTTAATTGTTAATTTATATATGGTACCCACTACACCGGGCTATAAAATTACTGCGTTGTTAACTTACTCATGGTATCCTCTGCACCAGGGTATAACGTTACTGTTAATTGTTAATTTAAAAATTGTATCCTCTACACCGGCGAATAAAGTTACAGTTAATTGTTAATTTACGCATGGTATCCTCCAGACCGGGGAATAAAGTTACAATTAATTGTTAATTTGCACATGGTATCCTCAGCACCGGGGAATAAAGTTACACATATTTGTAAATTTACACATGGTATCCGCTACACCGGGGAATAAAGTTGCAGTTAATTGTTAATTTGCACATGATGTCCTCTTTTCAGGGAATAAAGTTGCAGTTAATTGTCAATTTATACATGGTTTCCTCGACACCGGGGAATAAAGGTACAGTTAATTGTTAATTTACGCATGGTTCACTCTAAAACAGGGAATAAATCTACAGTTTATTTTAAATTTACACATGGTACCCTCTACAAAGGTGAATAGAGTTACACTTAATTGTTAATTTACACCTGGTAACCTCTGCGCCGGGGATTAAAGTTACAGATATTTGTAAATTTACACATGGTATCCTCTACACCGGGGAATAATGTTACAGATAATTGTAAATTTACACATGGTATCCTCTATACCAGGGTATAACGTTACTGTTAATTGTTAATTTACAAATGGTACCCTCTACAACGGGGTATAAAGTTACAGGTCATTGTTAATTTACATATGCTATCCTCTACACCAGGGAATAAAGTTACAGTTAATTGTTAATTTACAGATTGTATCCTCCACACCGGGGAAAAAAGTAACAGTTAATTGTTAATTTACACCTGGTAACCTCTACACCGGGGAATAAAGTTACAGATATTTGTAAATTTACACATGGTATCCTCTACACCGGGGAATAATGTTACAGATAATTGTAAATTTACACATGGTATCCTCTATACCAGGGAATAACGTTACAGTTAATTGTTAATTTACACATGGTATTCTCTTCACCAGGGAATAAAGTAACAGTTAATTGTTAATTTATATATGGTACTCACTACACCGGACTATAAAATTACTGCGTTGTTAACTTACTCATGGTATCCTCTGCACCAGGGTATAACGTTACTGTTATTTGTTAATTTAAAAATTGTATCCTCTGCACCGGCGAATAAAGTTACAGTTAATTGTTAATTTACGCATGGTATCCTCCAGACCGGGGAATAAAGTTACAATTAATTGTTAATTTGCACATGGTATCCTCAGCACCGGGGAATAAAGTTACACATATTTGTAAATTTACACATGGTATCCGCTACACCGGGGAATAAAGTTGCAGTTAATTGTTAATTTACACATGATGTCCTCTTTTCAGGGAATAAAGTTGCAGTTAAAAGTTAATTTATACATGGTTTGCTCGACACCGGGGAATAAAATTACAGTTAATTGTTAATTTACGCATGGTATCAT
Source organism: Squalus acanthias (assembly GCA_030390025.1). NCBI lineage: Eukaryota > Metazoa > Chordata > Chondrichthyes > Squaliformes > Squalidae > Squalus > Squalus acanthias. The sequence goes on from JASTWF010000120.1 coordinate 827,282, forward strand.
CCGGTCGTTGGAATAAAGTTACATTTAATTGTTAATTTACACATGGTTCACTCTAAAACAGGGAATAAATCTACAGTTCATTTTAAATTTACACATGGTATCCTCTACAAAGGTGAATAAAGTTACAGTTAATTGTTAATTTACACCTGGTAACCTCTACGCCGGGGAATAAAGTTACAGATATTTGTAAATTCACACATGGTATCCTCTACACCGGGGAATAATGTCACAGATAATTGTAAATGTACACATGGTTTCCTCTATACCAGGGAATAACGTTACAGTTAATTGTTAATTTAAACATGGTATACTCTTCACCAGGGAATACCGTTACAGTTAATCGTTAATTTACATATGGTATCCTCTACACCGGGGAATAATCTTACAGTTAATTGTTAATTTACACATGGTATCCTCCACACCGGGGAATAAAGTTGCAGTTAATTGTTAATTTACACATGGAACACTCTAAACCAGGGAATAAATCTACAGTTAATTTTTAATTTACACTGGATATCCTCTACAACGTTGAATAACGTTACAGTTAACTGTTAATTTACACTTGGCATCCTCTACATCAGGTTTTAAAGTTACAGTTAATTGTTAATTTACACAAGGTATCCTCGACACCAGGTATTAATGTTACAGGTAATTGTTAATTTAAACAGGGTATCCTCTACACCGGGGAATAACGTTACAGTTAATTGTTAATAAACACATGGTATCCTCCACACCAGGGAATAAACTTACAGTTAATTGTTAATTTACACATGGTGTCCTCTACAACTGGGAATAAAGTTACAGTTAATTGTTAACTTACACATGGTATCCCCTACACCGGCGAATAAAGTTACAGTTAATTGTTAATATACAAATGGTATCATCTACACCTTGGAATAAAGCTACAGTTAATTGTTACTTTACACATGGTATCCTGTACACCGGGGAATAAAGTTGCAGTTAATTGTTAATTTACACATGATATCCGCTGCGCAGGGGATTAAAGTTACACTTAATTGTTAATTTACACATGGTATCCTGTACAAAGGGGCGTAAAATTCCAGTTAATTGGGAATTTACACATGGTATCCTCTACACCAGTGAATAAATTAACAGTTAATTGTTAATTTTCACATGATATCCTCTACAACAGGGCATAAAGTTACAGTTAATTGTGGATTTACACATGGTATCCTCCACAACGGTGAATAAAGTTACAGTTATTTGATAATTTACACAAGGTATCCTCTACACCAGGGTATAAAGTTACAGTTAATTGATAATTTATACATGGTTCCCGCTACACCGGGGTATAATGTTACAGATCATTGTTAATTTACACATGGTATCCTCCACAACAGCGAATAAAGTTACAGTTAATTGTTAATTTACACCTGGTATCCTCTGCACCAGGGAATAAAGTTACAGATAATTGTTAATTTACACATGGTATCCTCCACACCACGGAATAAGGTTACATATAATTGTTAATTTACACCTGGTATCCTCAACACAGGGGAATAACGTTACAGATATTTGTAAATTTACACATGTTATACACTACACCGGGGAATAAAGTTACAGTTAATTGTTAATTTACACATGGTATACTTTACACCGGGGAATAAAGTAACAGTTAATTGTTAATATATACATGGTATCCTCTACACCGGGGAATAAAGTTACAGTTAATTGTTAATATATACATGGTATCCTCTACAACAGGAATTAATGTCACGTTAAATTGATGATTTCCAGAAGGTGTCCTCTACACCGGGGAATAAAGTAACAGTTAATTGTTAATTTAAACATAGTATCTTCTACACCAGCGAATAAAGTTACAGATAATTGTTAATTATACATTGTAGCCGCTACACAGGGGATTAAAGTTACAGTTAATTGTTCATTTACACATGGTATCCTATACAAAGGGTCGCAAAGTTACAGTTAATTGGGAATTTCACATGGTATGCGCTACACCAGGGAATAAATTTACTGGTAATTGTTAATTTTCACATGATATCCTCTACAACAGGGCATAAAGTTACAGTTAATTGTTGATTTACACATGGCATACTCTACATCGCTAATAAAGTTAAAGTTAATTGTAATTTACACCTGGTATCCTCTGCAGCAGGGAATAAATTCACAGTTAATTGTTAATTTACACATGGTATCCACCACACCGGGGAATAAAGTTACAGATAATTGTTAATTTACACATGGTATCCTGCACACCAGGGAATAATGTTACAGTTAATTGTTAATTTACACACGGTATTCTCCACACCACGGAATAAAGTTACAGTTAATTGTTAATTTACACTTACTAACCTCCACACCATGGAATAAAGTTACAGTTAATTGTTAATTTACACATGGTATCCTCTGCACCGGGGAATAAAGTTACAGTTAATTGTTAATTTACACATGGTATCCTCTACACCGGCGAATAAAGTTACAGTTAATTGTTAATTTACACATGGTATCCTCCACACCATTGAATAAAGTTACAGATATTTGTAAATTTGTACATGGTATCCTCTACACTAGCGAATAAAGTTAAAGTTAATTGTTTATTTTTCACATGGTATCCTCTACACCGGGGAATAATCATACAGATAATTGTAAATTTACATATGGTATGCTCTACACCGGGGAATAAAGATACAGTTAATTGTTAAATTGCACATGGTATCCTCAATATCGGGGAATAACATTACAGTTGATTGTTAATTTACACATGGTATCCTCGACACCGGGGAATAAAGTTGCAGTCAATTGTTAATTTTCACATGGTATCCTCGACACCGGGGAATAAAGTTGCAGTTAATTGTTAATTTACGCATGGTATCATTCGGTCCTAGGAATAAAGTTACAGTTAATTGTTAATTTACACATGGTTCACTCTAAACCAGGGAATACATCTACAGTTAATTTTAAATTTACACATGCTATCCTCTGCAAAGGTGAATAAATGTACAGTTAATTGTTAATTTACACATGGTATCCTCTACAACGGTGAATAAAGTTACAGTTAATTGTTAAATTGCACATGGTATCCTCAATATCGGGGAATAAAATTACAGTTAATTGTTAATTTACACATTGTATCCTCTACTCCGGGGAATAAATTTACAGTTAATTGTTAATTTACAAATGGTATCCTCTGCACCAGGGAATAAAGGTACAGTTAATTGTTAATGTATACATTTTATCCTCTACACCGGGGAAAACAGTTACAGTTAATTGTTAATTTACACATGGTATCCGCTACACCGGGGAAAAAAGTTACAGTTAACTGTTAATTTACACGTTGTATCCTCTGCAACGGGGAATAACTTTGCTGTTAATTGTTAATTAACAATGGTATCCTCCACTCCGGCGAATTAAGTTACAATTAATTGTTAATTTAGACATGGTATCCTCTGCACCAGTGAATAAAGTTACAGTCAATTGTTAATTTACAAATGGTATCCTCTACACCGGTGAATAAAGTTACAGTTAATTGTTAATTTACACATGGTATGCTCTGCACCGGGGAAAACGTCACAGTTAATTGTTAATTTAAAAATGGTATCCTCTACACCGGGGATTAAAGGTACAGTTAATTGTTAATTTGAACATTTTATCCTCTAGACCGGGGAATAAAGTTACAGTAAATTGTTAGTTTACATATGGTACACTGTACACCGGGAAATAAAGTTTCAGTTAATTGTTAATTTAAACATTTTATCCACTACACCGGGGAATAAAGTTACAGTTAATTGTTAATTTACATATGGTATCCTCTACACCGGGAAATAAAGTTTCAGTTAATTGTTAATTTACACATTGTTTCCTCTACACCGTGAAATAATTTACAGTTAATTTTTAATTTACACATGGTATCCTCTCCCCCAGGAAATTAAGTTACAGTTAATTGTTAATTTACACATGGTATCCTCTCCCCCAGGAAAAAAAGTTACAGTTAATTGTTAATTTACGCATGGTATCCTCTACATCGGGGAATAAAGTTACAGTTAATTGTTAATTTACGCATGGTATCCTCTACACCAGGGAATAAAGTTACAGTTAATTGACAATTTACACATGGTATCCTCTACACCGGGGAATAAAGTTACAGTGAATTGTTAATTTACACATGGTATCCTCCACACCGAGGAATAAACGTGCAGTTAATTGTTAATTTACACATGGTATCCTCTACTCCTGGGAATAAAGTTACAGGAAATTGTTAATTTATACATTGTCTCCTCCACACCGTGTAATAACGTTGCATTTAATTGTTAATTTACACATGGTAGCCTCTGCACCAGTGAATAAAGTTTCAGTTATTTGTTAATTTACGCAAGGTATCCTCTCCACCGGGGAATAAGGTTACATTTAATTGTTAATTTACACATGGTACCATCTACACCGGGGAATAAAGTTACAGTTAAATGTTAATTTACATATGGTATCCTCTACACCGGGAAATAAAGTTACAGTTAATTGTTCATTTAAACATTTTAACCTCTACAACGGGAAATAAAGTTACAGTTAAGTTTAATTTACACTTGGGAACCTCTGCACCATTGAATAAAGTTACAGTTAATTGTTAATTTGCACATGGTATCTTCTACCCCTCAAATAAAGTTACATTTAATTGTTAATTTACACATGGTACCCTCTGCACCATGGAATAAAGTTACAGTTAATTGTTAATTTACACATGGATTCCTGTACAGCAGTTAATAAAGTTACAGTGAATTGTTAATTTAAATATGGTATCCTCTACACCGGGGAATAAATGTGCAGTTAATTGTTAATTTAAACCTTATCTCCTCCACACCGGGTAATAAAGTTGCATTTAATTGTTAATTTACACATGGTAGCCTCTGCACCAGGGAAATAAATAAAAGGAAATTGTTAATTTAAATATTGTAGAAACTACAACGGGGAATAAAGTTGCAGTTATTTGTAAATTTACACATGGTATCCTCTACACCAGTCAATAAAGTTGCAGTTAATTGTAAATTTACACATGGTATCCTCCACACCGCGGAATAAAGTTACAGTTAATTGTTAATTTAAACATTTTATCCACTACACCGGAGAATAAAGTTACAGTTAATTGTAAATTTAAACATTTTATCCACGACACTGGGGAATAAAGTTACATTTAATTGTTAATTTACATATGGTATACTCTACACCAGGGATTAAAGTCACAGTTAATTGTTAATTTGCATATGGTATACTCTACACCGGGAAATAAAGATACAGTTAATTGTTAATTTACACATTGTATCCTCTACAGCTCAGAATAAAGTTACAGTTAATTGTTAATTTACACAAGGAATCCTCTACACCGGGGAATAAAGTTACAGTTAATTGTTAATTTACACATGGTATCATCTACATCGGGGAATAAAGATACAGCTAAATGTTAATTTACACAAGGTATCCTCTACACCGGGGAATAAAGTTACAGTTAATTGTTAATTTACACATGGTATCCTCTACACCGGGAAATAATGTTACAGTTAAATGTTAATTTAAACATTTTGACCTCTACACCGCGGAATAAAGTTACAGTTAATTGTTAATTCACATATGGTATGTTCTACAACGGGAAATAAAGTTACAGTTAATTGTTAATTTACACATGGTCGCCTCTGCACCAGAGAATAAATTTACAGGAAATTGTAAATTTAAACATTGTTGCCTCCACACCGGGGAATAAAGATGCAGTTAATTGTTAATTTACACATGGTATCCTCTACACCAGGGAATAAAGTTACAGTTAATTGTAAATTTACACAGGGTATCCTCTACACCGCGGAATAAAGTTACAGTTAATTGTTAATTTACATATGGTATACTCTACAACAGCGATTAATGTTACAGTTACTTGTTAATTTGCATATGGTATACTCTACACCGGGAAATAAAGTTACAGTTAATTGTAAATTTACACATTGTATCCTCTGCAGCGCAGAATAAAGTTACAGTTAATTGTTAATTTACACATGGTATCCTCCACACCGGGAAATAAAGTTACAGTTAATTGATAATTTTCACATGGTATCCTCTGCACCAGGGAATAAACTCACAGTTAATTGTTAATTCACACATGGTATCCTCTACACCAGGGAATAAAGCTAAAGTTAATTGTTCATTTACACATGCTCTTCTCTACAGTAGTGAATAAAGTTACAGACAATTGTTAATTTACACGTGGTATCCTCTGCACTGGGGAAAAATTGCAGTTAATTGTTAATTTATACATGGTAATCACCACAATAGGAAATAAAGTTTTAGGTAAATGTTAATATGCACATGGTATCTTCCACAGCAATGAATAAAGTAACAGTTAATTGATAAGTTACATATGGCATCCTCTACACCGGGGAATAAAGTTACAGTTAATTGTTAATTTACACATGGTCTCCTCTGCACAGAGGAATAAAGTTACAGTTAATTGTTAATTTACACATGGTATCCTCAACACCAGTGAATAAAGTTACAGTTAAATGTTATGTTACACATGTTATCCTCTGCACCAGGGAATAAAGTTGCCTTTAACTGTTAATTAACACATTGTATACTCTACACCAGGGTACAAATTTACAGATAATTGTTAATTTACATATGGTATCCTCTACTACGGGGAATAAAGTTACGGTTAAATGTTAATTAGCACTTGTTATCCTCTGCACCAGGGAATAAAGTTGCAGTTAACTGTTAATTAAAAAATGGTATCCTCTACACCAGGAAATAAAGTTACAGATAATCGTTAATTTGCATATGGTATCCTCTGCACCGGGGAATAAAGTTACCGTTAACTGTTAATTAAAACATGGTATCCTCCACACAAGGAAATAAGGTTACTGATAATTGTTAATTTACACATGGTATCCTCCACACCAGTGAATAAAGTTACAGTTAAAAGTTAATTTTCATATGGTATCCTCTACAGCAGTGAATAAAGTTACAGATAATTGTTAATTTACACATGGTATCCTCTACTCCAGGGAATAAATTGAAGGTTAATTGTTAATTTACGCATGGTATCCTATACACCGGCAATAAAGTAAAAGATAATTGATAATTTACACATGGTTTCCACTACACTGGTGAATGAATTTACAGCTAATTGTTAATTCATATATTGTATCCTGTACGCCAGGGAATAAAGTAACAGTTAATTATTAATTTACATGTTGTATCCTCTACAGCGGGGAATAAAGTTACACTTAATTATTAATTTGCGCTTGCTATCCTCTACACCGGGGAAAAAAACTGCAGTTATCTGTTAATTTACACATGGTATCCTCTACACCAGGGAATAAAGTTACAGTTAATTGTTAATTTACACATGGTATCCTCCACAGCAGGAAATAATGTTACAGTTATCTGTTAATTATCACATCGTATCCTCTACAGCAGCGAAAAAAGTTACAGTTAATTGTTAATTTACACATGGAAACCTCTACACCGGGGAACAAAGTTACAGTTAATTGTTAATTTACACATGGTATCCTCTACAACGGGGAATAAGGTTACAGATAATTGTAATTTACAGATGGTATCCTCTACTACAGGGATTAAAGTTACAGTTAATTGTAAATTTAAACATTTTATCCACGACACTGGGGAATAAAGTTACATTTAATTGTTAATTTACATATGGTATACTCTACACCAGGGATTAAAATTACAGTTAATTGTTAATATGCGTATGGTATACTCTACACCGGGAAATAAAGATACAGTTAATTGTTAATTTACACAAGGTATCATCTACACCGGGGAATAAAGATACAGTTAAATGTTAATTTACATATGGTATCCTCTACACCGGGAAATAATGTTACAGTTATATTTTAATTTAAACATGTTGACCTCTACACCGAGGAATAAAGTTACATTTAATAGTTAATTTAAACATTTTAACCTCTACACCGCGGAATAAAGTTACAGTTAATTGATAATTCACATATGGTATGTTCTACAACGGGAAATAAAGTTACAGTTAATTGTTAATTTACACTTGGTAACCTCTGCACCAGTGAATCAAGTTACAGTTAATTTTGAATTTACACATGGTATCTTCTACACCCGGAAATAAAGTTACAGTTAATTGTAAATTTACACATGGTCGCCTCTGCACCAGGGAATAAATTTACAGGAAATTGTTAATTTAAACTTTGTATTCACTACACCGGGGAATAAATTTGCAGTTAATTGTTAATTTACACATGGAATCCTCTACACTAGGAAATAAAGTTACAGGAAATTGTAAATTTAAACATTGTTTCCTCTACACCGTGGAATAAAGTTACAGATAATTGTTAATTTACATATGGTATACTCTACAACAGGGATTAATGTTACAGTTAATTGTAAATTTGCATATGGTATACTCTACACCGGGAAATAAAGTTACAGTTAATTGTTAATTTACACATTGTATCCTCTGCAGCGCAGAATAAAGTTACAGTTAATTGTTAATTTACACATGGTATCCTCTACACCGGGAAATAAAGTTACAGTTAATTGATAATTTTCACATGGTATCCTCTGCACCAGGGAATAAACTCACAGTTAATTGTTAATTCACACATGGTATCCTCTACACCAGGGAATAAAGCTAAAGTTAATTGTTCATTTACACATGCTCTTCTCTACAGTAGTGAATAAAGTTACAGACAATTGTTAATTTACACGTGGTATTCTCTGCACTGGGGAAAAAATTGCAGTTAATTGTTAATTTATACATGGTAATCACCACAATAGGAAATAAAGTTTTAGGTAAATGTTAATATGCACATGGTATCTTCCACATCAATGAATAAAGTAACAGTTAATTGATAAGTTACATATGGCATCCTCTACACCAGGGAATAACGTTACAGTTAATTGTTAATTTACACATGGTCTCCTCTGCACAGAGGAATAAAGTTACAGTTAATTGTTAATTTACACATGGTATCCTCAACACCAGTGAATAAAGTTACAGTTAAATGTTATGTTACACATGTTATCCTCTGCACCAGGGAATAAAGTTGCCTTTAACTGTTAATTAACACATTGTATACTCTACACCAGGGTATAAATTTACAGATAATTGTTAATTTACATATGGTATCCTCTACTACGGGGAATAAAGTTACGGTTAAATGTTAATTAGCACTTGTTATCCTCTGCACCAGGGAATAAAGTTGCAGTTAACTGTTAATTAAAAAATGGTATCCTCTACACCAGGAAATAAAGTTACAGATAATCGTTAATTTGCATATGGTATCCTCTGCACCGGGGAATAAAGTTACCGTTAACTGTTAATTAAAACATGGTATCCTCCACACAAGGAAATAAGGTTACTGATAATTGTTAATTTACACATGGTATCCTCCACACCAGTGAATAAAGTTACAGTTAAAAGTTAATTTTCATATGGTATCCTCTACAGCAGTGAATAAAGTTACAGATAATTGTTAATTTACACATGGAAATCCTCTACTCCAGGGAATAAATTGAAGGTTAATTGTTAATTTACGCATGGTATCCTATACACCGGCAATAAAGTAAAAGATAATTGATAATTTACACATGGTTTCCACTACACTGGTGAATGAATTTACAGTTAATTGTTAATTCATATATTGTATCCTGTACGCCAGGGAATAAAGTAACAGTTAATTATTAATTTACATGTTGTATCCTCTACAGCGGGGAATAAAGTTACACTTAATTATTAATTTGCGCTTGCTATCCTCTACACCGGGGAAAAAAACTGCAGTTATCTGTTAATTTACACATGGTATCCTCTACACCAGGGAATAAAGTTACAGTTAATTGTTAATTTACACAAAGTATCCTCCACACCAGGAAATAATGTTACAGTTATCTATTAATTATCACATCGAATCCTCTACAGCAGCGAAAAAAGTTACAGTTATTTGTCAATTTACACATGGAAACCTCTACACCGGGGAACAAAGTTACAGTTAATTGTTAATTTACACATGGTATCCTCTACAACGGGGAATAAGGTTGCAGATAATTGTAATTTACAGATGGTATCCTCTACTACAGGGATTAAAGTTACAGTTAATTGTTAATTTACACATGGTATCCTTTACAAAGGCTAATAAAGGTACAGTTAATTGTTAATTTACACACGGTATTCTCAACACTGGGGAACAAAGTTACATTTAATTGTTAATTTACACATGGTATCCTCTGCACCAGTGAATAATGTGACTGTTAATTGTTAATTTGCACATAGTATCCTCTACACCAGGGAAAAAAGTTATAGTTAATTGTTAATTTACACATGGTATCCTCTGCACCGGGGAATAAAGTTACTGTTAAATGTTAATTTACTCATGGTATCCTCTACACCGGGAAATAAAGTTGCAGTTAACTGTTACTTAACACATGGTATCCTCTACACGAGAGAACAATGTTAGTTAATTGTTAAATTACACATGGTATCCTCCACAACAGGAAATAATGTTACAGTTAAATGTTAATTTACACATGGTATCCTCTTTACTGGGGAATAAAGTTACAGTTAATTGTTAATTTACATAAGGTTATCCTCCACACCGGGGAATGAAGTCACAGTTAATTGTTAATTTGCACATGGCATCCTCTGCAGCAGTGAATACAGTTACTGTTAATTGTTAATTTACACATGCTGTCCTCTACAGCAGTGAATAATGTTACAGTTAATTGTTAATTTACACATGGTATCCACTACAGCAGTGAATAAAGTTACAGTTAATTGTTCATTTACACATGGTATCCTCTACACTGGGGAATAAAGTTACAGTTAAATGTTAATATACATTTTGTATACTCTACACCGGGGAATAAAGTTACAGTTATCTGTTAATTAACACATCGTATCCTCTACAGCAGCGAATAAAGTTACAGTTAATTGTTAATTTACACAAGGTACCCTCTACACCGGGGAACAAAGTTACAGTTAATTGTTAATTTACACATGGTTTCCTCTACAACGGGGAATAAGGTTACAGATAATGGTTAATTTGCAGATGGTATCCTCTACTACAAGGATTAAAGTTACAGTTAATTGTTACTTCACACAAGTTATCCTTAACACCGGGGAATAAAGGTACAGTTAATTGTTAATTTACACACGGTATTCTCAACACCGGGGAAAAACGTTACATTTAATTGTTAATTTACACATGTATTCTCTGCACCAGTGAATAATGTGACAGTTAATTGTTAATTTGCACATGGTTTCCTCTACAGCAGGGAATAAAGTTATAGTTAATTGTTAATTTACACATGGTATCCTCTACACCGGGAAATAAAGTTGCAGTTAACTGTTACTTAACACATGGTATCCTCTACACGAGAGAACAATGTTACAGTTAATTGTTAAATTACACATGGTATCCTCCACACCAGGAAATAATGTTACAGTTAAATGTTAATTTACACATGGTAACCTCTGCACTGGGGAATAAAGTTACAGTTAATTGTTAATTTATACATGGTATCCTCTACAGCAGTGAAACAATTACAGTTAATTGTTAATTTACACACGAAATCCTCTACACCAGGGAATAAATTGAAGGTTAATTGTTCATTTACGCATGGTATCATCTACACCGGGGAATAAAGTAACAGATAATTGTTAATTTACACATGGTATCCTCTACAGCAGTGAATAAAATTACAGTTAATTGTTAGTTACACATGGTGTCGTCCACACCGGAGAAATAAAGTAACTGATATTTGTTAATTTACACATGGTATCCTCTACAGCAGTGAGTAAAGTTACAGTTAATTGTTAATTTACACATGGTATCCTCTACAGCAGTGAGTAAAGTTACAGTTAATTGTTAATTTACACATGGTATCCTCTACAGCAGTGAATAAAGTTACAGTTAATTGTTATTTACACATGTTGTCCTCTACACCGGAGAAATAAAGTAACTGATAATTGTTAATTTACACATGGTATCCTGTACACCGGGGATTAAAGTTATATTTAATTGTTAATATACACATGGAATCCTCTACAGCAGTGAACAAAGTTACAATTAATTGTTAATCTACACATGGTATCCTCTGCATCAGGAAATAAATTTACAGATAATTGTTAATTTACACATGGTATCCTCTGCACCGGGGAATAAAGTTACAGTTAATTGTTAATTTACACATGGTATCCTCTGCAGAGTCGAATAAAGTTACAGTAAATTGATAATTTACACATGCTATCCTCTGCAGCAGTGAGTAAAGTTACAGTTAATTGTTAATTCGCAAAATGATATCCACTACTGCAGTGAATGAAGTTACAGTTAATTATTATTTTACACGTGGTATCCTGTGCACCAGGGATTAATTTGAAGGTTAATTATTAATTTACACATGGGATCCTCTACACTGGGGAATAAAATTACAGTTAATTGTTAATTCATATATTGTATCCTGTACAACGGGGAATAAAGGTTAAAATTATTTGTTAATTTACGCATGGTATCCTCTACACTGGGGAATAAAGCTACAGTTAATTGTTAATTTACACATGGTATCCTGTACAGCGGGGAATAAAGTTACAGTTAATTGTTAATTTACACATGGTATCTTCCAGACCAGGGAATAAAGTTACAGTAAATTGTAAATTTACGCATGGTATCCTCTGCAACGTCGAATAAAGTTACAGTAAATTGTAAATTTACACATGCTATCCTCTGCAGCAGTGACTAAAGTTACAGTTAATTATTGTTAATTCGCACATGATCTCCTCTAAAGCAGTGAATGAAGTTACAATTAATTGTTATTTTACAAGTGGTATCCTATGCACCAGGGATTAAATTGAAGGTTAATTATTTATTTACACATGGGATCCTCTACACTGGGGAATAAAGTTACAGTTAATTGTTAATTCATATATTGTATCCTGTACACCGGGGAATAAAGTTGCAATTATTTGTTAATTTACGCATGGTATCCTCTACACTGGGGAATAAAGCTACAGTTAATTGTTAATTTACACATGGTATCCTCCAGACCAGGGAATAAAGTTACAATTAATTGTAAATTTACACATGGTATCCTCTGGACCAGGGAATAAAGTTACAGTTAATTGTTCATTTACAAATGGTATCCTCTACACCGTGTAATAAAGTTACAGTTAATTTTTAATTCGCAAATGATATCCTCCACAGCAGTGAATGAAGTTACAGTTGATTGTTATTTTACAAGTGGTATCCTATGCACCAGGGATTAATTGAAGGTTAATTATTTATTTACACATGGGATCCTCTACACTGGGGAATAAAGTTACAGTTAATTGTTAATTCATATATTGTATCCTGTACACCGGGGAATAAAGTTTAAAATTATTTGTTAATTTACGCATGGTATCCTCTACACTGGGGAATAAAGCTACAGTTAATTGTTAATTTACACATGGTATCCTCTACACTAGGGAATAAAGCTACAGTTAACTGTTAATTTACACATGGTATCCTGTACACCGGGGAATAATGTTACAGTTAATTGCTAATTTACTCATGGTATCCTCCAGACCAGGGAATAAAGTTACAATTAATTGTAAATTTAAACATGGTATCCTCTGCAGCTGTGAATAAAGTTACAGTTAATTGTTAATATACACATCGTATCCTCTAGATCAGGGAATAAAGTTACAGTTAATTGTTCATTTACACATGGTATCCTCTACACCGGGGAATAAAGTTACAGTTAATTGTTAATTTACGCATAGTATCCTCTACACCGGGGAATAAAGTTACAGTTAATTGTAAATTTAAACATGGTATCCTCTACAGCTCTGAATAAATTTACAGTTAATTGTTAATTTACACATGGTATCCTTTACACCGAGGAATAAAGTTACAGTTATTTTTTTATTTACACATGGTATACTCCACACCCGGGAATAAAGTTACAGTTAATTGTTAATTTACACATGGTTTCCTCCACAATCGGGAATAAAGTTACAGTTAATTGTGAATTTACACCTGGTTTCCTCTACACCAGGGATTAGAGTAACAGTTAATTGTTAATTTAAGTATGGCATCCTCTACAACGGGGAATAAAGTTACAGTTAATTGTTAATTTACACATGGTATCCTCTACACCGAGGAATAAAGTTACAGTTAAATGTTAATTTACACATGCCATTCTCTCCACCGGGGAGTAAACTTACAGTTAAATGTTAATTTAAACATGGTATCCTCTGCACCGGGGAGTAAAGTTACAGTTAAATGTTAATTTACACATGGTATCCTCTACACCAGGGAGTAAAGTTACAGTTAATTGTTAAATTACACATGGTATCCTCTACAGCAGTGAATAAAGTTACAGTTAATTGTAAATCTACACATGGTATCCTCTGCATCAGGAAATAATGTTACAGTTAAATGTTAATTTACAAATGATATCCTCTACACCGAGGAATAATGTTATAGTTAATTGTTAATTTACACATGATATCCTCTGCACCAGTGAATAAAGTTATAGTTAAATGTTAATTTACATATGGAATCCTCTACAGCAGTGAATGAAGTTACAGTTAATTGTTAAATTACACATGGCATCCTCCGCACCAGGAAATTAAGTTACAGTTAATTGATAATTTACACATGCTATCCTCTACAGCAGTGAATAAAGTTACAGTTAATTGTTAAATTACAAATGGTATCCTCTACACAAGGAAATAAAGTTCCAGTTAAATGTTAATTTCCAATTGGTATCCTCTACAGCAGTGAATAAAGTTACAGTTAATTGTTAATTTACACATGGTGTCCTCTGCACAAGTGAATAAAGTTACATTTAATTTTTAATTTAAGCATGGTATCCTATACACCGGGAATAAAGTAACACATAAATGTTAATTTACACATGTTATCCTCTACATTCGGGAGTAAAGTTACAGTTAATTGTTAATTTAAACATTGTATCCTCTACACCGGGGAATAAAGTTACAGTTAATTGTTAATTTACACGTTGAATCCCCTGCACCGAGGAATATAGTTAGTTATTTTTTTTAATTTACACATGGCATCCTCTACACCGGGGAATAATGTTGCAGTTAACTGTAAATTAACACATGGTATCCTCTACACCATTGAATAAAGTTACAGTTAATTGTTAATTTAAACATTGTATCCTCTACACCGGCGAATAAAGTTACAGTTAATTGTTAATTTACACATGGAATCACCTGCATTGAGGAATAAACTTACAATTCATTGTTAATTTACACACGGTATTCTCCACACCAGAGAAAAAAAATAAAGCAAATTGTTAAATTACTGATGGTATCCTCTGCAGCAGTGAATAACGTTACAGTTATTTGTTAATTTACACATGGCATCCTCTACACCGGGGAATAAAGATGCAGTTAACTGTTTATGAACACATGGTATCCTCTACACCGGGGAATAAAGTTGTATTTAATTGTTAATTTGCACATGGTAGCCTCTGCAACAGGGAATAAAGTTAAAGGAAATTGTTAATTTAAACATTGTACCAACTACAACGGGGAATAAAGTTGCAGTTGATTGTTAATTTAAACATTGTATCCTCTACAACAGGGAATAAAGTTAGAGTTAATTGTAATTTTACACATGTTATCCTCCACACCGGGGAATAAAGTTACAGTTTTTGTTAATTTAAAAATTGTATCCTCTGCAGCGCGGAATAAAGTTACAGTTAATTGTTAATTTAAACATTTTATCCTCTATACCGGGTAATAACGTTACACTTAATTGTTAATTTACACATGGTATCATCAACACCGGGGAATAAAGTTACAGTTAATTGTTAATTTACACATGGTATCCCATACACCAGGGAACAAAATTATATTTAATTGTTAATTTACACCTGGTATCCTCCACACCAGTGAATAATTTTACAGTTAATTGTTAATTTACACAAGGTATCCTCTACACCAGGGAATAAAGTTACAGTTAAATGTTAATTTACATATGGTATCCTCTACACCGGGAAATAATGTTACAGTTAATTGTTAATTTAAACATTTTGACCTCAAAACCGAGGAATAAAGTTACAGTTAATTGTTAATTTAAACATTTTGACCTCTACACCGAGGAATAAAGTTACAGTTAATTGTTAATTAAACATTTTGACCTCTACACCGAGGAATAAAGTTACAGTTAATTGTTAATTTAAACATTTTAACCTCTACACCGGGGAATAAAGTTACAGTTAATTGTAAATTCAAATATGTTCTGTTCTACACTGGGAAATAAAGTTACAGTTAATTGTTAATTTACACATGGTATCTTCTACACCGGGAAATACTGTTACAGTTAATTGTTAATTTACACATGGTCGCCTCTGCACCAGGGAATAAATTTACAGGAAATTGTTAATTTAAACATTGTATTCACTACACCGGGTAATAAAGTTGCAGTTAATTGTTAATTTACACATGGAATCCTCTACACCAGGGAATAAAGTTAGAGGAAATTGTAAATTTAAACATTGTTTCCTCCACACCAGGGAATAAAGATGCAGTTAATTATTAATTTACACATGCTATCCTCCACACCGGGAAATAAAGTTACATTTAATTGTTAATTTAAACATTTTATCCTCTATACCGGGTAATAATGTTACACTTAATTTTTAATTTACACATGGTATCATCAACACCGGGGAATAAAGTTACAGTTTATTGTTAATTTACACATGGTATCCTCTGCACCAGTGAATAAAGTTACAGTTAATTGTTAATTTACACATGGTATCCCATACACCAGGGAATAAAGTTATATTTAATTGTTAATTTACACCTGGTATCCTCCACACCAGTGAATAATTTTACAGTTAATTGTTAATTTACACAAGGTATCCTCTTCACCGGGGAATAAAGTTACAGATAAATGTTAATTTACATATGGTATTCTCTACACCGGGAAATAATGTTACAGTTAATTGTTAATTTAAACATTTTGACCTCTACACCGAGGAATAAAGTTACAGTTAATTGTTAATTTAAACATTTTAACCTCTACACCGGGGAATAAAGTTACAGTTAATTGTTAATTCACATATGGTATGTTCTACACTGGGAAATAAAGTTACAGTTATTTGTTAATTTACACTTGGTATCTTCTACACCGGGAAATAATGTTACAGTTAATTGTTAATTTACACATGGTCGCCTCTTCACCAGGGAATAAATTTACAGGAAATTGTTAATTTAAACTTTGTATTCACTACACCGGGTAATAAAGTTGCAGTTAATTGTCAATTTACACATGGAATCCTCTACACTAGGGAATAAAGTTAGAGGAAATTGTAAATTTAAACATTGTTTCCTCCACACCAGGGAATAAAGATGCAGTTAATTGTTAATTTACACATGGTATCCTCCACACCGTGGAATAAAGTTACATTTAATTGTTAATTTAAACATTTTATCCACGACACCGGGGAACAAAGTTACATTTAATTGTTAATTTACATATGGTATACTCTACAACAGGGATTAAAGTTACAGTTAATTGTTAATTTGCATATGCTTTACTCTACACCGGGAAATAAAGTTACAGTTAATTGTTAATTTACACATGGTATCCTCTACACCGGGAAATAAAGTTTCAGTTAATTGATAATTTACAACTGGTATCCTCTACACAGGGGAATAAAGTTACAGTTAATTGTTAATTTACACTTGTTATCCTCTGCACCATTGAATAAAGTTACAGTTAATTGTAAATTTACACACGGTATCCTCTGCACCAGGGAATAAACTCACAGTTAATCGTTAATTCACACATGGTATCCTCTACACTAGGGAATAAAGCTAAAGTTAATTGTTAATTTACACATGCTATTCTCTACAGTAGTAAATAAAGTTACAGACAATTGTTAATTTACACGTGGTAATCTCTGCACCGGGGAATTAATTGCAGTTAATTGTTAATTTATACATGGTAATCACCACAATAGGAAATAATGTTTTAGGTAAATGTTAATTTGCACATGGTATCTTCCACAGCAATGAATAAAGTAACAGTTAATTGTTAATTTACACATGGTCTCCTCTGCACAGAGGAATAATGTAACAGTTAATTGTTAATTTACACTTGTTATCCTCAACACCAGTGAATAAAGTTACAGATAAATGTTATGTTACACATGTTATCCTCTGCACCAGGGAATAAAGTTGCCTTTAACTGTTAATTAACACATTGTATGCTCTACACCAGGGAATAAATTTAAAGATAATTGTTCATTTACATATGGTATCCTCTGCACCGGGGAATAAAGTTACGGTTAAATGTTAATTAACACTTGTTATCCTCTGCACCAGGGAATAATGTTACAGTTGATTGGTTAATTCCACATGGCATCCTCCACACCAGGAAATAAAGTTACAGATAATTGTTAATTTACATATGGTATCCTCTGCACCAGGGAGTAAAGTTACAGTTAACTGTTAATTAAAAAATGGCATCCTCTACACCAGGAAATAAAGTTACAGATAATCGTTAATTTGCATATGGTATCCTCTGCACCGGGGAATAAAGTTGCCGTTAACTGTTAATTAAAAGATGGTATCCTCCACACCAGGAAATACAGTTACTGACAATTGTTAATTCACACATGGTCTCCTCCACACTGGTGAATGCATTTACAGTTAATTGTTAATTCATATATTGTATCCTGTACACCAGGGAATAAAGTAACAGTTAATTGTTAATTTACATATTGTATCCTCTACAGCGGGGAATAAAGTTACACTTAATTATTAATTTGCGCATGCTATCCTCTACACCGGGGAAAAAAGCTGCAGTTAATTGTTAATTTAAACATTTTATCCACGACACCGGGAAATAAAGTTACATTTAATTGTTAATTTACATATGGTATACTCTACAACAGGGATTAAAGTTACAGTTAATTGTTAATTTACACATGGTATCCTCTACACCGGGAAATAAAGTTTCAGTTAATTGATAATTTACACCTGGTATCCTCTACACAGGGGAATAAAGTTACAGTTAATTGTTAATTTACACTTGTTATCCTCTGCACCATTGAATAAAGTTACAGTTAATTGTAAATTTACACATGGTATCCTCTGCACCAGAGAATAAACTCACAGTTAATTGTTAATTCACACATGGTATCCTCTACACCAGGGAATAAAGCTAAAGTTAATTGTTAATTTACACATGCTATTCTCTACAGTAGTAAATAAAGTTACAGACAATTGTTAATTTACACGTGGTATTCTCTGCACCGGGGAAATAATTGCAGTTAATTGTTATTTTATACATGGTAATCACCACAATAGGAAATAATGTTTTAGGTAAATGTTAATTTGCACATGGTATCTTCCACAGAAATGAATAAAGTAACAGTTAATTGATAATTAACATATGGTATCCTCTACACCGGGGAATAAAGTTACAGTTAATTGTTAATTTACACATGGTCTCCTCTGCACAGAGGAATAAAGTAACAGTTAATTGTTAATTTACACATGGTATCCTCAACACCAGTGAATAAAGTTACAGATAAATGTTATGTTACACATGTTATCCTCTGCACCAGGGAATAAAGTTGCCTTTAACTGTTAATTAACACATTGTATGCTCTGCAGCAGGGAATAAATTTAAAGATAATTCTTCATTTACATATGGTATCCACTGCATCGGGGAATAAAGTTACGGTTAAATGTTAATTAACACTTGTTATCCTCTGCACCAGGGAATAATGTTACAGTTAATTGGTTAATTACACATGGCATCCTCCACACCAGGAAATAAAGTTACAGATAATTGTTAATTTAAAATTGTATCCTCTGCACCAGGGAGTAAAGTTGCAGTTAACTGTTAATTAAAAAATGGTATCCTCTACACCAGGAAATAAAGTTACAGATAATCGTTAATTTGCATATGGTATCCTCTGCACCGGGGAATAAAGTTGCCGTTAACTGTTAATTAAAAGATGGTATCCTCCACACCAGGAAATACAGTAACTGCTAATTGTTAATTTACACATGGTATCCTCTACACTGGTGAATGCATTTACAGTTAATTGTTAATTCATATATTGTATCCTGTACACCAGGGAATAAAGTAACAGTTAATTGTTAATTTACATATTGTATCCTCTACAGCGGGGAATAAAGTTACACTTAATTATTAATTTGCGCATGCTATCCTCTACACTGGGGAAAAAAGCTGCAGTTAATTGTTAATTTAAACATTTTATCCTCTACAAAAGTGAATGACCTTTCAGTTAATTGTTAATTTACACATGGTATCCTCTACAGCAGTGAATAAAGTTACAGTTAATTGTTAATTCACCCATGGTATCCTCTACACCAGGGAATAAATTGTAAGTTAATTGTTAATTTACGCATGGTATGCTATATACCAGATATAAAGTAACAGATAATTGTTAATTTAGACATGGTATCCTCTACACTGGGGCATAAAGTTAAAGTTAATTGTTAAATTACACATGTTTTCCTCTACACCAGGAAATAATGTTTCTTTTAAATGTTAATTTACACATAGTATCCTCTGCACTGGGGAATAAAGTTACAGTTAATTGTTAATTTACATATGGTATCCTCCACACCGGGGAATGAAGTTACAGTTAATTGTTAATTTTTGCATGGTATCCTCTACTCCGGGGAATAAAGCTACATTTAATTGATTAATTTATACATGGTATCCTCTACAGCAGTGAAACAATTTACAGTTAATTGTTAATTTACACACGAAATCCTCTACCCCAGGGAATAAATTGAAGGTTAATTGTTAATTTACGCATGGTATCCTCTACACCGGGGAGTAAAGTAATAGATAATTGTTAATTTACACATGATGTCCTCTACACCAGGAATAAAGTTACAGTTAATTGTTAAATTACACATGCTATTCTCGACAGCAGTGAATAATGTTACATTTAATTTTTAATTTACACATGCATATCCTCTACAACGAGGAAAAATAAAGTTTTTTGTTAATTTAAACATGGTATCCTCTACACTAGTGAATAAAGTTACAGTTAATTGTTAATTTACACATGGCATCCTCTACAGCAGTGAATAATGTTACAGTTAATTGTTAATTTACACATGGTATCCTCTACAGCAGTGAATAAAGTTACAATTAATTGTTATTTACAAATGGTGTCGTCTACACCGGAGAAATAATGTAACTGATAATTGGCAACTTACACTTGGTATCCTCTACAACAGTGAATAAAGTTACAGTTAATTGTTATTTAGACATGCTGCCCTCTACAGCAATGAATAAAGTTACAGTTAATTGTTATTTACACATGCTGCCCTCTACAGCAGTGAATAAAGTTACAGTTAATTGCTAATTTACACATGGTATCCTCTACACCGGGAAATAAAGCTACAGTTAATTGTTAATTTATACATGGTATCCTCTACAGCAGGGAGACAATTTACAGTTAATTGTTAATTTACACACGAAATCCTGTACACCAGGGAATAAATTGAAGGTTAATTGTTAATTTACGCATAGCAGCCTCTCCACCGGGGAATAAAGTAACAGTTAATTGTTAATTAACACATGGTATCCTCTACACAAGGAATAAAATTACAGTTAATTGTTAAATTAAACATGCTAAACTCGACAGCAGTGAATAAAGTTACAGTTAATTGTTATTTACACATGTTGTCATCTACATCGTAGAAATAAAGTAACTGATAATTGTAAATTTACACATGGTATCCTGTACACCGGGGATGAAAGTTACATTTAATAGGTAACTTACACATGGTATCCTCTGCAGCGTCGAATAAAGTTACAGTAAATTGTAATTTACACATGCTATCCTCTGCAGCAGTGAGTATTATTACAGTTAATTGTTAATTCGCAAATGATATCCTCTACATCAGTGATTGAAGTTACAGTTAATTGTTAATTTACACGTGGTACCTTATGTGGCAGGGATTAATTTGAAGGTTAATTATTAATTTACACATGGGATCCTCTACACTGGGGAATAAAGTTACAGTTGATTGTTAATTCATATATTGTATCCTGTACACCGGGGAATAAAGTTTAAAATTATTTGTTAATTTACGCATGGTATTCTCTACACTGGGGAATAAAGCTACAGTTAATTGTTAATTTACACATGGTATCTTCCAGACCAGGGAATAAAGTTACAGTTAATTGTAAATTTACACATGGTATCTTCCAGACCAGGGAATAAAGTTACAGTTAATTGTAAATTTACACATGGTATCTTCCAGACCAGGGAATAAAGTTACAGTTAATTGTAAATTTAAACATGGTATCCTCTACAGCTGTGAATAAAGTTACAGTTAATTGTTAATTTACACATGGTATTCTTTACACCGAGGAATAAAGTTACAGTTATTTTTTTATTTACACATGGTTTCCTCCACACCCGGGAATAAAGTTACAGTTAATTGTGAATTTACACCTGGTTTCCTCTACACCAGGGATTAGAGTTACAGTTAATTGTAAATTTACACATGGTATCCTCTCCACCAGGGAGTAAAGTTACAGTTAGTTGTTAATTTAAGTATGGCGTCCTCTACAGCGGGGAATAAAGTTGCAGTTAACTGTTAATTAACACATGGTATCCTCTACACCGAGGAATTAAGTTACAGTTAAATGTTAATTTACACATGGTATTCTCTCCACCGGCGAGTAAAGTTACAGTTAAATGTTAATTTACACATGGTATCCTCCAGAACGGTGATTAAAGTTACAGTTAAATGTTAAATTACACATGGTATCCTCTACACCGGGGAGCAAAGTTACAGTCAAATGTTAATTTACACATGGTATCCTCTGCACCAGGGAGTAAAGTTACAGTTATTTTTTAATTTACACATGGAATCCTCTACAGCAGTGAATAAAGTTACAGTTAATTGTTAATTTACACGTGGTATCCTCTGCACCAGGGAATAAATTGAAGGTTAATTATTAATTTACGAATGGTATCCTATACACCGGGAATAAATTTACAGTTAATGTTTAATTTACACTTGGTATCCTCCACACCCGGGAATAAAGTTATAGTTAATTGTTAATTTACACATTGTTTCCTCTACACCAGGGATTAGAGTTACAGTTAATTGTTAATTTACACATGGTATCCTCTACAGAGAGGAATAAAGTTACAGTTAATTGTTAATCTACACATGGTATCCTCTACACTGGGGCATAAAGTTAAAGTTAATTGTTAATTTACATATGGTGTCCTGTACACCGGGGAATAAAGGTACAGTTAATTGTTAATTTACATATAGTATCCTCTGCATCGGGGAATAATGTTACAGTTAATTGTTAATTTACTCATGGTATCCTTCACACTAGGAAATAAATTTACAGTTATTTGTTAATTAACACATCGTATCCTCTACACCGGGGAATAAAGTTACAGTTAATTGTTAATATACACATGGTATCCTCTACTACAGGGATTAAAGTTACAGTTAATTGTTAATTTCCACATGGTATGCTTTACACCGGGGAATAAAGGTACAGTTAATTGTTAATTTACACACGGTATTCTCAGCACCGGGGAACAAAGTTACATTTAATTGTTAATTTACACCTGATATCCTCTGCACCAGTGAATAATGTGACAGTTAATTGTTAATTTGCACATGGTATCCTCTAAACCAGTGAAAAAAGTTATCGTTAATTGTTAATTTACACATGGTATCCTCTGCAACGGGGAATAAAGTTACTGTTAAATGTTAATTTACTCATGGTATCCTCTACACCGGGAAATAAAGTTGCAGTTAACTGTTACATAACACATGGTATCCTCTACACGAGAGAATAATGTTACAGTTAATTGTTAAATTACACATGTTTTCCTCTACACCAGGAAATAATGTTTCATTTAAATGTTAATTTACACATAGTATCCTCTGCACTGGGGAATAAAGTTACAGTTAATTGTTAATTTACATATGGTATCCTCCACACCGGGGAATGAAGTTACAGTTAATTGTTAATTTTTGCATGGTATCCTCTACTCCGGGGAATAAAGCTACAGTTAATTGATGAATTTATACATGGTATCCACTACAGCAGTGAAACAATTTACAGTTAATTGTTAATTTACACACGAAATCCTCTACCCCAGGGAATAAATTGAAGGTTAATTGTTAATTTACGCATGGTATCCTCCACACCGGGGAGTAAAGTAATAGATAATTGTTAATTTACACATGATGTCCTCTACACCAGGAATAAAGTTACAGTTGATTGTTAAATTACACATGCTATCCTCGACAGCAGTGAATAATGTTACATTTAATTGTTAATTTACACATGCATATCCTCTACAACGAGGAAAAATAAAGTTTTTTGTTAATTTAAACATGGTATCCTCTACACTAGTGAATAAAGTTACAGTTAATTGTTAATTTACACATGGCATCCTCTACAGCAGTGAATAAAGTTACAGTTAATTGTTATTTAGACATGCTGCCCTCTACAGCAATGAATAAAGTTACAGTTAATTGTTATTTACACATGCTGCCCTCTACAGCAGTGAATAAAGTTACAGTTAATTGCTAATTTATACATGGTATCCTCTACAGCAGGGAAACAATTTACAGTTAATTGTTAATTTACACACGAAATCCTGTACACCAGGGAATAAATTGAAGGTTAATTGTTAATTTACGCATAGCAGCCTCTCCACCGGGGAATAAAGTAACAGTTAATTGTTAATTAACACATGGTATCCTCTACACAAGGAATAAAATTACAGTTAATTGTTAAATTAAACATGCTAAACTCGACAGCAGTGAATAAAGTTACAGTTAATTGTTATTTACACATGTTGTCGTCTACACCGGAGAAATAAAGTAACTGACAATTGTTAATTTACACATGGTATCCTGTACACCGGGGATTAAAGTTACATTTAATAGTTAATTTACACAAGGTATCCTCTGCAGCGTCGAATAAAGTTACAGCAAATTGATAATTTACACATGCTATGCTCTGCAGCAGTGAGTATTATTACAGTTAATTGTTAATTCGCAAATTATATCCTCTACATCATTGATTGAAGTTACAGTTAATTGTTAATTTACACTTGGTATCTTATGCAGCAGGGATTAATTTGAAGGTTAATTATTAATTTACACATGGGATCCTCTACACTGGGGAATAAAGTTACAGTTAATTGTTAATTTACATATGGTATCCTGTACACCGGGGAATAAAGTTTAAAATTATTTGTTAATTTACGCATGGTATCCTCCACACCCGGGAATAAAGTTATAGTTAATTGTTAATTTACACATTGTTTCCTCTGCACCAGGGATTAGAGTTACAGTTAATTGTTAATTTACCCATGGTATCCTCTACAGAGACGAATAAAGTTACAGTTAATTGTTAAATTACACATGGTATCCTCCACACCAGGAAATTAAGTTACAGTTAATTGATAATTTACACATGCTATTCTCTAAAGCAGTGAATAAAGTTACAGTTAATTGTTAAATTACAAATGGTATCCTCCACACAAGGAAATAAAGTTCCAGTTAAATGTTAATTTCCAATTGGTATCCTCTACAGCAGTGAATAAAGTTACAGTTAATTGTTAATTTACACATGGTGTCCTCTGCACAAGTGAATGAAGTTACATTTAATTGTTAATTTACGCATGGTATCCTATACACCTGGAATAAAGTAACACATAATTGTTAATTTACACATGTTATCCTCTACACTCGGGAGTAAATTTACAGTTAATTGTTAATTTACATATGGTATCCTGTACACCGGGTAATAAAGTTACAGTTGATTGTTAATTTACACATGGTGTCCTCTGCACAAGTGAATACAGTTACAGTTAATTTGTAATTTACACATGGTATCCTCTACAGCAGTGAATAAAGTTACAGTTAATTGTTAATTTAACCATGATATCTTCTACACCAGGAAATCAATTGAAGTTTAATTATTAATTTACGCATGGTATCCTATACAACAGGAATAAAGTTACAGGTAATTGTTAATTTACACATGGTATCCTCTACACTCGGGAGTAAAGTTACAGTTAACTGTTAATTTACATATGGTATCCTGAACACCGGGTAATAAAGTTACAGTTAATTATTGATTTACATATTGTATCCTCTACAACGGGGAATAAAGTTACAGTTAATTGTTAATTTATGCATGGTATCCTCTACACCGGGGAATAGAGTTTCAGTTAAATGTTAATATACATGTTGTATACTCTACAACGGGGAATAAATTTAAAGTTAATTGTTAATTTACACATTGTGTCCTCCACACCAGGAAATAAAGTTACAGTTATCTGTTAATTAACACATCTGATCCCAGAATCCCTACAGTGCAGATAATAGCCATTTCGGCCCATCGAGCATGCACCGACACATATCCAACCCTATCCCCTTAACCCCAAGTATTTAATCCCCCTAACACTAAGGGGCAATTTATCATAGCCAAATCAGCAGCGAATAAAGTTACAGTTAATTGTTAATTTACACATGGTATCCTCTACACCGGTGAATAATGTTGCAGTTAACTGTTAATTAACACATGGTATCCTCCACACCAGGAAATAAAATTACAGTTAATTGTTAATCTACAAATGGTATCCTCCACACCAGGAAATAAAGTTACAGGTAATTGTTAATTTACACCTGGTATCCTCCACACCAGGAAATAAAGTTACAGTTAATTTTTAATTTACACATGGTATCCTCTGCACCGGGGAATAAACTTACTGCTTAATGTTAAGTTACACATGGTGTCCTCTGCACTGTGGAATAAAGTTACAGTTAATTGTTAATTTACGCATGGTATCTGCTAAACCGGGGAGTAAAGCTGC
The DNA here is from genome assembly GCA_030390025.1 of Squalus acanthias. Taxonomy (NCBI): domain Eukaryota; kingdom Metazoa; phylum Chordata; class Chondrichthyes; order Squaliformes; family Squalidae; genus Squalus; species Squalus acanthias. The sequence continues at coordinate 854,180 of JASTWF010000120.1, forward strand.
AGTTAATTGTTAATTTACACATGATATCCTGTACACCGGGGAATAAAGGTACAGTTAATTGTTATTTTACACATGGTATCCTCCACACCAGGAAATAAGGTTACAGTTAATTGATAATTTACACATGGTATCCTCTGCCCCGGGGAAAAACTTACAGTTTAATGTTAATTCACACATGGTATCCTTTACACCGGGGAGTAAAGTTACAGTTAAATGTTAATTTTCACATGGTATCCTCTACTCCGGGGAATAAAGGTACAGGTAATTGTTAATTTACACATGGTATCCTCTGCACCGGGGAATAAAGTTACAGTTAATTGTTAATTTACACATGATATCCTCTGCCCCAGATAATAAAGTTACAGTTAATTGTTAATTTACACATGATATCCTCTGCCCCAGATAATAAAGTAACAGATAATTGTTAACTTACACATGGTATCCTCTTCACTGGGAAATAAAGTTACAGTTAATTGTTAATTCATATATTGTATCGTGTACACCGGGGAATAAAGTAACAGTTAAATGTTAATTTACGTATGGTATCCTCTACACCGGGGACTAAAGCTACAGTTAATTGATAATTTACACATGGCATCCTCTAAATTGGTGAATAAAGTTACAGTTAATTGTAAATTTACGCATAGTGTCCTCTACAGCTGTGAATAAAGTTACAGTTAATTGTTAATATACACAAGGTATCCTTTATACCGAGGAATAAAGTTACAGTTAATTTTTAATTTACACATGGTATCCTCCACACCCGTGAATAAAGTTACAGTTAATTGTTAATTTACACCTGGTTTCCTCTACACCAGGGATTAGAGTTACAGATAATTGTAAATTTACACATGGTATCCTCTACAGAGAGAAATAAACTTACAGTTAATTGTTAAATTACACATGGTATCCTCCACACCGGGATATTAAGTTACAGTTAATTGATTATTTACACATGCTGTCCTCTACAGCAATGAATAAAGTTACAGTTAACTGTTAAATTACACATGGTATCCTCTACAACAATGAATAAAGGTACAATTAATTGTTAAATTACACATGGTATCCTCTACACAAGGAAATAAAGTTCCAGTTAAATGTTAATTTATACATGGTTTCCTCTACACAAGGGAAAAATGTTATAGTTAAATGTTAATTTAAATATGGTATCCTCTACAGCAGTGAATAAAGTTACAGTTATTTGTTAATTTACACTTGGTGTCCTCTGCACTGGGGAACAAAGTTACATTTAATTGTTAATTTACACATGGTATCCTCTACATCGGGGAATAGAGTTGCAGTTAAATATTAATATACATGTTGTATCCTCCACACAAGGAAATAAACTTTCATTTAATTCTTAATTTACACATGGTGTCCTCTGCACCGGGGAATAAACTTACAGTTTAATGTTAATTTACACATGGTGTCCTCTGCACTGGGGAATAATGTTAAAGTTAATTGTTAATTTACACATGGTATCCTCTGCACCGGGGAATAAAGGTACAGTTAATTGTTAATTTACAAATGGAATCCTGTACACCGGGGAATTAAAGTACAGTTAATTGTTAATTTACACATGGTATACTCCACAGCGGGGAACAAAGTTACATTTAATTGTTAATTTACACATGGTATCCTCTGAACCGGGGAATAAAGATACAGTTAAATGTTAATTTACACATGGTATCCTCTACACCGGGGAGTGAAGTTACAGTTAAATGTCAATTTACACATGGTATCCTCTACACCGGGGAATAAACTTACAATTTAATGTTATTTTACACATGGTATCCTCTGCACTGGGGAATAAAGTTACAGTTAATTGTTAATTTACATATGGTATCCTGCACAACGGGGAATAAAGTTACAGTTAACTATTAATTTACACATGGTATCCTCTACACCGGGGAATAAACTTACAGTTTAATGTTAATTGACACATGGTATTCTCTGCACTGGGGAATAAAGTTACAGTTAATTGTTAATTTACATATGGTATCCTGCACAACGGGGAATAAAGTTACAGTTAATTGTTAAATTACACATGGTATCCTCTACACCGGGGAATAAAGTTACAGTTACATGTTACTATACATTTTCTATACTCTACTCCGGGGAATAAAGTCACAGTAAATTGTTAATTTACACATGGTATCCTCTAAACTGGGGAATAAAGTTACAGTTAATTGTTAATTTACACATGGTATCCTCTACATCGGGGAATAAAGTTACAGTTAATTGTATATTTACATATGGTATCCACTACACCGATGAATAAAGTTACAGTTAATTGTAAATTTACACATGGTATCCTCTAAACCGGCGAAAAAAGTTACAGTTAATTGTTAATTTACACATGGTAAGCTCTACACCGGGGAATAAAGTTACAGATAATCGTTAATTTACACATGGTTACCTCTACACCCGTGAATAAAGTTACAGTTAATTGTTAATCTGCACTTGGTACCCACTGGACCGGGAATAAAGTTACAGTTAAATGTTAATTTACACGTGATATTCTCTACACCGGGGATAAAGTTACATTTAATTGTTAATTTACACATGATCTCCTCCTCACCAGGGAATAACGTTATAGTTAATTGTTAATTTACACATGGTATCCTCTACACCAGGGAATAAAGTTACAGTTACATGTTAATTTACACATGGTATATTCTACAGCAGGGAATAAAGTTGCAGTTAAATGTTAATTTAGACATGTATCCTCTGCACCAGGGAATAAATTGAAGGTTAATTGTTAATTTATGCATGGGAGCCTATACTTCAGATAATTGTTAATTTGCACATGGTATACTCTACACTGGGGAATAAAGTTACAGTTAATTGTTAATTAATATATTGTATCCTGTACACCGGGGAATAAAGTTACAGTTAATTTTTAATTTAGATGCTGTATCCTCTACACCGGGGAATAAAATTACAGTTAATTGTTAATTTACGCATGGTATCCTCCACACTGGGGAATAAAGTCACAGTTAATTGTTAATTTACACATGGTATCCTCTACACCAGGGAATAAATTGAAGGTTAATTGTTAATTTACGCATGGTATCCTCTACACCGGGGAATAAATTAACAGATAATTGTTAATTTACACATGGTATCCTCTATAGCTGTGAATAAAGTTACAGTTAATTGTTAATTTACACATGGTATCCTCTACAGCAGTGAATAATGTTACAGATAATTGTTAATTTACACATGGTATCCTCTACAACGAGGAAAAATGTCACAGTTAATTTTTAATTTACACATGGTATCCTCCACACCCGAGAATAAAGTTACAGTTAATTGTTAATTTACACATGGTATCCTCCACACCAGGGAATAAAGTTATAGTTAATTGTTAATTTACACATGGTATCCTCTGCACCAGAGAATAATGTTACAGTTAATTGTTAATTTACACATGGTATTCTCAACACCGGGGAAAGAAGTTGCAGTTAACAGTTAATTAACACATGGTATCCTCTACACCCGGGAATAAAGTTAAATTTAATTGTTAATTTACACATGATCTCCTCCTCACCAGGGAATAAAGTTATAGTTAATTGTTAATTTACACATGGTATCCTCAATACTAGTGAATAAAGTTACACTTAATTGTTCATTTACACATGGTATCCTCTGCACTGGGGAATAAAGTTACAGTTAATTGTTAATTTACATACGGTATCCTCTGCACCAGAGAATAATGTTACAGTTAATTGTTAATTTACACATGGTATTCTCAACACCGAGGAAAGAAGTTGCAGTTAACAGTTAATTAACACATGGTATCCTCTACACCACTGAATAAAGTTACAGTTACATGTTAATTTACACATGGTATATTCTACAGCAGGGAATAAAGTTGCAGATAAATGTTAATTTACACATTGTATCCTCTGCACCAGGGTATTAATTGAAGGTTAATTGTTAATTTACGCATGGGAGCCTATACACCAGATAATTGATAATTTACACATGGTATACTCTGCACTGGGGAATAAAGTTACAGTTAACTGCTAATTAATATATTGTATCCTGTACACCGGGGAATAAAGTTACAGTTAATTTGTTAATTTTCATATTGTATCCTCTGCACCGGGGAATAAAATTACAGTTAATTGTTAATTTACGCATGGTATCCTCTGCACAGTGGAATAAATTAACAGATAATTGTTAATTTACACATGGTATCCTCTATAGCTGTGAATAAAGTTACAGTTAATTGTTAATTTACACATGTTATCCTCTACAGCAGTGCATAATGTTACAGTTAATTGTTAATTTACACATGGTATCCTTTACAACGAGGAAAAATGTCACAGTTAATTTTTAATTTACACATGGTATCCTCCACACCCGGGAATAAAGTTACATTTAATTGTTAATTTACACGTGATCTCCTCCTCACCAGGGAATAAAGTTATAGTTAATTGTTAATTTACACATGGTATCCTCTATACTAGTGAATAAAGTTACTCTTAATTGTTCATTTACACATGGTATCCTCTGCACTGGGGAATAAATTCACAATTAATTGTTAATTTACACATGGTAACCTCTACACTGGGGAATAAAGCTACAGTTAATTGTTAATTTACACATGGTATCCTCTACACCAGGGAATAAATTGAAGATTAATTGTTAATTTACGCATGGTATCCTCTACACCGGGGAATAAATTAACAGATAAATGTTAATTTACACATGGTATCCTCTATAGCTGTGAATAAAGTTACAGTTAATTGTTAATTTACACATGGTATCCTCTACAGCAGTGAATAATGTTACAGTTAATTGTTAATTTACACATGGTATCCTCTACAACGAGGAAAAATGTCACAGTTAATTTTTAATTTACACATGGTATCCTCCACACCCGAGAAAAAAGTTACAGTTAATTGTTAATTTACACATGGTATCCTCTACAGCAGTGAATAATGTTACAGTTAATTGTTAATTTACACATGGTATCCTCTACAACGAGGAAAAATGTCACAGTTAATTTTTAATTTACACATGGTATCCTCCACACCCGAGAAAAAAGTTACAGTTAATTGTTAATTTACACATGGTATCCTCCACACCAGGGAATAAAGTTATAGTTAATTGTTAATTTACACATGGTATCCTCTGCACCAGAGAATAATGTTACAGTTAATTGTTAATTTACACATGGTATTCTCAACACCGGGGAAAGAAGTTGCAGTTAACAGTTAATTAACACATGGTATCCTCCACACCCGGGAATAAAGTTAAATTTAATTGTTAATTTACACATGATCTCCTCCTCACCAGGGAATAAAGTTATAGTTAATTGTTAATTTACACATGGTATCCTCAATACTAGTGAATAAAGTTACACTTAATTGTTCATTTACACATGGTATCCTCTGCACTGGGGAATAAAGTTACAGTTAATTGTTAATTTACATACGGTATCCTCTGCACCAGAGAATAATGTTACAGTTAATTGTTAATTTACACATGGTATTCTCAACACCGAGGAAAGAAGTTGCAGTTAACAGTTAATTAACACATGGTATCCTCTACACCACTGAATAAAGTTACAGTTACATGTTAATTTACACATGGTATATTCTACAGCAGGGAATAAAGTTGCAGATAAATGTTAATTTACACATTGTATCCTCTGCACCAGGGTATTAATTGAAGGTTAATTGTTAATTTACGCATGGGAGCCTATACACCAGATAATTGATCATTTACACATGGTATACTCTGCACTGGGGAATAAAGTTACAGTTAACTGCTAATTAATATATTGTATCCTGTACACCGGGGAATAAAGTTACAGTTAATTTGTTAATTTTCATATTGTATCCTCTGCACCGGGGAATAAAATTACAGTTAATTGTTAATTTACGCATGGTATCCTCTGCACAGTGGAATAAATTAACAGATAATTGTTAATTTACACATGGTATCCTCTATAGCTGTGAATAAAGTTACAGTTAATTGTTAATTTACACATGGTATCCTCTACAGCAGTGCATAATGTTACAGTTAATTGTTAATTTACACATGGTATCCTTTACAACGAGGAAAAATGTCACAGTTAATTTTTAATTTACACATGGTATCCTCCACACCCGGGAATAAAGTTACATTTAATTGTTAATTTACACGTGATCTCCTCCTCACCAGGGAATAAAGTTATAGTTAATTGTTAATTTACGCATGGTATCCTCTATACTAGTGAATAAAGTTACTCTTAATTGTTCATTTACACATGGTATCCTCTGCACTGGGGAATAAATTCACAATTAATTGTTAATTTACACATGGTAACCTCTACACTGGGGAATAAAGCTACAGTTAATTGTTAATTTACACATGGTATCCTCTACACCAGGGAATAAATTGAAGATTAATTGTTAATTTACGCATGGTATCCTCTACACCGGGGAATAAATTAACAGATAAATGTTAATTTACACATGGTATCCTCTATAGCTGTGAATAAAGTTACAGTTAATTGTTAATTTACACATGGTATCCTCTACAGCAGTGAATAATGTTACAGTTAATTGTTAATTTACACATGGTATCCTCTACAACGAGGAAAAATGTCACAGTTAATTTTTAATTTACACATGGTATCCTCCACACCCGAGAAAAAAGTTACAGTTAATTGTTAATTTACACATGGTATCCTCCACACCAGGGAATAAAGTTATAGTTAATTGTTAATTTACACATGGTATCCTCTGCACCAGAGAATAATGTTACAGTTAATTGTTAATTTACACATGGTATTCTCAACACCGGGGAAAGAAGTTGCAGTTAACAGTTAATTAACACATGGTATCCTCCACACCCGGGAATAAAGTTAAATTTAATTGTTAATTTACACATGATCTCCTCCTCACCAGGGAATAAAGTTATAGTTAATTGTTAATTTACACATGGTATCCTCAATACTAGTGAATAAAGTTACACTTAATTGTTCATTTACACATGGTATCCTCTGCACTGGGGAATAAAGTTACAGTTAATTGTTAATTTACATACGGTATCCTCTGCACCAGAGAATAATGTTACAGTTAATTGTTAATTTACACATGGTATTCTCAACACCGAGGAAAGAAGTTGCAGTTAACAGTTAATTAACACATGGTATCCTCTACACCAGGGAATAAAGTTACAGTTACATGTTAATTTACACATGGTATATTCTACAGCAGGGAATAAAGTTGCAGATAAATGTTAATTTACACATTGTATCCTCTGCACCAGGGTATTAATTGAAGGTTAATTGTTAATTTACGCATGGGAGCCTATACACCAGATAATTGATAATTTACACATGGTATACTCTGCACTGGGGAATAAAGTTACAGTTAATTGCTAATTAATATATTGTATCCTGTACACCGGGGAATAAAGTTACAGTTAATTTGTTAATTTAGATATTGTATCCTCTACACCGGGGAATAAAATTACAGTTAATTGTTAATTTACGCATGGTATCCTCTACACAGTGGAATAAATTAACAAATAATTGTTAATTTACACATGGTATCCTCTATAGCTGTGAATAAAGTTACAGTTAATTGTTAATTTACACATGGTATCCTCTACAGCAGTGCATAATGTTACAGTTAATTGTTAATTTACACATGGTATCCTTTACAACGAGGAAAAATGTCACAGTTAATTCTTAATTTACACATGGTATCCTCCACACCCGGGAATAAAGTTACATTTAATTGTTAATTTACACATGATCTCCTCCTCACCAGGGAATAAAGTTATAGTTAATTGTTAATTTACACATGGTATCCTCTATACTAGTGAATAAAGTTACTCTTAATTGTTCATTTACACATGGTATCCTCTGCACTGGGGAATAAATTCACAATTAATTGTTAATTTACACATGGTAACCTCTACACTGGGGAATAAAGCTACAGTTAATTGTTAATTTACACATGGTATCCTCTACACCAGGGAATAAATTGAAGGTTAATTGTTAATTTACGCATGGTATCCTCTACACCGGGGAATAAATTAACAGATAATTGTTAATTTACACATGGTATCCTCTATAGCTGTGAATAAAGTTACAGTTAATTGTTAATTTACACATGGTATCCTCTACAGCAGTGAATAATGTTACAGTTAATTGTTAATTTACACATGGTATCCTCTACAACGAGGAAAAATGTCACAGTTAATTTTTAATTTACACATGGTATCCTCCACACCCGAGAATAAAGTTACAGTTAAGTGTTAATTTACACATGGTATCCTCCACACCAGGGAATAAAGTTATAGTTAATTGTTAATTTACACATGGTATCCTCTGCACCAGAGAATAATGTTACAGTTAATTGTTAATTTACACATGGTATTCTCAACACCGGGGAAAGAAGTTGCAGTTAACAGTTAATTAACACATGGTATCCTCCACACCCGGGAATAAAGTTAAATTTAATTGTTAATTTACACATGATCTCCTCTTCACCAGGGAATAAAATTATAGTTAATTGTTAATTTACACATGGTATCCTCAATACTAGTGAATAAAGTTACACTTAATTGTTCATTTACACATGGTATCCTCTGCACTGGGGAATAACGTTACAGTTAATTGTTAATTTACATAAGGTATCCTCTGCACCAGAGAATAATGTTACAGTTAATTGTTAATTTACACATGGTATTCTCAACACCGAGGAAAGAAGTTGCAGTTAACAGTTAATTAACACATGGTATCCTCTACACCAGGGAATAAAGTTACAGTTACATGTTAATTTACACATGGTATATTCTACAGCAGGGAATAAAGTTGCAGATAAATGTTAATTTACACATTGTGTCCTCTGCACCAGGGTATTAATTGAAGGTTAATTGTTAATTTACGCATGGGAGCCTATACACCAGATAATTGATAATTTACACATGGTATACTCTGCACTGGGGAATAAAGTTACAGTTAATTGCTAATTAATATATTGTATCCTGTACACCGGGGAATAAAGTTACAGTTAATTTGTTAATTTAGATATTGTATCCTCTACACCGGGGAATAAAAGTACAGTTAATTGTTAATTTACGCATGGTATCCTCCACACTGGGGAATAAAGTCACAGTTAATTGTTAATTTACACATGGTATCCTCTACACCGGGGAATAAATTGAAGGTTAATTGTTAATTTACGCATGGTATCCTCTACACAGTGGAATAAATTAACAGATAATTGTTAATTTACACATGGTATCCTCTATAGCTGTGAATAAAGTTACAGTTAATTGTTAATTTACACATGGTATCCTCTACAGCAGTGCATAATGTTACAGTTAATTGTTAATTTACACATGGTATCCTTTACAACGAGGAAAAATGTCACAGTTAATTTTTAATTTACACATGGTATGCTCCACACCCGGGAATAAAGTTACATTTAATTGTTAATTTACACATGGTATCCTCTACATCGGGGAATAGAGTTGCAGTTAAATATTAATATACATGTTGTATCCTCCACACAAGGAAATAAACTTTCATTTAATTCTTAATTTACACATGGTGTCCTCTGCACCGGGGAATAAACTTACAGTTTAATGTTAATTTACACATGGTGTCCTCTGCACTGGGGAATAATGTTGAAGTTAATTGTTAATTTACACATGGTATCCTCTGCACCGGGGAATAAAGGTACAGTTAATTGTTAATTTACAAATGGAATCCTGTACACCGGGGAATTAAAGTACAGTTAATTGTTAATTTACACATGGTATGCTCCACAGCGGGGAACAAAGTTACATTTAATTGTTAATTTGCACATGGTATCCTCTGAACCGGGGAATAAAGATACAGTTAAATGTTAATTTACACATGGTATCCTCTACACCGGGGAGTGAAGTTACAGTTAAATGTCAATTTACACATGGTATGCTCTACACCGGGGAATAAACTTACAATTTAATGTTATTTTACACATGGTATTCTCTGCACTGGGGAATAAAGTTACAGTTAATTGTTAATTTACATATGGTATCCTGCACAACGGGGAATAAAGTTACAGTTAATTGTTAAATTACACATGGTATCCTCTACACCGGGGAATAAAGTTACAGTTACATGTTACTATACAATTTCTATACTCTACTCCGGGGAATAAAGTCACAGTAAATTGTTAATTTACACATGGTATCCTCTAAACTGGGGAATAAAGTTACAGTTAATTGTTAATTTACACATGGTATCCTCTACATCGGGGAATAAAGTTACAGTTAATTGTATATTTACATATGGTATCCACTACACCGATGAATAAAGTTACAGTTAATTGTAAATTTACACATGGTATCCTCTAAACCGGCGAAAAAAGTTACAGTTAATTGTTAATTTACACATGGTAAGCTCTACACCGGGGAATAAAGTTACAGATAATCGTTAATTTACACATGGTTACCTCTACACCCGTGAATAAAGTTACAGTTAATTGTTAATCTGCACTTGGTACCCACTGGACTGGGGAATAAAGTTACAGTTAAATGTTAATTTACACGTGATATTCTCTACACCGGGGATAAAGTTACATTTAATTGTTAATTTACACATGATCTCCTCCTCACCAGGGAATAACGTTATAGTTAATTGTTAATTTACACATGGTATCCTCTATACTAGTGAATAAAGTTACACTTAATTGTTCATTTACACACGGTATCCTCTACACTGGGGAATAAAGTTACAGTTAATTGTTAATTTACACATGGTATCCTCAACACCGGGGAAAAAAGTTGCAGTTAACAGTTAATTAACACATGGTATCCTCTACACCAGGGAATAAAGTTACAGTTACATGTTAATTTACACATGGTATATTCTACAGCAGGGAATAAAGTTGCAGTTAAATGTTAATTTAGACATGTATCCTCTGCACCAGGGAATAAATTGAAGGTTAATTGTTAATTTATGCATGGGAGCCTATACTTCAGATAATTGTTAATTTGCACATGGTATACTCTACACTGGGGAATAAAGTTACAGTTAATTGTTAATTAATATATTGTATCCTGTACACCGGGGAATAAAGTTACAGTTAATTTTTAATTTAGATGCTGTATCCTCTACACCGGGGAATAAAATTACAGTTAATTGTTAATTTACGCATGGTATCCTCCACACTGGGGAATAAAGTCACAGTTAATTGTTAATTTACACATGGTATCCTCTACACCAGGGAATAAATTGAAGGTTAATTGTTAATTTACGCATGGTATCCTCTACACCGGGGAATAAATTAACAGATAATTGTTAATTTACACATGGTATCCTCTATAGCTGTGAATAAAGTTACAGTTAATTGTTAATTTACACATGGTATCCTCTACAGCAGTGAATAATGTTACAGATAATTGTTAATTTACACATGGTATCCTCTACAACGAGGAAAAATGTCACAGTTAATTTTTAATTTACACATGGTATCCTCCACACCCGAGAATAAAGTTACAGTTAATTGTTAATTTACACATGGTATCCTCCACACCAGGGAATAAAGTTATAGTTAATTGTTAATTTACACATGGTATCCTCTGCACCAGAGAATAATGTTACAGTTAATTGTTAATTTACACATGGTATTCTCAACACCGGGGAAAGAAGTTGCAGTTAACAGTTAATTAACACATGGTATCCTCTACACCCGGGAATAAAGTTAAATTTAATTGTTAATTTACACATGATCTCCTCCTCACCAGGGAATAAAGTTATAGTTAATTGTTAATTTACACATGGTATCCTCAATACTAGTGAATAAAGTTACACTTAATTGTTCATTTACACATGGTATCCTCTGCACTGGGGAATAAAGTTACAGTTAATTGTTAATTTACATACGGTATCCTCTGCACCAGAGAATAATGTTACAGTTAATTGTTAATTTACACATGGTATTCTCAACACCGAGGAAAGAAGTTGCAGTTAACAGTTAATTAACACATGGTATCCTCTACACCACTGAATAAAGTTACAGTTACATGTTAATTTACACATGGTATATTCTACAGCAGGGAATAAAGTTGCAGATAAATGTTAATTTACACATTGTATCCTCTGCACCAGGGTATTAATTGAAGGTTAATTGTTAATTTACGCATGGGAGCCTATACACCAGATAATTGATAATTTACACATGGTATACTCTGCACTGGGGAATAAAGTTACAGTTAACTGCTAATTAATATATTGTATCCTGTACACCGGGGAATAAAGTTACAGTTAATTTGTTAATTTTCATATTGTATCCTCTGCACCGGGGAATAAAATTACAGTTAATTGTTAATTTACGCATGGTATCCTCTGCACAGTGGAATAAATTAACAGATAATTGTTAATTTACACATGGTATCCTCTATAGCTGTGAATAAAGTTACAGTTAATTGTTAATTTACACATGTTATCCTCTACAGCAGTGCATAATGTTACAGTTAATTGTTAATTTACACATGGTATCCTTTACAACGAGGAAAAATGTCACAGTTAATTTTTAATTTACACATGGTATCCTCCACACCCGGGAATAAAGTTACATTTAATTGTTAATTTACACGTGATCTCCTCCTCACCAGGGAATAAAGTTATAGTTAATTGTTAATTTACACATGGTATCCTCTATACTAGTGAATAAAGTTACTCTTAATTGTTCATTTACACATGGTATCCTCTGCACTGGGGAATAAATTCACAATTAATTGTTAATTTACACATGGTAACCTCTACACTGGGGAATAAAGCTACAGTTAATTGTTAATTTACACATGGTATCCTCTACACCAGGGAATAAATTGAAGATTAATTGTTAATTTACGCATGGTATCCTCTACACCGGGGAATAAATTAACAGATAAATGTTAATTTACACATGGTATCCTCTATAGCTGTGAATAAAGTTACAGTTAATTGTTAATTTACACATGGTATCCTCTACAGCAGTGAATAATGTTACAGTTAATTGTTAATTTACACATGGTATCCTCTACAACGAGGAAAAATGTCACAGTTAATTTTTAATTTACACATGGTATCCTCCACACCCGAGAAAAAAGTTACAGTTAATTGTTAATTTACACATGGTATCCTCTACAGCAGTGAATAATGTTACAGTTAATTGTTAATTTACACATGGTATCCTCTACAACGAGGAAAAATGTCACAGTTAATTTTTAATTTACACATGGTATCCTCCACACCCGAGAAAAAAGTTACAGTTAATTGTTAATTTACACATGGTATCCTCCACACCAGGGAATAAAGTTATAGTTAATTGTTAATTTACACATGGTATCCTCTGCACCAGAGAATAATGTTACAGTTAATTGTTAATTTACACATGGTATTCTCAACACCGGGGAAAGAAGTTGCAGTTAACAGTTAATTAACACATGGTATCCTCCACACCCGGGAATAAAGTTAAATTTAATTGTTAATTTACACATGATCTCCTCCTCACCAGGGAATAAAGTTATAGTTAATTGTTAATTTACACATGGTATCCTCAATACTAGTGAATAAAGTTACACTTAATTGTTCATTTACACATGGTATCCTCTGCACTGGGGAATAAAGTTACAGTTAATTGTTAATTTACATACGGTATCCTCTGCACCAGAGAATAATGTTACAGTTAATTGTTAATTTACACATGGTATTCTCAACACCGAGGAAAGAAGTTGCAGTTAACAGTTAATTAACACATGGTATCCTCTACACCACTGAATAAAGTTACAGTTACATGTTAATTTACACATGGTATATTCTACAGCAGGGAATAAAGTTGCAGATAAATGTTAATTTACACATTGTATCCTCTGCACCAGGGTATTAATTGAAGGTTAATTGTTAATTTACGCATGGGAGCCTATACACCAGATAATTGATCATTTACACATGGTATACTCTGCACTGGGGAATAAAGTTACAGTTAACTGCTAATTAATATATTGTATCCTGTACACCGGGGAATAAAGTTACAGTTAATTTGTTAATTTTCATATTGTATCCTCTGCACCGGGGAATAAAATTACAGTTAATTGTTAATTTACGCATGGTATCCTCTGCACAGTGGAATAAATTAACAGATAATTGTTAATTTACACATGGTATCCTCTATAGCTGTGAATAAAGTTACAGTTAATTGTTAATTTACACATGGTATCCTCTACAGCAGTGCATAATGTTACAGTTAATTGTTAATTTACACATGGTATCCTTTACAACGAGGAAAAATGTCACAGTTAATTTTTAATTTACACATGGTATCCTCCACACCCGGGAATAAAGTTACATTTAATTGTTAATTTACACGTGATCTCCTCCTCACCAGGGAATAAAGTTATAGTTAATTGTTAATTTACGCATGGTATCCTCTATACTAGTGAATAAAGTTACTCTTAATTGTTCATTTACACATGGTATCCTCTGCACTGGGGAATAAATTCACAATTAATTGTTAATTTACACATGGTAACCTCTACACTGGGGAATAAAGCTACAGTTAATTGTTAATTTACACATGGTATCCTCTACACCAGGGAATAAATTGAAGATTAATTGTTAATTTACGCATGGTATCCTCTACACCGGGGAATAAATTAACAGATAAATGTTAATTTACACATGGTATCCTCTATAGCTGTGAATAAAGTTACAGTTAATTGTTAATTTACACATGGTATCCTCTACAGCAGTGAATAATGTTACAGTTAATTGTTAATTTACACATGGTATCCTCTACAACGAGGAAAAATGTCACAGTTAATTTTTAATTTACACATGGTATCCTCCACACCCGAGAAAAAAGTTACAGTTAATTGTTAATTTACACATGGTATCCTCCACACCAGGGAATAAAGTTATAGTTAATTGTTAATTTACACATGGTATCCTCTGCACCAGAGAATAATGTTACAGTTAATTGTTAATTTACACATGGTATTCTCAACACCGGGGAAAGAAGTTGCAGTTAACAGTTAATTAACACATGGTATCCTCTACACCAGGGAATAAAGTTACAGTTACATGTTAATTTACACATGGTATATTCTACAGCAGGGAATAAAGTTGCAGATAAATGTTAATTTACACATTGTATCCTCTGCACCAGGGTATTAATTGAAGGTTAATTGTTAATTTACGCATGGGAGCCTATACACCAGATAATTGATAATTTACACATGGTATACTCTGCACTGGGGAATAAAGTTACAGTTATTTGCTAATTAATATATTGTATCCTGTACACCGGGGAATAAAGTTACAGTTAATTTGTTAATTTAGATATTGTATCCTCTACACCGGGGAATAAAATTACAGTTAATTGTTAATTTACGCATGGTATCCTCTACACAGTGGAATAAATTAACAAATAATTGTTAATTTACACATGGTATCCTCTATAGCTGTGAATAAAGTTACAGTTAATTGTTAATTTACACATGGTATCCTCTACAGCAGTGCATAATGTTACAGTTAATTGTTAATTTACACATGGTATCCTTTACAACGAGGAAAAATGTCACAGTTAATTCTTAATTTACACATGGTATCCTCCACACCCGGGAATAAAGTTACATTTAATTGTTAATTTACACATGATCTCCTCCTCACCAGGGAATAAAGTTATAGTTAATTGTTAATTTACACATGGTATCCTCTATACTAGTGAATAAAGTTACTCTTAATTGTTCATTTACACATGGTATCCTCTGCACTGGGGAATAAATTCACAATTAATTGTTAATTTACACATGGTAACCTCTACACTGGGGAATAAAGCTACAGTTAATTGTTAATTTACACATGGTATCCTCTACACCAGGGAATAAATTGAAGGTTAATTGTTAATTTACGCATGGTATCCTCTACACCGGGGAATAAATTAACAGATAATTGTTAATTTACACATGGTATCCTCTATAGCTGTGAATAAAGTTACAGTTAATTGTTAATTTACACATGGTATCCTCTACAGCAGTGAATAATGTTACAGTTAATTGTTAATTTACACATGGTATCCTCTACAACGAGGAAAAATGTCACAGTTAATTTTTAATTTACACATGGTATCCTCCACACCCGAGAATAAAGTTACAGTTAAGTGTTAATTTACACATGGTATCCTCCACACCAGGGAATAAAGTTATAGTTAATTGTTAATTTACACATGGTATCCTCTGCACCAGAGAATAATGTTACAGTTAATTGTTAATTTACACATGGTATTCTCAACACCGGGGAAAGAAGTTGCAGTTAACAGTTAATTAACACATGGTATCCTCCACACCCGGGAATAAAGTTAAATTTAATTGTTAATTTACACATGATCTCCTCCTCACCAGGGAATAAAATTATAGTTAATTGTTAATTTACACATGGTATCCTCAATACTAGTGAATAAAGTTACACTTAATTGTTCATTTACACATGGTATCCTCTGCACTGGGGAATAACGTTACAGTTAATTGTTAATTTACATAAGGTATCCTCTGCACCAGAGAATAATGTTACAGTTAATTGTTAATTTACACATGGTATTCTCAACACCGAGGAAAGAAGTTGCAGTTAACAGTTAATTAACACATGGTATCCTCTACACCAGGGAATAAAGTTACAGTTACATGTTAATTTACACATGGTATATTCTACAGCAGGGAATAAAGTTGCAGATAAATGTTAATTTACACATTGTGTCCTCTGCACCAGGGTATTAATTGAAGGTTAATTGTTAATTTACGCATGGGAGCCTATACACCAGATAATTGATAATTTACACATGGTATACTCTGCACTGGGGAATAAAGTTACAGTTAATTGCTAATTAATATATTGTATCCTGTACACCGGGGAATAAAGTTACAGTTAATTTGTTAATTTAGATATTGTATCCTCTACACCGGGGAATAAAAGTACAGTTAATTGTTAATTTACGCATGGTATCCTCCACACTGGGGAATAAAGTCACAGTTAATTGTTAATTTACACATGGTATCCTCTACACCGGGGAATAAATTGAAGGTTAATTGTTAATTTACGCATGGTATCCTCTACACAGTGGAATAAATTAACAGATAATTGTTAATTTACACATGGTATCCTCTATAGCTGTGAATAAAGTTACAGTTAATTGTTAATTTACACATGGTATCCTCTACAGCAGTGCATAATGTTACAGTTAATTGTTAATTTACACATGGTATCCTTTACAACGAGGAAAAATGTCACAGTTAATTTTTAATTTACACATGGTATGCTCCACACCCGGGAATAAAGTTACATTTAATTGTTAATTTACACATGATCACCTCCTCACCAGGGAATAAAGTTATAGTTAATTGTTAATTTACACATGGTATCCTCTATACTAGTGAATAAAGTTACTCTTAATTGTTAATTTACACATGCTATCCTCTGCACTGGGGAATAAATTCACAATTAATTGTTAATTTACACATGGTACCCTCTACACTGGGGAATAAAGCTACAGTTAATTGTTAATTTACACATGGTATCCTCTACACCAGGGAATAAATTGAAGGTTAATTGTGAATTTACGCATGGTATCCTCTACACCGGGGAATAAATTAACAGATAATTGTTAATTTACACATGGTATCCTCTATAGCTGTGAATAAAGGTTCAGTTAATTGTTAATGTACACATGGTATCCTCTACAGCAGTGAATAATGTTACATTTAATTGTTAATTTACACATGCATATCCTCTACAACGAGGAAAAATGTCACAGTTATTTTTTAATTTACACATGGTATCCTCCACACCCGGGAATAAAGTTACAGTTAATTGTTAATTTACACATGGTATCCTCCACACCCGGGAATAAAGTTACAGTTAATTGTTAATCTACAAATGGTATCCTCCGCAAACGGGAAGAAAGTTACAGTTGATTCTTAATCTACACTTGGTGTCCACCGCATCAGGAAATAAATTTACAGATAATTGTTAATTTACACCTGGTTTCCTCTACACCAGGGATTAAAGTTACAGTTAATTGTTAATTTACTCATGGTATGCTGTACAACGGGGAATAAAGTTGCAGTTAACTGTTAATTAACACATGGTATCCTCTGCACCGAGGAATAAAGTTGCAGTTAACTGTAAATTTACAAATGGTTTCCTGTACACCAGGGAATAAAGTTACAATTAACATTTAATTAACACATGGGGGTAAAAATTCAGTTGGTTGCGCCTCCCGTTAGCGCCTTAAGAGGGCGCTAATGGGGCGCAGCGATGTTTGCGCCGCTCGGGAACTTAACTAGACATTGGGCGGCGGCGCTAAACTTTACCGCTGCGACCACCTGCCCGCGCAGATTGTGACGTCATTCCATGATGCAACGCCCTTGTAGTGCCCCGGAGCGGAAATTGAGAGGCGCCCCCTGCCTTACCGCCTGACGCTAGCAACGACAGGTTGAGGGGAGCGTTCTGCAGTCATGAAGGGAAAGTGGGAGCGCTATTTAAAGGTGACCGCTTCCTGCCTTTTATTGTTGGTGCCATTTTTGAACTACGCATTCTGAGAGAGAGAGGGAGAGACTTCTGGAGAGATTCAACGTTGTGTGAAGGAGTTTTGGGTACTGAGCAGCACTTTGCAGGTTCATTTTGATTTGCCATTCCTTGTATCGATTTAGCAGAGACTGTGGGAGCTGCACTCTGAGCTCTTTGCCTGGTACTCTCCATTGTTCTTTCCAGCACATTTGATGTGCAAGTCTCTCCAGGCCGAGAGTCAAGGCTGCAATGAACAGGATGTGGATGGAAAGCAAGTTTAACCATCCCCTTTAAGAACTGGCCCGTGCCATTGTGTGTGTGTTCCATTGCTGACTGACATTACATGAGCTTCGCCAGCGCTCTGAGTTAGCGCCTCACTCCTTGGCCTTTGCGCCTTAAGACAGGTGTGCAGGGCCGGATTTAGCGCTCCACTCACCTCCCAGGGCAGTAAAAGTGAAGTTTCCAGTCAGTGGCGATAATTAGCGCCATGCGCTAATATTTGCGTCCAGACGGTATTTGCGCCCCAAATGGGGCGCGACCTAATTTTTCCCCCATGGTATCCAATTCACCGACGAATAAAGTTACAGGTAATTGTTAAATTACACATGGTATTCTCCACACCAGGAAATAAAGTTACAGTTAATTGTTAATTTACACATGCTATGCTCTGCAGCAGTGCATAAAGTTATAGTTAATTTTTAATTTACACATGCTATCCTCTAAACCAGTGAATAAAGTTACAGTGAATTGTTAATTTACATACGCTATCCTCTGCAGCAGTGTTTAAAGTTACAGTTAATTGTTAATTTACACATGATATCCTCTAAACCAGGAAATTAATTGAAGGTTACTTCTTATTTTACGCATGGTATACTATACACCGGGAATAAAGTAACAGATAATTGTTAATTTACACATGGTATCCTATACACTGGGGAATAAAGTTACAGTTAATTGTTAATTTACATATGATATCCTGTACACCGGGGAATAAAGTTACAGTTAAATGTTAATATTCGTTTTGTATACTTTACACCGGGGAATAAAGTTACAGTTAATTCTTAATTTACACATGGATTCCTCCACACAAGGAAATACATTTACAGTTATCTGTTAATTAACACATCGTATTCTCTACAGCAGCGAATAAAGTTATGGTTAATTGTTAATTTACACATGGTATCCTCTACACAGGGTAATAAATGTACAGTTAATTGTTAATTTAAACATGGTATCCTCTACACCAGGGAATAAGGCTACAGTTAATTGTTAAATTGCACATGGTATCCACTACACCAGGGATTAAAGTTACAGTTAATTGTTAATTTACACATTGTATCCTCTACACAGGGGAATAAATGTACAGTTAATTGTTAATTTAAACATGTTATCCTTCACACCAGGGAAACAAAGTTACATTTATATGTTAATTTACACATGGTATCCTCTGCACCAGCGAATAAAGTGAGAGTTAATTGTTAATTTACACATGGTATCCTCTACACCGGGAAATAAGGCTACAGTTAATTGTTAATTTACACATGGTATCCTCTACCCTGGTGAATAAAGTTACAGTTTATTGTTAATTTACACATGGTATCCTCTACAGCAGTGAATAACGTTACAGTCAATTGTTAATTTACACACGGTATCCTCTACACCAGGGAATAAATTGAAGGTTAATTGTTATTTTACGCATGGTATCCTCTACACCGGGGAATAAAGTAACAGATAATTGTTAATTTGCACCTGGTATCCTCCACACCGGGGAAAAAAGTTACATTTAATTGTTAATTTCCAAATGGTATCCTCCACTCCGGGGAAAAAAGTTTCATTTAATTGTTAATTTACACATGGTATCCTCCACACCGGGGTATAAAGTTACAGTTAATTGTTAATTTACATATACTATCCTCTGCACCAAGGAATAAAGTTACAGATAATTGTTAATTTACACATGGTATCCTCTACAGCGGGGTATAAAGAAACAGTTAATTGTTAATTTTCACAAGGTATCCTCTGCACCGGGGAATAAAGTAACAGATAAATGTTGATTTACACGTGGTTTCCTCTACAGTGTGGAATAAAGTTACAGTTAATTGTTAATTTACACATGCTATCCTCTACACTGGGGAATAAATTTAAAATTAAATGTTAATAAACTTATTGTATCCTCTGCACCGTTGAATAAAGTTACACTTAATTGCTTATTTACACATGGTATCCTCTACACCAGGGAATAAAGTTACAGATAAATGTGAATTTACAAATGGTATCCTCAACACCAGGGAATAAAGCTACAGTTAATTGTTAATTTACACATTGTATCCTTTACACCGTGGAAAAAAGTTACATTTAATTGTCAATTTACACATGGTATCCTCCACACCGGGAAAAAAGTTACATTTAACTGTTAATTTACACATGCTATCCTCTGCACCAGGTAATAAAGTTACAGATAATTGTTAAATTACACATGGTATTCTCTACACCGGGGAATAAAGAAACAGTTAATTGTTAATTTTCACATGGTATCCTTCTCTACCGGGGAATACAGTTACAGTTAAATGTTAATTTACACATGGTATCCTCTACACTGGGGAATAAAGTTGCAGTTAACTTATAATAAACACATGGTATCCTCTACACCAGGGAATATAGTTACAGTTCATTGTTAATTTACACAAGATAAACTTTACAGCAGTGAATAAAGTTACAATTAATTGTTAATTTAAACATGGTATCCTCCACACCAGTTAATAAAGTTACAGTTAAATGTTAATTTACATATGGTATCCTCTACAGCAGTGAATAAATGTACAGTTAATTGTTAATTTAAACATGTTATCCTTCACACCGGGGAAACAAAGATACATTTATATGTTAATTTACACATGGTATCCTCTACACCGGGGAATAAAGTTGCAGTTAACTGTTAGTTAACACATGGTATCCTCTGCACCGGGGAATAAAGTTACAGTTAAATGATAATTTACACATGGTATCCTCCACAGCGTGGAACGATGTTACAGTTAATTGTTAAATTACACAAGGTATCCTCCACACCAGGAAATAAAGATACAGTTCATTGTTAATTTACGCATGGTATCCTCTTCACCTGGGAATAATGTTACGGATAATTATTAATTTATACATGGTATCCTCTACACCAGGGAATATAGTTACAGTTCATTGTTAATTTAGACAAGATAAACTTTACAGCAGTGAATAAAGTTACAATTAATTCTTAATTTAAACATGGTATCCTCCACACCAGTTAATAAAGTAACAGTTAAATGTTAATTTACATATGGTAGCCGCTACAGCAGTGAATAAATTAACTGTAATTGTTAATTTACACATGGTATCCTCTACACTGGGGAATAAATTACAGTTAATTGTTAATTTACATATGGTATCCTCTACACAGGGGAATGAATGTACAGTTAATTGTTAATTTAACTATGTTATCCTTCACACCGGGGAAACAAAGATACATTTATATGTTAATTTACACATGTTATCCTCTACACCAGGGAATAAAGTTACAGTTAAATGTTAATTTACACATGGTATCCTCTACACTGGGGAATAAAGTAACAGTTAATTGTTAATTTACACATGCTATTCTCTACACAGGGGAATAAATTTACAGTTAAATGTTAATATACGTATTGTATCCTCTGCACCGTTGAATAAATTTATAGTTAATTGCTAATTTACACATGGTATCCTCTACACAAGGGAATAAAGTTACAGTTAAATGTGAATTTACACATGGTATCCTCTACACCAAGGAATAAAGTTACAGTTAATTGTTAATTTACTCTTGGTATCCTTTACACCGGGGAATAAAGTTACAGTTAATTGTTAACTTACACATGGTATACTCTACACCCGCGAATAAAGCTACAATTAATTGTTAATTTATACATGGTATCCTTTACAACGGGGGATAAAGTTACAGTTAATTGTTAATTTACACATGGTATACTCTACACCAGGGAATAATATTACAGTTAAATGTTAATTTAAACATGGTATCCTCCACACCAGTTAATAAAGTAACAGTTAAATGTTAATTTACATATGGTATCCTCTACAGCAGTGAATAAATTAACTGTAATTGTTAATTTACACATGGTATCCTCTACACTGGGGAATAAATTACAGTTAATTGTTAATTTACATATGGTATCCTCTACACAGGGGAATAAATGTACAGTTAATTGTTAATTTAACTATGTTATCCTTCACACCGGGGAAACAAAGATACATGTATATGTTAATTTACACATGGTATCCTCTACACCAGGGAATAAAGTGAGAGTTAATTGTTAATTTACACATGGTATCCTCCATAGCGGGGAACAATGTTACTATTAATTGTTAAATTACACAAGGTATCCTCCACACCAGGAAATAAAGTTACAGTTAAATGTTAATTTACACAGGGTATCCTCTACTCCGGGGAATAAAGTTGCAGTTAATTGTTAATTTACACAGGGTACCCTCTACACCAGGGAATAAAGTTACAGTTAATTGTTAATTTACACATGGCATTCTCTACACCGGGGAATAAAGAAACAGTTAATTGTTAATTTACACATGGTATCCTTCTCTACCGGGGAATACAGTTACAGTTAAATGTTAATTTACACATGGTATCCTCTACACTGGGGAATAAAGTTGCAGTTAACTTATAATAAACACATGGTATCCTCTACACCAGGGAATATAGTTACAGTTCATTGTTAATTTACACAAGATAAACTTTACAGCAGTGAATAAAGTTACAATTAATTGTTAATTTAAACATGGTATCCTCCACACCAGTTAATAAAGTTACAGTTAAATGTTAATTTACATATGGTATCCTCTACAGCAGTGAATAAATGTACAGTTAATTGTTAATTTAAACATGTTATCCTTCACACCGGGGAAACAAAGATACATTTATATGTTAATTTACACATGGTATCCTCTACACCGGGGAATAAAGTTGCAGTTAACTGTTAGTTAACACATGGTATCCTCTGCACCGGGGAATAAAGTTACAGTTAAATGATAATTTACACATGGTATCCTCCACAGCGTGGAACGATGTTACAGTTAATTGTTAAATTACACAAGGTATCCTCCACACCAGGAAATAAAGATACAGTTAATTGTTAATTTACGCATGGTATCCTCTTCACCTGGGAATAATGTTACGGATAATTATTAATTTATACATGGTATCCTCTACACCAGGGAATATAGTTACAGTTCATTGTTAATTTACACAAGATAAACTTTACAGCAGTGAATAAAGTTACAATTAATTCTTAATTTAAACATGGTATCCTCCACACCAGTTAATAAAGTAACAGTTAAATGTTAATTTACATATGGTATCCTCTACAGCAGTGAATAAATTAACTGTAATTGTTAATTTACACATGGTATCCTCTACACTGGGGAATAAATTACAGTTAATTGTTAATTTACATATGGTATCCTCTACACAGGGGAATGAATGTACAGTTAATTGTTAATTTAACTATTGTATCCTCTGCACCGTTTAATAAAGTTACAGGTATCTGTTAATTAATACATAGTATCCTCTACACCGGGGAATAAATTTACAGTTAAATGTTAATATACGTATTGTATCCTCTGCACCGTTGAACAAAGTTACAGTTAATTGCTAATTTACACATGGTATCCTCTACACCAGGGAATAAAGTTACAGTTAAATGTGAATTTACACATGTTATCCTCTACACCAGGGAATAAAGTTACAGTTAAATGTGAATTTACACATGATAATCTTTACACCGGGGAATAAAGTTACAGTTAATTGTTAATTTAAACATGGTATCCTTTACACCGGGGAATAAAGTTACAGTTACTTGTTAAGTTACACATGGTATACTCTACACCCGCGAATAAAGCTACAGTTAATTGTTAATTTACACATGGTATCCTTTACACCGGGGAATAAAGTTACAGTTAATTGTTAATTTACACATGGTATACTCTACACCAGTGAATAAAGTTGCAGTTAACTGTTAATTAACACATGTTATCCTCTACACCAGGGAATAAAGTTACAGTTAAATGTCAATTTACACATGGTATCCTCTACACCGGGGAATAAAGTTGCAGTTAACTGTTAATTAACACATGATATCCTCCACACCAGGAAATAAAGTTACAGTTAATTGTTAATTTACGCATGGTATCCTCTACACCTGGGAATAAAGTTACGGATAATTATTAATTTATACTTGGTATCCTCTGCACTGGTGAATAAAGTAACAGTTAATTGTTAATTTACACCTCGTATCCTCTGCATCAGGAAATAAATTGAAGGTTAATTGTTAAGTTACGCATGGTATCCTCTACACCGGGGAATAAAGTAACAGCTAATTGTTAATTTACACATGGTATCCTCTACACAGGGGAATAAATTTACAGTTATTTCTTAATCTACACATGGTATCCTCTGCATCAGGTAATACATTTAAAGATAATTGTCCATTTTCATATTGTTGCCTCTACACCGGGGAATAAAGTTACAGTTAATTGTTAATTTACACATGGTATCCTCTACCGCAGTGAATAAAGTAACACATAATTGTTAACTTACACATGGTATCCTCTACACCTGGGAATAAAATAACAGTTAATTGTTAATTTACACATGGTGCCCTCTGCACCAGTGAATGCATTTAAAGACAATTGTTAATTTACATATGGTATCCTCTACACCGAGGAATAAATTTACAGTTAATTGTTAAGTTACAGATTGTATACTCCAAACCAGGGAATGAAGTTACAGTTAATTGTAAATTTAAACATGGTATCCTCTGCATCAGGGAATAAAGTTACAGATAATTGTTATTTTACAATTGGTATCCTCCACACGGTGGAAAAAAGGAACAGTTAATGTTTAATTTACAGATGGCATCCTCTACACCGTGGAATAAAGTTACAGTTACTTGTTCATTTACACATAAAAACTGACTGTACAAGCTTTTATAAATATGTGAAGAGAAAAAGTTTGGTGAAGTCATGCGTAGGTCCCTTGCTGTCAGAATCTGTGGAATTTATAATGTTTAACAAAGAAATGGCAGTCCAATTAAATGCATACTTTGACTTTGTCTTCACAAACCAGAACACAAATAACCTCCCAGAGATGTCGGGGAACATAGCGTCTAATGAGAGGGTGGAACTGAATGAAATCAGTATTTGTAGGGAAATGGTGTTAGGGAAATTGACGGAATTTTAGGCCGATAAATGCACAGGGCCTGAGAATCTACATCCTAGGGTACTTAAGGAAGTGGCCCTAGAAATCGTAGATGCATTGCTGGACATCTTCCAAAATTCTAAAGACTCTGGAACAGTTCCCATGGATTGGAGAGTAGTTAATGTTACCCCACTGTTCAAAAAAGTTGGGAGAGAGAATACGGGGAATTATAGACCGGTAAGCCTGACATCGGTTGTGGGGAAAATGCTCGAGACCATTATAAAAGAGATAATAGCAGAGCACTTGGAAAACCGTGACAGGATTGGACAAAGTCAACATGGATTTACAAAATGGAAATCGTGCTTGACTAATCTACTGGAATTTTTTGAGGATGTAACTGATAGAATAGATAAGGGAGATCCAGTGGATGTGGTGTATTTGGACTTTCAGAAGGCTTTCGATAAGGTCCCGCATAAGAGATTGGCGCGCAAAGTTAAAGCACATGGGATTGGGGGTAAGGTACTGACTTGGATAGAGAACTGTTTGGCAGACGGGAAGCAAAAAGTTAGAATAAATGGGTCTTTTTCCGAGTGCCAGGCAGTGACTAGTGGGGTACCGCAGGGATCGGTTCTAGGACACCAGTTATTCATAATATATATTAATGATCTAGACGAGGGAACTAGATGTAATATCTCCAAGTTTGCGGACGACACAAAGCTGGGTGTGCGTGTGTGTTATGAAGAGGATGCAGATGAACTCCAGTATGATTTCGACACGTTGGGTGATTGGGCAGATGCATGGCAGATGCCGTATAATGTGGATAAATGCGAGGTTATCCACTTTGCTGGCAAAAACAAAAAGGCAGATTATTATCTGAACGGCAATAGATTGGGAAAAGGGGAAGTGCAACGAGACCTGGGAGTCCTTGTGCACCAGTTTTTGAAGGTAAGCATGCAGGTGCAGTAGGCGGTTAAGAAGGCAAATGGTATGTTGGCCTTCATAGCGAGAGGATTCGAGTACAGGAGCAATGATGTCTTGCTGCAGTTGTACAGGGCCTTGGTGAGACCACACCTTGAGTATTGTGTGTAATTTTGTTCGCCTTATCTGAGGAAGGATGTTCTTGCCATGGAGGGAATGCAGCGAAGGTTCACCAGACTGATACCTGGGATGGCAGGAATGACGTATGAATAGAGATTGGGACGATTGGGCTTGTATTCGCTAGAATTAGAAGAATGAGAGAGGATCTCATTGAAATTAATAAAATTCTAACAGGACTCGACACACGAGATGCAGGAAGGATGTTCCCGATGGCGGGGGAGTCCAGAACCAGCGGTCACAGTCTCAGGATAAGGGGTAAGCTATTTAAGACTGAGATGAGGAGTAAGTTCTTACCCAGAGAGTGGTGAACCTGTGGAATTCTCTACCACAGAAGAGAGTTGAGGCCAACGCATTGAATATATTCAAGAAGGAGATAGATAGATTTCTTAATTTCAAAGGGATCAAGGCATATGGGAAGAAAGCAGGGACTGTGTACTGAATTTGGTTTATCAGCCATGATCTCATTTAATGGCGGAGCAGGCTCGAGGGGCCGAATGACCTACTCCTGCTCCTATCTTCTATGTTTCTATGTTTCTGTGTACCCTCTACACCGGGGAATAAAGTTACAGTTAATTGTTAAATTACAAATGGTATCCGCTACAACAGGGAGTAAAGTTACAGTTAATTGTTAATTTACACATGGTACCCTCTACACTGGGGAATAAAGTTACAGTTAATTGTTAATTTACACATGGTATCCTCTACACCAGGGAATAAAGTTACAGATAATTGTAATTTTACAAATGGTATCCTCTACACCGCAGAATAAAGTTACAGTTAGTATGTCATTTACATGTAAAAACTGACTGTAAAAGCTTTTATAAAAATGTTAGAGAAAAAGATTGGTGAAGTCAGGCGTAGGTCCCTTGCAGTCAGAATCAGGGGAATTTATAATGGGGAACAAAGACATGGCCAACCAAACAAATACATACTTTGGCTCTGTCTTCACAAAGGAGAACACAAATAACCTCCCAGATATGTCGGGGAACATAGGGTCTAATAAGAGGGAGGTGCTGAATGAAATCAGTATTTGTAGGGAAATGGTGTTCGGGCAATTGCCGGAATTTTAGGCCGAAATATCCCCAGAGCCTGATAATCTACATCCTATGGTACTTAAGGAAGTGGCCCTTTAAATATTAATGGCATTGCTGGTCATCTTCCAAAATTCTATAGACTCTGGAACAGTCCCATTGGATTGGAGGGTAGCTAATGTTACCCCACTATTTATAAAAGGTGGTAAAGAAAAAACGGGGAATTATAGACCGGTAAGCTGACATCGGTTGTGGGGAAAATGCTAGAGTCCATTATAAAAGGGAGATCCAGTGGATGTGGTGTATTTGGACTTTCAGAAGGCTTTTGACAAGGTCCCGCAAAAGAGATTAGCATGTAAAGATAAGGCACATGTGATTGGGGGCAAGGTACTGACTTGGATAGAGAACTGTTTGGCAGACAGGAAGCAAAGAGTTGGAATAAACGGTTTTTTTTCCGAGCGGCAGGCAGTTACTAGTGGTGTTCCGCAGGGATCGGTCCAAGGACCCCCGCTGTTCACAATATGTATTAACGACCTAGACGGGGGAACTAGATGAAATATCTCAAAATTTGCAGATTGCACAATGCTGGGTGGGCGTGTGTGCTGCGAGGAGGATGCCGAGAAACTCCAGTATCATTTGGATAGGTTGGGTGTTTCGGCAGAAGCATGGCAGATGCAATATAATGTGGATAAATGCGAGGTGATCCACATTGGTGGCAAAAACAGAAAGGCAGATTATTATCTGAACGGCAATAGATTGGGAGAAGGGGAATAGCAACGAGGCCTGGGTGTCCTTGTGCACCAGTCGCTGAAGGTCAGCATGCAGTTACAGCAGGCGGTCAAGGAGGCAAATGGTATTTTGGCCTTCGTAGCGAGAGGGTTTGAGTACAGGAACAAGGATGTCTTGTTGCAGCTGTACAGGGCCTTAGTGAGACCACACCTTAAGTATGGTGTGCAGTTTTCGTCGCCTTATCTGACAAAGGATAGAAACATAGAAACATAGATGATAGGAGCAGGAGTAGGCCATTCGACCCCTCGAGCCTGCTCTGCCATTCGATGAGATCATGGCTGATCATACAAACTCAGTACACTGTACCTGCCTTCTCCCCATATCCCTTGATACCTTTAGCTTTAAGAAATATATCTAACTCATTCTTGAATATATTTAATGACTTGGCCTCAACTATCTTCTGTGGCAGAGAATTCCACAGGTTCACCAATCTCTGGGTGAAGAAATTCTTCCTCATTTCTGTCCTAAATGGCTTACCGGTTATTCTTAGATTATGACCTCTGGTTCTGGACTCTCCGACCATCGGGAACATTCTTCCTGCATCTAGTTTGTCCAGACCTGTCAGAATGTTATATGTTTCCCCTCTCATTATTCTATACTCCAGCCAGTATAAGCCCAGTCGACGCAATCTCTCCTCATATGTCATTCCTGCCATCCCAGGTATCAGCCTTGTGAATCTTCGCTGAACTACTTCCATGGCAAGAACATCCTTCCTCAGGCGAAGCCGTTGGGGGTCTTCAAATCAAGGGTGAGATTTTTAAAATCAAGGCGTAGCCGAACTGGGAGAGAATATAGATCAGCGAGCACAGGATGATGGGTGAATGGGTCTTGGTGTGAGTTAGGATGATGGGCGAATGGGCCTTGGTGTGAGTTAGGATGATGGGTGAATGGGACTTGGTGTGAGTTAGGATGATGGGTGAATGGGTCTTGGTGTCAGATAGGATGGTGAGTGAATGGGTCTTGGTGTGAGATAGGATGGTGGGTGAATGGGTCTTGGTGTGAGATAGGATGGCGGGTGAATGGGTCTTCGTGTGAGATAGGATGGTGGGTGAATTGTTCTTGGTTTTAAGTTAGGATGATGGGTGAATGGGTCTTGCTGTGAGTTAGGATGGTGGATGAATGGGTCTTGGTGAGTTAAGATGATGGGTGAATGGGTCTTGGTGGGTTGTTAGGATGAAGCGAGAATGGGTCTTGGTGTGAGTTAGTATGATGGGTGAATGGGTCTTGGAGTGAGTTAGGTTGGTGCGTGAATTGGGCTTGGTGTGAGTTAGGATGATGGGTGAATGAGTCTTGGTGTGAGTTAGGATGGTGGGTGAATGGGGCTCGCTGTGAGTTAGGATGGTGGGTGAATGGGTCTTGGTGTGAGTTAGGATGTTGAGTGAATGGGATTGGTGTGAGTTAGGATGCTGGGTGAATGGGGCTTGGTGTGAGTTAGGATGATGGGTGAATGGGTCTTCGTGTGAGTTAGGATGGTGGGTGAATGGGTCTTGGTGTGAGTTAGCATGATGGTTGAATGGGATTGGTGTGAGTTAGGATGATGGGTGAATGGGGCTTGGTGTGAGTTAGGATTATGGGTGTTTGGGGCTTGGTGTGAGTTCTGATGATGGGTGAATGTGTCTTGGTGTGAGTTAGAATGACGGAAATGGGCTTGGTGTGAGATCTCACGATGTGTGAATGGGTCTTTGTGTGAGTTACGATGATGAGTGAATGGGTCTTGGTGTGAGTTAGGATGATGGGTGAATTGACTTGGTGTGATTAAGGATGATGTGTGAATGTGTCTTGGTGTGAGTTAGGATCATGGGTGAATGGGTCGTTGCGTGAGTTAGGATGATGGGTGAATGGGTCTTGGTGTGAATTAGGATGATGTGTGAATGGGGCTTGTTGTGAGTTAAGATGATGGGTGAATTGGGCTTGGTGTGAATTAGAATGATGGGTGAAATGGTCTTGGTCTGAGTTAGGATGATGGGTGAATGGTGCTTGGCGTGAGTTAGAATGAAGGATGAATGGGTCTTTTGACTGAGTTAGGACGATGGGTGAACGGGGCTTGGCGTGAGTTAGAATGAAGGGTGAATGGGGCTTTTGCCTGAGTTAGGATGATCGGTGAATGGGGCTTGGTGTGAGTTGGAATGATGGGTGAATGGGGCTTGGTGTGAGTTGGGATGAATGGTGATTGGATCTTGGTGTGTGTTCGGATGATGGGTGATTGGATCTTGGTGTGTGTTCGGATGATGGGTGAATGGGTCTTGAGTGAGTTAGTACGATGAGTATTTGGGCTTGGTGTGAGATCTGATGATGGGTGAATGGTTCTTTTTGTGAGTTAGGATGATGGGCGAATTGGTCTTATTGTGAGTTAGGATGAAGAGTGAATGTTCTTTGTGTGAGTTAGGATTATGGGTGAATGGGTCTTGATGTGAGTTAGGATCATTGGTTAATGGCTCTTGGTGTGAGTTACGATGATGGGTGAATGGTCTTGGTGTGAGTTAGGATGATGGGTGAATGGGTCTTGGTGTGAATTAGGATGATGGGTGAATGGGTCTTGGTTTGAATTAGGATGTTGTGTGAATGAGTCTTAGTGTGAGTTAGGTTTATGGATGAATGGGTCTTGGTGTGAGTTAGGATGATGGGTGAATGGGTCTTGGTGTGAGTTGGGATGATGTTGAATTGTCTTGATGTGAGTTAGGATGATGGGTGAATGGGTCTTGCTGTCAGATAGGATGGTGAGTGAATGGGTCTTGGTGTGAGATAGGATGGAGAGTGAATGGGTCTTGGTGTGAGATAGGATGGTGGGTGAATGGGACTTCGTGTGAGATAGGATGGTTGGTGAATTGTTCTTGGTTTTAAGTTAGGATGATGGGTGAATGGGTCTTGGTGAGTTCGGATGATGGGTGAATGGGTCTTGGTGGGTGTTAGGATGAAGCGAGAATGGGTCTTGGTGTGAGTTAATATGATGGGTGAATGGGTCTTGGAGTGAGTTAGGATGGTGGGTGAATGTGTCTTGGTGTGAGTTAGGATGATTGGTGAATGAATCTTGGTGTGAGTAAGTTTGGTGTGTGAATGGGGCTCGCTGTGAAATAGGATGGTGGGTCAATGGGTCTTGGTGTGAGTTAGGATGTTGAGTGAATGGGATTGGTGTGAGTTAGGATGAAGGGTGAATGGGTCTTGGTGTGAGTTAGGATGGTGGATGAATGGGGCTTGGTGTGAGTTAGGATGATTGTTGAATGGGATTCGTGTGAGTTAGGATGATGGGTGAATGGGGCTTGGTGTGAGTAATGATGATGGGTGTTTGGGGCTTGGTTTGAGTTAGGATGATGGGTGAATGGGTCTTGGTTTGAATTAGGATGTTGTGTGAATGGGGCTTGGTGTGAGTTAGAATGATGGGTGAATGGGGCTTGGTGTGTGTTAGAATTATGGGTGAAGTGGTCTTGGCCTGTGTTAGGATGATGGGTGAATGGGGCTTGGTGTGAGATCTGATGATGGGTGAATGGGTCTTTGTGTGAGTTACGATGATGAGTGAATGGGTCTTGGTGTGAGTTAGGATGATGGGTGCATTGTCTTGCTGTTAGTAAGGATGATGTGTGAATGTGTCTTGGTGTGAGTTAGGTTGATGTGTGAATGGGTCTTGGTGTGAATTAGGATGATGGGTGAATGCGGCTTTGTGAGTTAGGATGATGGGTGAATGGGGCTTGGCGTGAGTTAGAATGAAGGGTGAATGGGGCTTTTGTCTGAGTAAGGATGATGGGTGAATGGGGCTTGTTGTGAGTTGGAATGATGGGTGAATGGGGCTTGTTGTGAGTTGGGATGAATGGTGATTGGATCTTGGTGTGTGTTCGGATGATGGGTGAATGGGTCTTGAGTGAGTTAGAACGATGAGTATTTTTGCTTGGTGTGAGTTCTGATGATGGGTGAATGGTTCTTTGTGTGAGTTGGAATGATGGTGAATTGTCTTGGTGTGAGTTAGGATGATGGGTGAATGGGTCTTGTTGTGAGTTAGGATGATGGGTGAATGGGTCTTGAGTGAGTTAGAATGATGCGTATATGGGCTTGGTGTGAGTTCTGATGATGGGTGAATGGTTCTTTGTGTGAATTAGGATGATGGGCGAATGGGTCTTGTTGTGAGTTAGGATGAAGTGTGAATGTTCTTTGTGTGAGTTAGGATTGTGGGCAACACGGTTGCATATTGGCTAGCACTGTTGTCTCACAGCGCCAGGAACCCAGGTTCGAATCCGGCCACGGTTGACTGCCTGTGTGGTGTTTGCACATTTTCCCCGTGTCTGCGTGGGTTTCCTCCGGGTGCTCCGGTTTCCTCCCACAGTCCAAAGATGTGCGGGTTAGAATGATTTGGCTATGATAAATTGACCCATAGTGTTAGGGAGTTTAAATACGTGGGGTTACGGGGATTGGGTGGGATATGTGTCGGTGCAGGCTCGATGGGCCAAAATGGCCTCTATCTGCATTGTGGGGATTCTGTGGATTCTGTGAATTAGGATGATGGGTGAATGGGTCTTGGTTTGAATTAGGATGTTGTGTGAATGGGTCTTAGTGTGAGTTAGGTTGATGGATGAATTGGTCTTGGTGTGAGTTAGGATGATGGGTGAATGTATCTTGGTGTGAGTTAGGATGATGGGTGATTGGGCTTGGTGTTAGTTAGGATGATGGGTGAATGGGTCTTGGTGTGAGTTAGGTTGATGGATGAATGTGTCTTGGTGTGAGTTAGGATGATGGGTGATTGGGGCTTGGTGTTAGTTAGGATGATGGGTGAATGTGTCTTGGCGTGAGTTTGGATAGAAACATAGAAACATAGAAAATAGGTGCATGGAGTAGACCATTCGGTCCTTCGAGCCTGCACCGCTATTCAATGCGTTCATGGCTGAACATGCTACCTCAGTACCACATTCCTGCTTTCTCGCCATACCCCTTGATCCCCCTAGTTGTGAGTATTATATCTAACTCCCTTTTGAATATATTTAGCGAAATGGCCTCAACAACCTTCTGTGGTAGCGAATTCCACAGATTCAGCACTCTCTGGGTGAAGATGTTCCTCCTCATCTCAGTCTTAAATGGCTTCCCCTTTATGCTTAGACTGTGACCCCTGGTTTTAGTTTTCCCTAACATTGGAAACATTCTGCCCGCATCTAATTTGTCTAAACCAGTCAGTATTTCAAACGTCTCTATGAGATACCCCCTCATTCTTCTGAACTCCAGAGGTTACATGTTCAGTTGATCCAGTCTTTCTTGATATGTCAGTCTGGCCATCCCAGGAATCAATCTAGTGAACCTTCGTTGCACTCCCTCAATAGCAAGAATGTCCTTCCTCAAGTTAGGAGAACAAAACTGCACACAATACTCCAGGTGTGGCCTCACCAAGGCCCTGTACAACTGTAGCATCACCTCCCTACTCCTGTACTCAAATCACCTTGCTATGGAGGCCATCATGCCATTTGCTTTCTTGACTGCCTGATGCACTTGCCTTCCCACCTTCAGTGACTGATGTACCATGACGCCCAGGTCTCGTTGCACCTCCCCTTTCCCTAATCTGCCACCATTCAGGTAATAGTCTGCCTCCCTATTTTTACCACCAAAGTGGATAACCTCACATTTATCCACATTGTACTTCATCTGCCATACATTTGCCCATTCACCCAACCTGTCCAAGTCACTCTGTAGCCTCCTAGCATCCTCCTCATTGTTCACACTGCCTCCCAATTTAGTGTGATCCGCAAATTTGGAGATATTACAATTAATCCCTTCGTCGAAATCATTAATATATAATGTAAACAGCTGGGGCCCCAGCACCGAACCCTGCGGTACCCCGCTGGTCACTGCCTGCCATTCTGAAAAGTACCCATTTACTCCTACTCTTTGTTTCCTGTGTGCCAACCAGTTCTCAATCCACGTCAACACATTAACCCCAATCCCATGTGCTTTAACTTTTATCACCAATCTCTTGTGTGGGACCTTGTCGAAGGCCTTCTGAAAGTCCAAATACACCACATCTAATGGTTCCCCCCCGTCCACCCTATTGGAAACATCCTCAAAAAATTCCAGAAGATTTGTCAAGCATGATTTCCCTTTCACAAATCCATGCTGACTTGGACCTATCATGTCGCCACTTTCCAAATGGTCTGTTATGACATCTTTAATAATTGATTCCATCATTTTAGCCACCACCGATGTCAGGCTGACCGGTCTATAATTACCTGCTTTCTCTCTCCCTCCTTTTTTAAAAAGAGGGGATACATTAGCCACCCTCCACTCCTTCTGAACTGATCCAGAGTCTAAGGAGTGTTGGAAAATGATCGTCAATGCATCCACTATTTCCAAGGCCACCTCCTTCAGTACTCTGGGATGCAGACCATCAGGCCCTGGGGATTTATCAGCCTTCAGTCCCATCAATTTCCCCAACACCTTTTCCCGACTGATAAGGATTTCCCTCAGCTCCTCCCTCTTACCAGATCCTTTGATCTCTTTTATTTCCGGAAGGTTGTTTGTGTCCTCCACAGTAAACACCGAACCAAAGTACTTGTTCAATTGATCTGCAATTTCTTTGTTCCCCATTATGACTTCCCCTGTTTCTGACTGCAGGGGACCTACGTTTGTTTTTACTAACCTCTTTCTTTTTACATATTTATAGAAGCTTTTGCAGTCCATTTTAATGTTCTCCGCAAGCTTCCTTTCATATTTTATTTTCCCTGCCCTAATCAAACCCTTCGTCCTCCTCTGCTGAGTTTTAAAGTTCTCCCAGTCCCCGGGTTTGCTGCTACTTCTGGGCAATTTGTATGCCACTTCCTTGCTTTTAATACTATCCCTGATTTCCCTTGTTAGCCATGGTTGAGCCACCTCCCCTTTTTTATTTTTTTAGCCAGACAGGGATGTACAATTGCTGTAGTTCATCCATGCGATCTCTAAATGTCTGCCATTGCCCTTCCACTGATAACCCCTTAAATATCGCTTGCCAATCTAACCTCGCCAATTCACGCCTCATACCCTCAAAGTTGCCCTTATTTAAGTTCTGGACCATGGTCTCTGAATTAACTGTTTCCTTCTCCATCCTAATGTGGAACTCCACCATACTATGATCACTCTTCCCCAAGGGGCCTCGCACCATAAGATTGTTGATTAGTCCTTCCTCATTACACAACACCGAGTCCAGGATGGCCTCCCCTCTCGTTGGTTCCTCAACATATTGGTTTAGGAAACGCCTGCTTTTATCAACATAAGAGTTTCAAATAGTAAAAAATATATTTGTTTCACACATTTATAATTGAAAAATACTTTTGATTTAGGTAAGTTTATTTTAAGTCCTGTAAAAAAACCTTAATTACTTTTTTCAAAAAATATTTTTTTTAAAATGCTTTTAATTTAGTGTAATTTTAACTCCTTTTAAAATCGTGATTATTTTGTTTTAATTTATTTAATGTTTTAGTGTCTTTTTTTAGTGATCCCCATTCATACTTCTGACCGGTCCATCTGTCAAAAGGATGAAGGGAGATTCCCTTCTTTCATTGTCTCGCCTGGTTCACGTGATCCCAGGGACGCTTGCGAACCGCATGTGCCCCTGGGATACGTGGGCGCTGCGCATTTCGACTGTGGAGAGGCCCAGGAGCTGAAGTGTCCGGACCTCGGGAACCCTCAGGTAAGTGCGTAAATATATTTTCCGATAGGAGGCATCCGCACGCAGGAAGTCTACTATCGGAAATTAGGGGCCATTGTGTTATTGACAGTGACTAACTAAATTCCACAAATGATTTGTTGATTGAGATTATTTGCCGATTAAATAATTCGCGCCTGAATGTAATGAATTAATTTAGTGTAATGACAAAATTAGGCGGTGAGTTATCAGAAATATAAGCAAGGTAACAAGTGGCCGTTTTATGAATGAATCTGTATTTTCCCCAAACTCACACAGCGCAGTGTTTCTGCTCTCCGACTCTGACTCTCACTGGTTCAGCCCGACTCCCTCTTCCACATTCGCTGCTGCTGACAGTTCTACAGTAACCGCTGCTGAGCTCGGGATTTCCTTCTGCTCCTGACACCTGGTATATGTCCCGGACAGGCCCCGTCTTCACTCTTTTCTCCACATTGAGTGAGGCTGCATAACTGGTGGCCTGTCTCGTATCTGAGTCACAAAGTTTTAAGTTCAATATCCACTCTAAGACTAGGCCGATCATTTATCCAGACAGCGCTGTGCAGTACTGAGCAAGTACTGCATTGTAGAAGGTGCCTTTCACCGAATGAGTCCTCAACCTCTGCCAGTTCCGGTGGTTCCGATGGACACCAAAGATCCCAGGTGATTATCAGAAGAAGAGCTCGGAGTTTTCATTGTGTTCTCACAACATCCCCTCAGCAAAGAAAGAAACGCCAATTGTCCCTCCGTCCCTCGCTGTTTGCGAATCTTTTGGCGCAAGTTGACTGCAGAATTCTCCAAAAGTGAATCATTTTACAGTAATCCACCGGATGAGGGCGTTTTAGGTCCTCCGCTGGACCTAATTCGTTTTAAATGCAATTTTTCATATTTTTTTTGCTACTTTCCTCTTCATTTGTCGGTTTCATATTTACCCTCTTAAATATCTTCTCTACTGCGTTACTGATAGGTGTTTCTGTCTGTTCGATGCTCCCACGTTTGTTTGGAGGTGTTTCCGATGCTCTTTTGTTCTCCATTAGGATTCATTACATTATTTTACATTCCGATGTCATTGGCCTGTCTTATTTTTAAAATGGAGGATTATTTTAAACACAGAAGCAGTTGCCCACAGCGTAAGCGATCTGTTTTCAACTCAGGATCACTTCTCAAAACTGTAAATTTCACACTGTATCCTGTCAAACGGATGACTTTGCGGGGAGTCGGACCAGTAATATTCCTGTTCTCGCTCTCACACACATTCACTCTCTCTCCCTCTCTCTCACAAACATTCACTCTCTATCCCTCTCTCTCACTAACATTTACTCTCTCTCCCTCTATCTCACACACATTCACTCTCTCTCCCTCTCTCTCACACACATTCACTCTCTCTCCCTCTCTCTCACAAACATTCACTCTCTATCCCTCTCTCTCACTAACATTTACTCTCTCTCCCTCTATCTCACACACATTCACTCTCTCTCCCTCTCTCTCACACACATTCACTCTTTCTTCCTTTCTCCCACACACATTCACTCTATCTCCCTCTCTCTCACACAAATTCACTCTCTCTACCTCTCTCTCACACACATTCACTCTCTCTCCCTCTCTCTCACACACATTCACTCTCTCTCCCTCTCCATCACACACATTCACTCTCTCTCCCTCTCACTCATTCACTCTCTCTCCCTCTCACTCACACACATCTCTCTCCCTCTCTCTCACACACATTCATTCTCTCTCCCTCTCTCTCACACACATTAACTCTCTCTCTCCCTCTCTCACACACACATCCACACTCTCTCCCTCTATCAAACACATTCACTCTCTCCCTCTCTCACACACATTCACTCTCTTTCCCCCTCTCGCACGCACATTCACTCTCTCTCCCTCTCTCTCACACTCATTCACTCTCTCTTCCTCTCTCTCACACACATTCACTCTCTCTCCCTCTCTCTCACACACATTCTCTCTCTCTCTCTCTCTCTCACACTCTCTCTCTCTGTTACAGCTAACTTGGTAGTGATTGTGATCCTGTCTCGTGGAAGGTGCGGTCTCTCCAGATGTGTCCCTCGGTACCTGGTGTCCATGGCGGTGGCGGATCTCCTGGTCATTATTACCGCTGTGATATTAAACCGGATTGCTGGTATTTATTTCCCGTTCAGTTTCCTGTCCATCACCCCGGTCTGTAGTCTCAAACTTGCGTTTCTTTATGGAGTTATGGACATCTCTGTCTGGTTAACGGTCGCTTTCACCTTTGATCGATTTGTGGCCATTTGTTGCCAGAAGCTGAAAACAAAATATTGCACCGAGAAGACGGCTTCGGGAGTTATAGGAACGGCCTGTGCTCTAGGCTGTTTAAAAAATACCTTCTTGTATTTTATATATGAACCTTTGTACACCATTAACCACATTCCGTGGTTCTGCATCGTAAAATTAATATTTTATACCTCACCAGCATGGGCCGCATATGACTGGATTAGTCGCATGTTAACCCCGTGTCTCCCATTAACTCTGATTTTGCTGCTCAATGCTCTGCCTGTCAGACACATTCTAGCGGCCAGTAGAGCCCGCAGGAGACTCCAGGCCCACAGCAATGGAGCGAATCAGAGCGACCCAGAGATGGAGAGTCGGAGAAAGTCCATTGTCTTACTCTTCTGTATCTCGGGCAGTTTCATCCTGTTGTATTTGTTGTTTTTAATAACTTTCCTCTTTGTCCGGATTGCGAGAGTTACTTATTTCTCAGGTTCGAATTTCAAGAAATCAAATTTTATTCTGGAGGAAAGCGGATTTATGCTTCAGCTTTTGAGTTCCTGCATCAACCCATTTATTTATGCAGGGACCTAGAGTAAATTCAGAGAGGAGTTAAAGAATGGGGTGAAATATCCATGGAGTCGAATTATTAAATTATTTAAATGATGACAATAGTAAAGTATAGCATGAATTGTACCTTATATTCCATGTTGTGCTCTTCTTGTCCGTGTCAGACACGGCCTCTACTCCCAGATACACAGTCACTCACTCTTAGATTCTCACCAAATGTGAATTTAAGAATGTATGAGGAACACTGCATCAGCGCACAATTCAGTGTTGCAACCCGTTCTCAGTTAGTTTCCAGTTCTCTTTTCGGTGCAGACTCAGGCCTGGTGCATTCCCACCAGCCCCGAGGGCCCTGGAGTGTCTCTACATTCATGTGGAGTCCGACCTCTGATCGGTGATTGGATATCAAGTTTAACTGTTTAATGAAGGGACCCAATATCCCTCCTGGGAATGGTTTGGATCTGGAGGGTCGGATAGGCTCTGAAATGGGAGCACGCGCTGTCCCCACGCATTGTTCTCCGCTCACTAGGCACCGCCCCACAGCCGCACTCCTGTGTCCATAAACACAGGAACAGAGGAATTGCTGGAGGATAAAGACAAAGGACAATACAGGTCACTTTCTACTCTTTTCAGTGGCCAATTGTGATGACACCGCCAGTGTCATTAAACAAACTAAAATTAGACTAACGAACTTTGTAAAGGGGCACAAACAATATTCATAAAAATCATACAAATTGGAATCTGATCAAATTAAATGAGAATATTATCTTCACTATCTTTTATACACTCAAGTCTAGTTCGCTTTCTACCATCCTGGTCGTCCTCCGATACAATGATAATGGAGTTGTTGACTAATCACAGCGATCAATCCCTATCGATTAGTCTACAACAGACCCAGACATGAGGCGAGGAAAAGCCCAGTGGTGGAGAGCTTTAGGAACCATAGGACCACAGTCACCTGTTCCTCCCGAGCACGCTATACTTACCCCATGTCATGACTCTAATTACTCGTATACTGTGTCCCTAAGCGGTATTCTAGGAATGGTATCTATTTAATTTGCATTTGAATGAATC
This sequence comes from Squalus acanthias, assembly GCA_030390025.1. Taxonomy (NCBI): domain Eukaryota; kingdom Metazoa; phylum Chordata; class Chondrichthyes; order Squaliformes; family Squalidae; genus Squalus; species Squalus acanthias. The sequence continues at coordinate 894,394 of JASTWF010000120.1, forward strand.
AACACTAACTACTTCCACCGTCTCCCATGCAGCCTGTCCATAGTATGACCAATCACTCACTGAAATACTCTTCCAGCAGATTGGGTTTGAATTGACCCCCTTCAAGCCCAGGCAGTGTCCTCCGGTTCTACTGTCTGGCCAAGGTGAAATAACTTGTCTTGCTCTACATTATCTGCTCCATTTAGAATTCTAAAAACAGCAATCATATTAAATAGAAACATAGAAACAGAGAAGATAGGAGCAGGAGTAGCCCATTCGGCCCCTCGAGCCTGTTCCGCCATTTAATGAGATCATGGCTGAACTTCCAAATTAAGTACCCTGTCCCTGCTTTCTCCCCATATCCCTTGATCCCTTTATCCTTAGGAAATATATCTAAGTCCTTCTTGAATATATTTAATGATTTGGCCTCAAGTGCCTTCTGTGGTAGAGAATTCTACAGGTTCACCACTCTCTGGGTGAAGAAATTCCTCCTCATCTCAGTCCTAATTGGCTTACCCCTTATCCTTAGTCTGTGACGCCTGGTTCTGGACTCACCCGCCATCGGAAACATGCTTCCTGCATCTAGTCTGTCTAGTCCAGTTAGAATTTTATAAGTTTCAATGAGATCCCCTCTCATTCTTCTAAACTCTCGCGAATATAAGTCTAATCGACCCAATCCCTCTTCATACTTCATCTCTGCCATCCCGGGTATCAGTCTGGTGAATCTTCGCTGCACTCCCTCCATGGCAAGAACATCCTTCCTCAGATAAGGCGACCAAAACTGCACAAAATACTCAAGGTGTGGTCTCACCAAGGCCCTGTACAACTGCAGCAAGACATCCTTGCTCCTGTACTCGAATCCTCTCGCTATGAAGGCTAAAATACCATTTGCCTTCTTAACCGCCTGCTGCACCTGCATGCTTAACTTCAGCGATTGGTGCACAAGGACACCCAGGTCTCGTTGCACCTCCCCTTTTCCCAATCTATTGCCGTTCAGATAATAATGTGTCTTGCTGTTTTTCCACCAAAGTGGATAACCTCGCATTTATCCAAATTATACTGCATCTGGCATGCATCTGCCCAATCATCCAACCTGTCCAAATCATACTGGAGTTTCTCTGCATCCTCCTCACAGCACACTCGCCCAACCAGCTTTGTGTCGTCTGCAAACTTGGAGATATTACATCTAGTTAGCTCGTCTAAATCATTTGTATATTTTGTGAACAGCTGGGGTCCTAGCACCGATCCCTGTGGCACCCCACTAGTGACAGCCTGCCACTCGGAAAAAGATCCGTTTATTCCAACTCTTTGCTTCCTGTCTGCCGACCAGTTCTCTATTCAAGACAGTACCTTACCCCCAATCCCGTGTGCTTTAACTTTGCACGCTAATCTCTTATGCGGGACCTTATCGAAAGCCTTCTGAAAGTCCAAATACACCACATCCAGTTGTTCTCCCAAATCTATTCTACCAGTTACATCCTCAAAAAAATTCCCATAGATTAGTCAAGCATGATTTACCTTTTGTAAATCCATGTTGACGTTGTCCGATCCTGTCATTGTTTTCCAGGTTCTCTGCTATTACCTCTTTTATAATGGACTCTAACATTTTCCCACTACCAATGTCTGTAATTCCCCGTTTTCTCTCTACCACCTTTTTTATATAGTGGGGTTACATTAGCTATCCTCCAATCCATGGGAACTGTTCCAGAGCCTATAGAATTTTGGGAGATGACCAGCAATGCATCTACCATTTCTAGGGCCACATCCTTAAGTACCCTGGGATGAAGATTATCAGGCCCTGGTGATTTATCGGGCTTCAATCCCGTCAATTTCCCGAACATCATTTCCCTACAAATACTGATTTCATTCAATTCCTCCCTCTCATTAGACCCTATATCCCCGACATCTCTGGGAGGTTATTTGTGTCCTCCTTTGTGAAGACAGAACCAAAGTATGTATTTAATTGGTCTGCCATTTCTTTGATCCCATTATAAATTCCCCTGATTCTGACTGCAAGGTACCTACGCTTGACTTCACCAACCTTTTTCTCTTCACATATCTATAGAAGCTTTTACAGTCAGTTTTTATGTTCCCTGTAATCTTACTCTCATTATATGCTTTCCCCCTCTTAATTAATCCGTTTTTCCTCCTTTGCTGAATCCTAAACTACTCCCAATCCTCAGGTTTGCTAATTTTTCTGACGAATTTATATGTCCGCTCCTTGGATCATATGATATCGCTAATTTCCCTTGTTAGCCACGGTTGAGACATCTTTTTTGTTTTATTTTTATACCAAACAGGGATGAACAAATTCTGTAGTTCATCCATGCGATGTTTAAATGTTTGCCATTGACTATCCACCGTCAACCCTTTAAGTAACTTTCCCCAATCCATCCTAGCCAACTCGCGCCTCATACCATTGTACTTTCCTTTATTTAAATTCAGGATACTAGTCTCTGAGTCAACTGCATCACTCTCCATTTTAATGAAGAATTCTATCATATTATGATCGCTTCTCCCCAAGGGGCCTCACACAACAAGTTTGCTAATTAATCCTTTCTCATTACATAATACCCAGTCTAAGGTGGCCTGATCTCTAGTTGGTTCCTCGACATATTGGTCCAGGAAACCATCCCGTATACACTCTAGGAATTCCTCATCCACAGTATTGTTACAAATTTGGTTAGCCCAATCTATATGTAGATTAAAGTCACCCATGATAACTGCTGTGCCCTTACTGCACGCGTCTCTAATTTCACCTTTTAATGCCATCCCCAACTTCAGCATTACTGTTTGTGGGTCTGTATACATCCCACTAACGTTTTCTGCCCCTTGGTATTTCTCAGCTCTGTCCATACAGATTCCACATCATCAGAGCTAATATCCTTCCTTACTATTGTGTTAATCTCCTCTTTAACCAGCAATGCTACCCCACCTCCTTTTCCTTTTTTCCTGTTCTTCCTGAATATTGAATACCCCTTGATGTTGAATTCCCAGACTTGGTCATCCTGGAGCCATGTCTCTGTAATCCCAATTATATCATATCCGTTTACATCTATTTGCACAGCTAATTCATCCACCTTATTACGAATGCTCTTCGCATTAAGACACAAAGCCTTCAGGCTTGTGATTTTAACATTCTTAGTCCTTTTAGAATTATTTTTAACTGTGGCCCTGTTTGATTTACACCCTTGATTTCTCTGCCTTCCACTTTTGCTTTTCTCCTTCCTATCTTTTGCTTCTATCCTTGATTCCCTTTTCTCTGTCTCCCTGCACAGGTTCCCAAACCCCTGCCATTTTAGTTTAAACCCTCCCCAACAGCACCAGCAAACACTCTCCCCAGGACATTTGTCTTCAGTGTGGAGATGTCCAGTTTAGCACAGTTACATTCAGTGTGGACAGGTTCAGTTCAGCCCAGGTACGTCCAGTGTGGGCAGCTCCTGTTCAGCACAGTTACATTCAGTGTGGACAGGTCCAATTCAGCACAGTTACATTCAGTGTGAACAGGTCCAATTCAGCACAGTTACATTCAGTGTGCACAGATCCAGTGCAGCACATTTACATTCAGTGTGGACAGGTCCAAGTCAGCACAGTTACATTCAGTGTGGACAAGTCCAGTTCAGCACAGTTACATTCAGTGTGGACAGGTCCAGTTCAGCACAGTTAAATTTAGTTTGGACAGGTCCAGTTCAGCACAGTTACTTTCGGTGTGGACAGGTCCAGTTCAGCAGAGTTACATTTAGTTTGGACAGGTCCAGTTCAGCACAGTTACGTTCAGTTTGGACAGGTTCCAGTTCAGCACAGTTACATTCAGTTTGGACAGTACAGTTCAGCACAGTAACATTCAGTGTGGACAGGTCCAGTTCAGCACAGTTACATTCATTGTGGGCAGGTCCAGTTCAGCACAGTTACATTTATTTGGACAGGTCCAGTTCAGCACAGGTACATTCAGTGTGGATAGGTCCAGTTCTGGACGGTGATATCGAGTTTGAAAGCTCTAATTCATCCCGGCTACATTCAGTATTGTTCAGTTCTTTAGTGGATCGCTGTGGTAGTAACGTCTGCGGTAAAGCTAAAGTTGAAATTGACAAAGTTTATCCGGATTTAGTACTTTCTGGAAGGATCTCAAAACTGACCAGGCAGCTGGGCCTGACATGAGCAACCGAGGGCGCTCAAAGAAATGGGGATTGTGCCCCGCGGTCCCCGTGCTCATATATTGATCAAATCGCTGGGACTGGAATTGTTCTGTGGACTGGTGAGAGGCCCATGTGGTTCCAAGACTTAATAAAGGAAATGTGAGAACCGGGAAATTACAGGCTCCTTCGTTTCACTTCAGTTAAACGCATCGTGAGTGAAACACTCTACGGTCACCTTGACAGAGAATGGTTTATTAAAGAATCTCAACAATGTTTCAGACAAAGGTTTGGTCTCACTAACTTGGTTGAACTGTTGAGGTAGTCAATCTGTTGTTGGATGCTAGTTGCCCGGTTACCCTTCTGGATCTTGAGTTCCAAATTGCCCTTGACAAGGTGCCACATGGAAGGCTGCTGAATAAGGTTGAGTCCTGTGGGTTTTGCAGGTAGATTTTGGGTTTACTAAGGAACCGGCTGGATTCTTGAAGCGAGAAGGTAATTGTTAATGGCAGTAGTTCTGTGTGTGGACCTGTAACTGATGGAGTTACGCAAGGAGCAGTGATGGGACTGTTGCTCTTCACCATCTTTATCAATGTTCTGCAAGCAGGCATCCGGGGAACTTCCCACAAACTCAGAGATGATACAAATAATTTTGTGGGTGTTCGGACCATAGATGAGAAAATAAATTACAGGCACATCTAGATGGGGCGGGGAATGGACCCACATCTGGTAGACGTAAGTAAATATCGATAAATGTAGCGTGAATCACGTGGGTAGGGCCAATGACAATCACGTCTGCACCAGGCAGGGTTGTGTCCTGAAGGATAAGGCTATGGGTATTATAGGGCCAGGGCTATTCACATGTACACTAGAAAGAGTTGTATGCTGAAGGATAAGGCCCTGGGTAGTATAGGGCCAGGGATATTCACATGTACACTGGAAAGGGTTGTGTACTGAAGGATAAGGCCCCGGGTAGTATAGGGCAAGGGCTATTCACATGTACACTAGAAAGGGTTGTGTGCTGAAGGATAAGGCCCTGGGTATTATAGGGCCAGGGTTATTCACATGTACACTAGAAAGGGTTATATGCTGAAGGGTAAGGTTCTGGGTAGTATAGGGCCAAGGCTATTCCCATATACACTAGAAAGGTTGTGTACTGAAGGATAGGGCCCTGGGTATTATAAGGCCAGGGCTATTCACATGTACACTAGAAAGGGTTGTATGCTGAAGGATAAGGCCCTGGGTATTACTGGGCCAGAGATATTCACATGTACACCAGGCTGGGTTGTGCGCTCAAGGCTGCTGAATGGGACAAGGACCTGGGCAATGTAAGGGCAGTGCCAAGCACGTCTGTAGGATAATTATTTTCTCATCGTTTTATAGGTTCGTACAACTAGAGACAGTGGCAGTAGTTATAATTCACTTCATTTATTTACGACAAAGGATTTATGTTAAAGCACCCTAACCAAACATAAAGAACAGAGCAGGTCAGCCCTCCATCCAAAATGTATTGTGCGTTGATTTAATAAACCATCGTGAAATGGCTTCACCAAGTCTGTTCTTACCACTGGGTTATAGAAATCCTCTTTCTTTCCTTATTTCTTTCCTTCTAACCAATAATACCATGGCATCTGTCGTATATACTTTAAGTTTATGGTTCTCTTCCTGCTGGATGCAACCGTATCTCATGTTTTTCAACCAGCCATTTATTTCAAATAGATTGCCAAAGAGAGATGAGAGTGGGCATAAATCGAGTGCATTTTAAACAGAGTTTAATGAGGGGAATTTGGTGAAAGTTGAACTCTGGTAAGTAATGGGTCTCAATCTGAAATTTAGTTTGGCATTTGGAATTTAAGTTCGAACTTTAAAAACTGTTAAAATAAACTGCAAGTTAGTCAAGCGTTAACAGAAACTGCCTGTCAGTGGCCGCTAACAGTTACCAGTCAATCAGCTTTAATTGATTGCCTGAATAGGGGATAATTACTGTGAGCAGGAAGCTGCGTCAGCACTTGTAACTTGGGTGTGGCTAGAAAACGTGTAGAAATGTATCATTTATCTGCTGAGGCAAAGAATGGACGGACCGAGTTGTCATAAACGGAGTGCGTCATAAACAGAGTGTAAACGTGGTAATTTGGTGAGAGTGGGAGTTCGGTGCAGAGGAGGAAGGAGGGGCTGCGTTTGCCTCCAATACTTGTAGTGGTTCGTGTAACCGGTGACTATTTAATTTAATCTACCTATAACCTAATCTAGATCAAGTAATTAGTGAAAATACTGAAAACTATAAGATAAGTTGATTAAATTCATTCATTAAATAAATAAAACAAGGATTGATAGGGATGGCAATGCAGGAGGTGCGCCGCAACTGAAGCATGTGGGAGTTTGTGGGAGCATCGCGATCCGGGACAACTACATCTGCAGTAAGTGTCTGCATCTCGAGGAACTTCAGCTCAGAGTTGTTGAGCTGGAACCGAGATGCAGACATTGCGGGGCATCAGGGACGGGGAGAGTTACCTGGACACTTTGCGCCTCCTGTTAGTGCCTGGGGTGGGCGGTAATGGGACGCTAAGGGGTTAACGACTGGGCGCGGCGAATTCAGCAACGCCCGCGAACATCCCTGCCGGTTTAGCGATGGCGCTAACACTTACCACCTCACCCTCCAGCGCCTAGCAGTTTCTGATGTCATAAAGTGCGCAGTGCCCCGTTCCCGTTCCCACTGCTGTATCGCCGGGTGTCAGCAACGGCAGGAAGAGGAGGCGTTGTTACCTCGGCTGGCCGCTTGGGGAGCGCTAATTAAAGGCTGTGGTATTCTTTGCACCAGTCTGGTGCCTCCTGAAAGTTTTCGATAATTTATTGCTGGAAGATATCCAAGCCCTCCGCTCTCTGAGAGTGAAAGGGGCTGCAATGGCAGTCACACAGGTCGCCTGGTAACAGAGAACTGAGCAAAAGTATGTTGTGCAACATCATTGGCCCTTCTCTTTAAGCGAGGGGTGCAGCCTCCGTGCCGATATCTTTGCGCTCTACATTGTTCAGCGTTCTGCCGCTACCGCCCCGCTCTCGCACTTTAGCGCCCTAAGAGAAGTGGTTAGCGCTTGATTTAACGCTCCACTTCCCTATTGGAGCGCTAAGGCTCAATTTCCCGGGAACAGAAAATGATTATCGCCTGGCGATACTCTTCTGAGATTTCAAAAGTTATCGCCCCAAACGGGGCGCTACGGATGTTTTTAGCCCTTTGATCCTTAGGATAAGATGTGGTACAAATCAGGTGATATAAAGGAGGGTGTGACAGGGAATCAGGCAGGTAAGGGGACCTTTATCAATGACTTGGAGGAGGGGACTGAAGGGTGGATCAGTAAATTTGCTGATGACACCAAGATTGGTGGAGTAGTGGATGAGGTGGAGGGCTGTTGTAGGCTGCAAAGAGACATTGATAGGATGCAGAGCTGGGCCGAAAAATGGCAGATGGAATTTAACCCTGATAAGTGCGAGGTGATTCATTTTGGTAGGGCAAATTTGAATAAGGATTACAGGGTCAACGGCAGGGTTCTGAGGAACGTGGAGGAGCAGAGGGATCTGGGGGTTCATATTCACAGATCTCTGAAGGTTGCCACTCAAGTGGATAGAACAGTAAAGAAGGCCTATGGTGTGTTGGCTTTTATTAACAGAGGGTTTGAGTTTAAGAACCGTGAGGTTATGCTGCAACTGTACAGGACCTTGGTGAGACCACATTTGGAATATTGTGTGCAGTTCTGGTCACCTCACTATAGGAAGGACGTGGAAGCATTGGAAAGAGTGCAAAGGAGATTTACCAGGATGCTGCCTGGTTTGGGGGGGAGGTCTTATGAGGAAAGATTGAGGGAGTTGGGGCTTTTCTCTTTAGAGCGGAGGAGGATGAGAGGCGACTTAATAGAGGTTTATAAGATGATGAGGGCAATAGAGTGGATGTTCAGAGACTATTTCCTCGGGTAGAGGCAGCTGTTACAAGGGGGCATAACTATAAGGTGCATGGGGGGAGATATAGAAGGGATGTCCGAGGTAGATTCTTTACTCAGAGAGTGGTTGGGGTGTGGAATGGACTGCCTGCTGTGATAGTGGAGTCGGACACTTTAGGAACTTTCAAGCGGTTATTGGATAAGCACATGGAGCACACCAGAGTGATAGGGAGTGTGATAGCTTGATCTTGCTCTCGGACAATGCTCGGTACAACATCGAGAGCCGAAGGGCCTGCACTGTGCTGTACTGTTCTTAGTCGGTGCAGTGCTGGAGGAGCCTCAACCTTTGTCTCCTTCCAACAAGTACGAAGGTCTTGCGGCCAGTGTGGATGAACAGAAATCTGCAGAGTGAATGAGCAAACGCACCATGGCACCGTGGTATATGAGGACGTTCAAATGGGGGTAGCAAAAAAGAATGTGGTACTGGTAAGGGTCAGTATAGGCAGGGGATAGATACAGTTCTCTGCACCGGCGATCAGGAGTTCCTGCAGTACCAGGGTTAAGGACTTCTCCACGCCTTTGGAGAAGCACTTGAAGCGGGAGAGGGAGGATCCAGTTGTCGTGGTCCATGTAGGATCCAGCGACATAGGCAGAAATAGGAATGAGGTTCTGCTGAGGACGTTTGAGGAGCTAGGATCCAAATTAAAAAGCAGAAACTTAAAGGTAGTAATGTATGGATTGTTACCTGAGTCACCGCGCAAATTGGCATGGGGTGTAACAGATCAGAGGTCTAAATGAGTGGCTCAAATACTGTTATGGGAGGAAGGGGTTTTGATTCATTGGGCACTCGCACCAGTACTGGGGAAAGAGGGGACTGTTCCACTAGGACAGTCTCCAATTAAACCGGGCTGTGACCAATGTTCCGGCCAATTGAAAAACTGAGGCTGCAGATAGGGCTTTAAACTAAAAGGGGACGATTCAAGTGAGGGGAAACGTACAAAATCTCTAGAGAAAATTCAAGTCCATAGAGCAGTGTAGCGATTTGGATAAAGATAAGCAGAGTGTGACAGGGAGGGACAGAGAGTTTTATGGTAATAGTCCATCAGTGAATACGATCAAATCAGGGGAAAAAGGTAAAAGGTTAACATTAAAATGCTTTATCTGAATGCACGAAGCATTCGTAACAAGATAGAGGAATTAATGACACAAATAGTGATAAATGGGTTTGATATAATCGCCATTACAAAGACGTGATTGCAGGTTAACCAATGTTGGGAACTAAATATTCCAGGGAACTTGACGTTCCATAAAGACAACAAAATGGAAAATGAGGGCGGGTAGCACTAATAATAAAGGATGATATAAGGACAGTAATGTGGAAGGATCTTGGCTCAGAAGACCATGAAGTAGAATCAGTATGGGTGGAAAAAAGAAGTAACAAGGGACAGAAAACAGTGGTGGGAGTAGTTTCTGGGCCCCCCGAACAGTATCTATACTGTTCGACAGAGAATTCATCAAGCAATAAGAGAAGCTTCTAACAAAGGGGGACATTAATCTTCATATAGACTGAACAAAGCAAATTGGCAAAAGTCGTTTTGAAGAGGAGTGTATGGAATGCACTCGAGAGAGTTTCCTAGAACAATATTTCGTGGAACCAACCAGGGAAGAGGTTATTTTAGATATTGTCTTGTTTACTGAGACAGTGTTAATTAATAATCTCATAGTAAGGGATCCTCTCGAGCAGAGTGATCTTAATATGATAGAATTTCACGTTAATTTTGAGAGTGACTTGCCTAAGTCCGAAACAAGATTCTTAAACTTATATCAAGCCAATTACAAAGGTATGAGGGGCGAGTTAACAAAGGTAGATTGGGAAAATAGATTAAAATGTATGACGATATATAAACAATGGTGAACATTTAAATAAATATTTCATAATTTTAAACAAATGTACATTTCATTGAGATACAAAAACATCACGAGAAAAGTGATCCATCCATGACTAACTAATGAGGATAAGAATAGTATTAGATTAAAATAGGTTTATAACGTTGCCAAGAAGAGCAGTAAGCCTGAGGTTTGAGAGATTTTCAAAAACCAGCAAAGGATGGCCAAACCATTGATAAAGAGGGAGAAAATAGAAACAGATTGTAAGAGCTTCTACAAGTATATAAAAAGGAAGAGAGTAGCGAAATTAAGCGTTGGTCCCTCAGAGGCTGAGACTGTAGAACTTATAATGGGGAATCAGGAAATGGCAGAGACGTTAAATATGTTGTATCTGTCTTCACCGTAACAGACACAAAAAACAGACCAGAGATAGTGGGCAGCCAATCATCTAATGAGAGTGAGGAACTTAAAATAATTAATATTAGTAAAGAAAAAATATTGGATAAATTAATGGGACTAAAATCCTACAAATCCCCTGTACCTGATGGTCCACATCCGAGGGTCCTCAAAGAGGTGACTGCAGAGATAATGGATGCATTGGTAGCAATTTTCCAAAATTCCCTAGATTATGGAAGGGTCCCGGTGGATTGAAAGATAGAAAATATAACACCACTACTCCAGAAAGAAGGGAGATGGAAAACAGGGAAACACAGGCCAGTTAGCCTGAAATCAGTCATCGGGAAAATGCTGCAATCCATTGTTAAGGAAGTGGTAACAGGGCACTGAGAAAATCGTAACATGATTGTGCAGAGTCAACATGGCTTCATGAAAGGCAAATCGTGTTTGAATTTTTTTTAGATCCTTTTCAGGATACAATTAGCAAGGTAGATAATCCCTTCATCTAAGTCATTAATTTATATTGAAACTAGCTGAGGGCCCAGCACTAATACATGTGGCACCCCACCAGTAACAACCTTTCAACCTGAAAATTACCAGTTTACTCCTACTCTTTGCTTTCTGTCGTTTAAATAATCCTCTTTGGTAGGAAGAATCTAAAAACAAAATATTTTTTAACTGGTGAGAAACTATTAAATGTTGGTGTTCAGAGGGATTTGTTGGCCCTTGTACACGAAACAGAGAAAGTTAACATCCAGGTACAGCATGCAATTAGGAAGGCAAATGGTATGTTGGCATTTATTGCAAGGGGGTTTGGAGTACAACAGTAAGCAAGTCTTGCTGCAATTGTACAGGGCTTTGGTGAGACCAAACCTGGAGTACTGTGTACAGTTTTGGTCTCCGTATGCAAAGAAGGGGGTGCAACGAAGGTTCACGAGATTAATTCCTGGGATGAGAGGGCTGTCCTATGATGAGAGATTGTGTAGAAAGGCCTATACTCTCTGGAGTTTAGAAGAATAAGAGGTGATCTCATTGAAACATGCAAGATTCTGAAGGGGATTGACAGAGTAGATGCAGAGAGGTTGTTTCCCCTGGCTGGAGTGTCGAGAGGTAGGGGCATACACTCAGGATAAGGGGTCGGCCATTTAAGACTGAGAGGAGGAGAAATTTCTGCACTCAGAGGGTTGTCAATATTCTGAATTCTCTAGCGCAGAAGACTGTGGATGCTGAGTCGTTGAGTTTATTCAAGGCTGAGATGGATAGATTTTTGGACTCAAATGGAATCAAACGACTTGGGGATCCGGCGGTAAAGTGATTTTGAGGTTGAAGATCAGCCATGATCTTATTGAATGGCGGAGCAGGCTCGAGGGGCCGTATGACCTACTCCTGCTCCTATTTGGTATGTTCTCATGTTATCAAACACTCCCAGGGAAGGAACAACACGCGTTAGATGCCGTGTATAGCTCCATCTACTTGGTCCGATACTGTGTTTCGGGGTCAGGTTCTGTGTGACTGCTGCGTATATTTCTCTTGTACTTGTTGATTGCAATGAAACAGTTACATGTGATTAAATACAATTTTGCTATTATTAGATCATGTTGTTTTCAGTGTGAGGCACAAACCTTAGCAAGGAGATACTCACCTTGGAGAAAGTCCAGCGAGAAATCACCAGCGTGATAAGACGGATAAATGGACTGAGTGCAGAGACCGAATTAATTTGTACTAAAATGTGTGGAAATGAGATTATGTGTCGGTTTGATCGAAATGGTAGACTAATTAAGGAAGTCACAGAAAACATAACACAACTCTTCTCTCTTGTAGGGGAATCTAGAACTACGGGGCATGATGTTAGGATTCCAGGTACAACCAGTTGATAGCGTTTTCCCAGGACGGATACGACTTAACTTGCCTGCTAGCGCTCATTAACGAGGCTGCACGGCATTCTGGTGGCCGGCGCTGGAACTGACGCTCTCTCCTCACAGCGGCCAGCTGATTGGGAATAAACCAGCAGTTGCTGAAGATTTGGAGCGCTGTTTAAAGGGACATCGCCTTTTACTGTCCACTTGCTGCTGGAGCTTTGAAGAGGATTTTTGAAAAACATCGGGAGACTTTCTAGAAAACCTCGTCAAGACTTCACCAACACTCCATCAACATTGATTTTGGAAATTCTCTGAGGACTTCTCTTAAAAAGAGTGAGTGCTGTGCTACTCTACCTTATTGGACACATTCCAGGACTCACCAGGAGAAAGGAACGGGATCGGATCGGATCAGCCGCCCGTTATATGCAGCGTCTGGTATTTGCTGTAATTTCAGTCAATGGAGCTGAATATCAGGCGCTGCGTATAACGGGCGGCCGATCCCAGACCGCCCGTTCTGCGGCATCGCCCGAGACCAATCGCTGGACCCATCCACCCTATCAATTCCTTTAATCACCTTTAATATCTTAATTAGATAACCCCTTAATATTCTATACTAAAGAGAATATAAGCCTAGTCTGTGCAACCTGTCCCCATAATTTAACCCTTTTAGCCCAGGTACCATTCTGCTGAATCTGCGCTGCTCCCCCTCCAAGGCCATTGTTCCCGTCCTAAGGTTCGGTGCCCAGAGCTGACTGCAGTGCTGCAGATGCGGTCTGACCAGGGCTCTGTACAGCTGGAACAGAACTTCCACCCCTTTCAATTACAGCCCCTTTGATAAAAAGGCGGCCTTTCCATTAACATTTTAATGATTTTTTGTACCTGACTACGAGCTTTTAGTGCTTTCTGTACTTGGACACCTAAATCTCTCTGTTCATCCACAGTTCCCAGCTTCTCACATTGTATAAAATACTCTGATCTATCTTTCTGAGGACCAAAGTGGATGACCTCATACTTCCCCACATTGAACTCCAGCTGACACAGTTTTGCCCATTCACCTTATTTCTCAATGTCCCTTTGCAACTTGCGGCTCCCACCTACACGATTTACTGTGTCACCTAACTTGGTGTCTTCAACAACCTTGGATATGCGGCTCTCTATTCTTTCATCTCAGTCATTTATGAGTAGAGTGAAAAGCCCCAGTACTGATCTCTTGAGGCACCACTAGCCACATCCTGCCAACCTGTCAACATACGCAGTATCCCTACTCTCTGTCTCCTACCTCTGAACCAATTCCCTGCTCATGTCAATAGGTTGCCTCAAATTCCATGCACTCTCATTTTAGTTAACAGTCACTTATGTGGAACCTGATCCAATGCCTTCTGGAAGTCCATATAAATAACCTCCTAAGATACTCCATTATCTACCACGTTAGTTCCATCTCAATAAAAATCAACTTGGATCGTTCGAAATGCCTTGCCCGGTCAATCCACGGTGACTCTCTATGACCAGTTCATATTTATCTAAGTGCTCAATCACTCTGTCCCTCATAACAGATTCTAATAACTTCTCCACAACAGACCTTAGAATAATAGGCCTATCATTTCCGAGTGTGTCTCCGCTACCTTTCTTAACTAATGATGTGACAATGGCAATTTTCCAATCCATGGGGCACTTCCTGAGTCAAGAGAGTTTTGGAATAACATGGCTGTAACATCGACAATTTCCTCAGATACTTCCGTTATTACCCTGTGTTGGAAACCATCAGGAACTGACGATTTATCTGTCTTAAGTCTCCTTATTTTTCCAATGACCAAATTTTGCTTTTATTAAATCAGGTAATCAATTCTAATTAACTAAAATCTGGACCTTGGCATTTATAACACTTAAAAGTTGACAGAAAATCTGACAAAAATCTAACAACCCAGAGTAAGGTTTTATTGACAGGATGTGTTTGCGTTTCTAAAAATGTTACCCGTCCATCACCAATGACATGAAGCCAACATTGATTCACAAATGAATCCATTTCACACCATTGTTTGCCCCTATTGTTAGCGGCCCGCATTGCCCCACCTATTGAACTAATGGAATCCACACAGGGCAACGACCACGGATCCCAGCCTATTGTTAGCGGCCCGCATTGCGTCACCTATTGAACTATTGACATCCACACAGGGCAACGACCACGGATCCCAGCCAATTGTTAGCGGCCCGCATTGCTCCACCTATTGAACTAATGGAATCCACACAGGGCAACGACCACGGATCACAGCAGACGGTAAATGGTCAGCTGGGTGCTTCCTGTAAACGGGATCTCAGGATCTTTCTCTGCGGCATTTTATGGACACTGTTCATGTAAATGGAGCGCCATCAACATAAGAACGAAGAAAGTACAAGCAGATTGTATAAACAATCAATGGGAAGGTTTTATATTTGTCTTGTTTTATTAACATTTTAAAATATTGGTAAACAGTTTAGTGCAATACCTGTGCAGCTTCTCACTTTATATCAAGTTGCTGCACAAAGTATAAAATATTGCAAATAGATTTAAAATAACATCGAATTAATAAGTGTTTCTGGAAAACTTTATAAATTATGTTTAATATTTCATGCGCCAGGTGGTCAGTTTTCATTTCTTTTCTTAGTTTTACATTAATTTAGCAATTAGAGTGATGGGAAATTTCACCACAGTCTTCAACTCCTCTCTGAATTTAGTCTGGGTTACGGCATAAATACAAGTGTTTGTGCAAGAACTCAACAGTTGAAGCATGAATCCAATTTCTTGTAAAATATGCGAAGCGCTAATGGTCCCGTTATTAAACATTGCCATTATGCGCAAGTATATGGAATTCACCAAAAACATCACCCATAACAGGATAAAATTCGCGGATATAACAAACAGTAAAATGATGGATTTCCTTCGCTTCTCCATCTCTGGGTCACTGGGACTCTCCCCACTGCTGTGGGCCCGGAGTCTCCTGCGGACTCTGCTCGACAATAAAATGTTTCTGACGGTTAAAGCATTGAGCAGCAAAATCAAAACAAATGGAATAAATGGGGTTAAAATAAAATGAAGAGATTCTATTGCTCCCCATACCCGTGAAAAGAAAACACTGTCTAATACATTGCAAAACCAAGGAATGTTAAACAGTAAATATTCACTTGTGTACATAAAATACCAAAACATGTTTTGCAAACAAAACAGCACAGTCACTGTTCCTAGAACCACAGCCGCCGTTTTTTCGGTGCAATATATTGTTTTCAACTTCTGGCAACAAATGGCCACAAATCGATCGAAGGTGAAAGTGACTGTGAACCAGACAGAACAGTCTGTGGCTGCGTATAGCAGGACGGCGTGGATATTACACACTTTAATTTTCCGTACAAAACGGAATTGTGCAGCGTAAGCAATGGGAATCTGTCTTAGTATCACGTCAATGATAATGACCAGTAGATCCGCCGCTGCCATGGACACCAGGTAACGGGTGACACATTTGGAGAGACCGCACCTTCCCCGAGACAGGATCACAATCGTCACCAAGTTCAGTGTAAGGAAGGTTACAAAACAGAAATTGTCGATCAGGCCCCAACAGAAGCAGCAACCCGCTGGAGTTCCGTCAGAAATTAGAAGCTTTGCTATTACATCCAGGTATAGAGACTGATTATTTTAACTGTGACAGGGCTTTCTGCTGGAGACAGGGTTTACAATAAAAGCAGGAACATGATGTGAAATAAATAACTGAACAGTATAAAATTAAACACAATGAATACAAGGATCTGCAGAAAAGTATAAGAAAATCCATTCCTGTGATGGGATACTACTGATGGATCTGGTCGATAACAAAAACTTGTTGTAACTGGAGGCAAAAATCACCCACAATTCCCAGGTTCGGACGGAAGCCTGTGCGGAATTGGCCGTTCGCTGCTACAGGTGTCACAGTGCTATAGGATCAGTGCGGGGGGGGGGGGGACATGGGGCAGGGATGTTCCTTCTAATCACTGGCCACCAACACCTACTGGAAGGTGCACAGGTGTGGCAGTGAGATGAGAACAGCTTTCTCGGGGTTCTGATACCTACTATGGACTCTGTCTAGGTTCTATCGGTGAAGGCGTTTGTACCCTCGTAGCCCTGGGACCAAAAGATCAGCGCTTTCAGAAAAGGAGAGAGAAAAGAGGGAGGTAAAATTAGAAAAAACACACACTCAGTAGATGGGAAGATATTACATTAGCAGGGAGTTCCAGGGACACTAGAACGTGGAGATGAACAAGGAGCGAGATGAATGAGGTGGTCTCCTCCAGCGGGACTGCGGCTGAGCAGCAGCAGAATGAAGTAGAGCGGAAGATGTGTAGCTCTCAGGTGATGATGTTAGACCTGCGTTTGGAGCAGAGGAAGTGGAGGGAGGAGAAAGAAAATATATTCAATATAAATCAGTATTACAAATAATTGTATTAAAAACTCAGTCATTGGATTCATTCCGAGTCATTTCGGTGTTGAGTGTGAATCTCATGTGTTCAAGCCCCACTCCTGGCCTTGAGCGGGATAACACTCCAGTTAAATACTGATCAGAGGCGCCCTCCTTCCGGGGAGAGTGTGATCCGAGATCGCCTCGACCCGCTCTTCTCATTCCTGGGATGTTAAAGTTGGGAATATTTCAAGAAGAACATGGAGCTCTCGGTGTCATTGCCAACATTCCAGCACCAGACAACATCAATAAACTATTTACCAGCTGCTGTGTGAAAAATTGCGGATGATTTTGCTCCACGTTCTCTCTACTTCATGTGTGTAAATGTCAAACACATATTACTTTTCGCGCAGATAGCATAAAACGCTGTGTAAATCTAATGCTTTATTTTAATTTAAAATGAGCACATTCTGTTCATATATATATTGCAATTAATTTTACAGCAGATTTGCCAATACTTTACCAATATACATTCTGTAACTGAATTACAACCAAACAATTAATCGCTTATCAATGTAAATTTTCCGGGTTTCCAATTGATGATAGAAAGGACCTGGGCGATTATCCAAAGTCATGTTGCGCTTCACTGAGAGACTCCCTGAACTGTGCAAGGCCCGCATAGCTTTACACTGATGCGTCAGAGTAATGATTAATATTAACTTTGTGGAAATACGATGAATTGACTATATTACTGGAACAAACATTACACTTGTACTCCTGTCTTACACATCCTCAACCAATGGGAGGAGTGCGAAGTGGGCGATGGTAGAAAGTCAGACAATGAAGTGGAGCTGGCGGGTTTTCTCAAACGTTTCTGTGTATTTCTGGACTCTCTGTCAGATCGCTACTGCTCTACCCATTGAACTGTACGCAGAATACGGAATATAAAATCTTCGTGAAAACACATTTCTGATCTAATGGAAATGCACAGTTCCGGCACCAGGCTGGGACAAAGAGTAACATTGCTGGTGTTAAAGAATCAAAGTACAGTAAACTCTCAAACATTGTTAAACAGATGGCAGGAGTGAGTCCGCAGTGTCCATTAAACTCAGACCAGTGAACAGGCGACTGTGTAACAAACACATCAAGACTGACAACTTCCAATACCGCACACCAAGAGGCATACACGGAGCACAACCAAGAGCAGGGAAATTATCTAAATCACAACCACAGTAACAATCAAACAAACATGATCTAGAGAATTACTACCTGCAGAGAAGAGTCGACATTACTGTTGGTGATGAAGTGGAAAACCCTTAACGCTTCCATGTAGCATTTCTTGCCTCACTGTTTAAAAGAGGAGTTAACTGATTTCAGATCATTGGGTAGGAACCTGGATTGAAATATGTAACAGCGGCAGATCTTTCAGGCGCGCTAAGATATTTCATGTCCCTTCATCATAAACAACAATACTGAACCAACAGTTACTTCCCAGGAACATGTCGGGATCGGGAACGCTCTAACTGAATAGGTGGTGGAAGCTATTCCAACAATAGTTTTAAAAGAGAGTTGGACAGGAACTTGAGGATGAGGAACTTACAGGGTTACCGGTAAAAAGCGGGAATGTGGGACTAAGCACGATTGCTCTTTCACAGAGCCAGGTACAGGTGCGAGGGGCCGAATGGCCTCCTTCTGTACTGTAAATGTCTATGATTCTATAATCATCAGTGACCTGAGACTGTGGCAGGAAATGGGAGTCAGAGAGAAACAGTAATACTGTTAAAAATGGTGCACGGAGTTAATAGTTGGACTTACCAGGAACATCAATGATCCGAGACTGTGGAATATAATGGGAAACACAGAACAACAGTAATACAGTTAAACATGCTTCACGATGTTAATAGTTGGACTTACTGGGAACACCAACGGCAGCGATGATGGGGTAGTAAATCTTTTGTACGTCCCAGACTGCCCATAGCACCCGAAGAGTTAGTGGGAAATCCCGAAACATGGTTCCACTTTTGGCGGGAAAGGATGAACTTATCAGTGCTCGGGGCAACGCTCCCACTGAAACAATGGAATACAGAATTCAAAGGAGCATTTTATTTATATTAAAGTCAAAACTCCAGAGAGACGTGCAGATTCCCTGGGAACTGATATTAATTACAGTCGTTAAACAAACAGATCAAGTTAACCATTTGAGTCCCAACAATTCTAACATTACAAAAGACAATTAAACAGGCATTGCACGAATGGAATGTGACACCCTTCAATGATCAGAATATTTCGAGAATGATTGGATAGAAAATAAAACTTGTACCCCGCAGTCTGAGAGCAGGGACATGAAGTGTGAGCGGATTAATTGACTGAGTGCAGATTGTGTATGTTTTTAAATTACACTAGACCAAAATTCTGTTTATATTACACTAGACCCTGTCTCTGTTTATATTACACTAGACACTGTCTCTGTTTATTTTACACTGGACGCTGTCTCTGTTTATATTACACTAGACCCTGTCTCTGTTTACATTACACTAGACTCTGTCTCTGTTTATATTACACTAGACCCTGTCTGTTTATATTACACTAGACCCTGTCTCTGTTTATATTACACTGGACGCTGTCTCTGTTTATATTACACTAGACCCTGTCTCTGTTTACATTACACTAGACTCTGTCTCTGTTTATATTACACTAGACCCTGTCTGTTTATATTACACTAGACCCTGTCTCTGTTTATATTACACTCGGCCTTTTCTCAGTTATCATTGCACTAGACACTGTCTCTCTTTGTATTACACGAGACCCTGTCTCAATTATTACTGCACCAGGCCATGTTGTTGTGTATGTTACATTATACCGCGTCTTTGATTGTTACATTAGCTCCAGTCTCGCTTCTAATGGTGAAAACCATGCCTCTGTTTATATTACACTAGTCCCCAACTCTGTTTATATTATACTGGGCCCAGTATCTGTTTTTATTACATTAGACTCTCTCACTTTATATTTGACTTCGCCATGTCTCTGTTTATCTTACACTAGGCCCTGTCTCAGTTATTAATGCATTAGACCCTGTCTCTGTTTATATTACACTAGACCCTGTCTCTGTTTATATTGGACGAGACCCTGCCTCTATTTATATTACACTAGACCCTGTCTCTGTTTATATTACACAAGACCCTGTCTCAGTTTGTATTACACTAGACCATGTCTCTGTTTATATTACACTAGGTCCTGTCTCTGTTTATGTTACACTGGACCCTGTCTCAGTTTATATTACACTAGACACTGTTTCTGTTCATATTACAATAGACCATGTCTCTGTTTATATTATACTTGTCGTGTCTCTATTTTAATTATACAATTCCCTGTCTCTGTTTACATTACACTAGACCCTGTCGCTGTTTATATTACACTAGACCCTGTCTCTATTTACATTACACTAGGCCCTGTCTCTATTTATATTATACTGACCCATTGGTGGTTGTGCCTTCAGATGCCAAGGCCATAAATTCTGGAATTCCCTCACCACTCCGTCTCTCTACCGCTCTCCTCCTTTAAGACTCTCGTCAGAACTTATCTCTTTGACTGAGCTTTTTAATCACGTCTCCTAATATCTCCTTAAGTGGCTTTGTGTCAAATCTTGTTTTATTTACTCTCCTGTGAAGATCCCTGGGAGGCTTTACTTGGTTAAAAGCGGTTCCTAAATGAAAGTTCTTGTTGTTGAATCGATTTAAGTTTATCAATTGTTAAACCTGGGCTACACCAACCCCTTCGCGGCAAATATGAAGCACCCATCATTTGAGCTGAAACGAGGTTTAGTCTATATCTGAAAGCCGCTGTTTACTTGTTCGTAGGTGTAGAATGTAGGTTAATGGGAGACTGAATAATAACAATCGTGAATTACATGGGTGGCATAATTTTAATTTGTGGAGGGCTGGAATCAGAAACCCAGATTGTGAGATTAGCGACAAGCTGACAAGGGTCCCTATTACTTAACAGCACGGAAATTACAGCACGGGTAACAGGCCTGTCGGCCCTTCTTGTCGGTGCTAGCCCACCACAACAGCAATATTCCTAATCCCGCTTTCCCGCTCTGTGTCCATATCCCTTTATCCCCCCTGCTTCAAACACATATCCAACCAATTCTTCAATGTTGGCACAGTCTCTGCTCCAATCAGTAAGAAAGGACTATATTGATACCGGACCTTTATTAACCTCAGTCATTCCAAAGCGCTTCACCACCAATGAGGTACTTTTGAAGTGTAGTCACTCTCGCCCCTTGAGTCAGAAGGTTGTGAGTTCGAGCCCCGCACTCCAGAGACTCGAGCCGCATAACCCGGGTCCGATATGTCCGGTGCCAATATATGATTCGATTGGGAGTGATGAAAGGCTGGAGAAGCATTGCTAGATCTAGAAACGTCAATCAATTCGGAGTGATAAAAGTGTTGGGAATAATTGACAGTTCGAGAAACATCAATCGATTGCAAGCTGTCCATTGTTCCAGACAGTTGATTGTTGGGGAACTATCAATAGATTGAAAACATCACTGGATTGAGAAACATCTATTATTTGGAAAATACAATGAAGGAGGAAAGTTCTGAGAAATAGCATTTGTTTAGTAATATAACGGCCTGGAAAATACAGTGGTCCGGAATTCTCTGTCCGTCCATCTGTCGCTATTGCTGTTAGTTGGCGCAGAGACAGTTAGTTACTCCGGATAGTGGGATATTGAGCGGGAATGGGAACTGTGCCCAATCCACAGTAATAATCCATAGATGATGGGTCAGAGCCTCTTATACAAGGGGAAGGGGGTCAAACAGGCATCAATCAACTCAGAGTCATTCTCCGAAAAACAATTCACCAATATCACTTCAATATTAATAACTATTTGTGAAGCGCTTTGGGTCATTAAGAAAGGTTCTGAAGATTTACATTTAGCCGAGAAAATGACGTGGAAAAGTAATTGCCAAATATTTATAATGGCATCTTATTTCAGTCTTTATATCCCAATACCAGTTCTCCACGACGCTAAAGAATCACACGACAAAAGTATAAACTTCTGAGCAATAGGATTCTTTTATCCTCATGACAAAGAGCACTGACCCTATAATCTTGTCAAAAATTTTGATTCAAATCACCATGTACAGCAACCTCACCGACTCAGCTCTGAGCGGCTGATGTATCATGTCCACTCTAACCATATCTCTCCATCCCGGTGAGCCCTCACCACCAAACTGAGCACATCTCAGTGATGTTCTGACCTCACCCGCCCAACTGGTGAACAATTCATTCAGAGTATGAATGGACTCAATGGAAAGACTCTGGGGAGAGCGGTTAAAGGGGTTAAGGCCATTTTAATTTGCGACCACACTGTGCAAAAACCCACATTTCACTTTGGCAATGACTACAATGATATTATGGCGGTAAATAAAGTCACAGTTGATGCTCCTTTTATCCGCGCTGTTCAGAATGGTCTCACCGCACCAGTCTGACAAAGGAGCAAGTATTTAGGTGGGGAAGTGGGAAATGATGTACCCGTTGATCTGCTATGTTCCCGATGAGGTTGAAGTAATTCGGGTGAGGATATGTTGAGTTCTTTGTTGTATATGAAAGGACCACATGTCCCAAATATTGTACTTGTCTCTTCTCACCCCAGACAGGTACTCGCTTTATATCTTTGAGATGAATATTCCCCATCACCAGAGAAGGAGCATCAGTACCGCTTGGATAACTTCAGGCTTCTCCAGGTGAAATTCATCTCTCTGGTTATGGATACCATAGGGATTTAAATGATGCAGAAAATCAGGAAGGACTGAAGGCACCAAACTGATACAAATGTAAACGGGCTGCTTCATGTCAGATAGCAGACCATCACAAAGACGTGAATGTTGTATGACATCATTCATATCCATAAATCCTCATCCATCCATCCATCCTTCCATCCATCCCTCCATCCATCCATCCATCCATCCAACCGTCCTTCCATCCATCCATCCATCCATCCATCCATCTCTCTCTCTCTGTCTCTCTCTGTCTGTCTATTTCAGGGTTGTGATGTGCTTGCTCAGACCGTCCAGCTGACTGTTGCTACCAGCAGGTCATCTGAGACGCTGGATATATTGCCTTTCCTGAGAGATGGGAAGAGTTTCACCCAGTTACAGAACTAAAAAAAATAAAATTAACTCCAGTACTGTTGCTGGGTAGATTTGTGTATAAACCGGCCTCATTGACAGTGTAAAGGGTTTGAAGTTGTCTTTCGGCCAAGCTGTCAGTAGTGAGGAAACAGATCTTTGATTTACTGCACTGAAAACCCAGATCCCTCCCTTAAATGACACTGGGTGTTCGAGCCTCGCTAACGGCAGTCGGCTGGGTTGCTGCCAAACACTGTGTGGGGCAGATTAGCGTGAATATGAATGGAAACAAGTTGGGATTTAACTATTTGAACATTAAATAATTCAGTAGCGCTCTAACAAGAAATATACATTTCACATGGTATAACCTCTAAAGAATGATTTTCGGTATATTCCTTGCTCTCGATATTATAAAATAAAATCAGAGAATAATACATTGATCCACATGCCATTTAATTGAATTGCTGTAAAATAAATATAATTCTAGATAATTCAGTCCGTTTATTCAGCACTGCATGAAGTGCTGGAGAGAGATTTAATGACCCCATACACACACTGTAATGAGATGAGTGGGAATCGCAAAGTAAATAAAACAGAGGTGGAATTGCCTTGAACCCGCTGCACTTCCTTGAATATTCTCAGAGTTCTGCTCCTGATTTAAACTAAAGGCTGATTACTGATTAGCAGCCGCGCACTGTACAGTTTTTATTCTAATCCCATTTTCCAGCACTTGGCCGTAGCCTTGTATGCTATGGCGTTTCAAGTGCTCATCTAAATGCTTCTTGAATGTTGTGAGGGTTCCTGCCTCTACCACCCTTTCAGACAGTGAGTTCCGGATTCCAACCACCCTCTGGGTGAAAAAGTATTTCCTCCAATCCCCTCTAAACCTCCTGCCCCTTACCTAGAATCTATGTCCCCTGGTTATTGACCCCTCTACTAAGGGGAAAAGTTCCTTTCTATCTTCCCTATCTATGACCGTCATAATGTTGTACATCTCAATCAGGTCACCCCTCAGCCTTCTCTGCTCTAAGGAAAACAACCCCAGCCTGCCCAGTCTCTCTTCATAGCTGAAGCGCTCCAGCCCAGGTAACATCCTGGTGAATCACCTCTGCGCTCTCTCCAATGCAATCCCTCCTACAGTGTGGCGACCAGAACTGCACACAGTATTCCAGCTGTGGCCTAACCAGCGGTTTGTACAGCTGCATCATAACCTCCCTGCTCTTATATTCTATGCCTCGGCTAATGAAGGCAAGTATCTCACATTGCTTTTTAACCACCTTATCTACCTGTCCTGCTGCCTTCAGGAATCGATGTACATGCACACCAAGGTCCCTCTGATCCTCTTCCCTTCCTAGGATCCTACCATTCATTGTTTATACCCTTGCCTTGTTAGTCCTCCCAAAAGGCATCACCTCACACTTTTCAGGGTTAAATTACATTTGCCACTGTTCTGCCCATCTAACCATCCCGTCTATATTGTCCTGTAGTCTGAGGCTTCCCTCCTCGCTATTTACAACTCCACCTATTTTCGTGCCATCTGCGAACTTACTGATCATACCTCCTACATTCATATCTAAATCATTAATGTACACTACAAACAGCAAAGGACCCAGCACCGATGCCTGCGGTACACCACTGGACACAGTCTTCAAGTCATAAAAACAACCTTCGACCATCACCCTCTGCCTGCTGCCACTAAGCCAATTTTGGATCCAATGGGCCAAATTGCCCTGGATCCCATGGGCTCTTACCTTCTTGACCAGTCTCTCATGTAGACTTTGTCAAAAGCCTTACTGAAGTCGATGTAGACTGCATCAACTGCACTACCCTCATCCACACACCTAGTCACCACCTAAAAATTCAATCAAATTGGTCAGACATGATCTGCCCCTGACAAAGCCATGCTGACTATCACTGATTAATCCCTGCCTCTCCAAGTGGAGACTAATTCTGTCCCTCAAAATTTGTTCCAATAATTTCGGCACTACTGATGTTAGGCTCACTGGCCTGTAATTCCCTGGTTTATCCCTGCTACCCTTCTTGAACAATGGTACTACGTTAGCAGTCCTCCAGTCCTCTGGCACCTCCCCTGTGGCCAGAGATGTTCTGAAAATTTGTGTCAGAGCCCCTGGAATCTCCTCCCTTGCCTCACACAGCAGCCAGGGATACATCCCGTCAGGGCCAAGGGATTTCTCCACTTTTACGCCCGCTAAAACCGCTAGTACCTCCTCCCTCTCAATGCTCATTTCTTCAACCATATCACAATCCCCCTGCCTGATTTATATGCATACATCTTCCTTCTCCATAGTGAACACAGATGCAAAATATTCATTTAAAACCTCACGTACATCTTCCGGCTCTACACATAGATTGCCACTTTGGTCCCTAATGGGCCCTACTCTTTCCCTGGTTATCCTCTTGCCCTTAATATACTTATAAAACACCTTGGGATTTTCCTTTATTTTGCCCACCAGTGTTTTTTCATGTCCCCTTTTCGCTCTCCTAATTTCTTTTTTAAGTGCCCCCCTGCACTTTCTACACTCCTCTAGGGCTTCCACTGTTTTTCGTCCTTGGTATCTGCCAAAACCCTCCCTTTTTTTCCTAATCCATTCTTGTATATCCCTTGACATCCAGGGTTCCCTGGGCTTGTTGGTCCCACCCTTGACCTTTGCGGGAACATGTTGGCGTTGTACTCTCTCTATTTCCTTTGTGAAAGACTCTCATTGCTCTGTAAATGCCATTTCCAATATGGTCGACACATGATTAACGCACAGATCATCAGGTTACGGGTGTATTTAAGGTTCAGTTTCAGAAAACATGTTACACTATGATCGGCGCTCAAAATGCTCCCGTGTGTCTGACAATACTCGGCTCACTAGACAGAGCCCACCCACGGCCACAGTTACCCCAGAAACAGCGGCTACATGTTAGAGCTCTAACAGGATGATGTGTCAGTATATGTTTCCCGTCTTTCACCTTATTCTGCAATGCTTCTGCCGAATGGACTGGTATTGTATCTCCAAGCTGCTTTAAGCTGGTTGGGACGCTGAGCTTGTAAACTGTCCAATTTATCGGAGGTGAATAAAATCCAAGCTCCGAGCACAAAGTCTAAATTGGCCATTTATTGGTCAAACTTCTGTTGGTCCATCTTGATGAAAGTCCACCCACTCTTCATTAGTGTTGTGAATTTAGCTCCTGGGCGAGGGAGGATTTATAACACAAATCTCCCCGCAGAACGCGATCTCAATCAGGGAGTGAAGGCCTCATCCCATCGGTTCCTTCCCGCACTCTCGGTATTGGGGGCAGATGTAGGTGCACTTTACACAGTCGCTGTAAAATAGAAATAAGTTCCTTTACACTGAGCATAAAACCTCCCGGGAATGCTTGCACACCGTCAGCTGATTTGAACTAACTCCAGAGTTCAATCAAATGCCTGTGGATTGAATGAAATAAAAGGCTTTGAGTGTTCCTGGATAAAGTCCACCCACGGTGGCATAGGGCAACACGGTGGCATAGTGGTTAGCACTGGTGCCTCACAGCGCCAGGGACCCGGGTTCGAATCTGACCTCGGGTGACTGTCTGTGTGGAGTTTGCACATTCTCCCCGTGTCTGCGTGGGTTTCCTCCGGGTGCTCCGGTTTCCTCCCACAGTCCAAAAATGTGCGGGTTAGGTTGATTTGGCTATGATAAATTGACCCTTAGTGTTAGGGGGGGATTAAATATGTGGGGTTATGGGGATAGGATAGGATATGTTAGGGGGAATTAAATACGTGGGGTTACGGGGGTCGGGTGGCATATGTGTACTGTGGGGATTAAAGCAGGGACAGTGTACTGGATTTGGGTGATCAGCCATGATCGTATTGAATGGCGGAGCAGGCTCGACGGGCCGAATAGCCTACTCCTGCTCCTAGATTCTATGTTTCTATGTTTCTAAACACTGCCCCCTACCGACCTCCACTTCTCTCCTCTTCCAATCTCATCCCCACTCCTCTTCCCCCTCCCTAACCCTCCTCCTATTCCTCCTCCTCCTTTCTTCCCTCCTTCTTCGCTGCTCTTCTCCTCTCCACTTCCCATTCCTCCTCGCCCTTATCCTCGTTGTCCCATCCTTCTCATTTCAACTAGCCTCCTCGCCCTCACCCATCCCCCTCCCTTATCTCCACCTTTTATCTGTTTCGCTGCCACTTCTTCACATCTATCTTCCCTTCCTTCATTCCTGTCCATTCTGCTTCACCCTTTCCTCGTTCAATATTCTCCCCCTCTCTCTCCAATCTAATATTACACACTGCTCCTCCTTTCCTCTCCCTCTTTCCCCCCCTCCTCTCCTCCCATTCAGCCCCTCTTCGACTCGCCTCCCCCTTTGATCTCTCGACCTGCTTCACGTTCTCTGGCAGCCCTCCATCCCCAGACCTCCTACCCGCCCATCCGAGACAAAAGGGTTGAATTACAACGTTCGAATTTTACTTAGGCGGTTCCCATGTTAAATGTGACATAGTAATTAAATATTGAAATTTAAAGGTAAGGACAGATGCATGACTTTGAAATGGGACACATTTACGTCTGTGGACTGTTGTCCATTTCCCCCTCCGGCCTCCAGTCATGCTTCATTTGCGGAATACACTTAACCTTGAGTCCCCTTGTGGAAAGCTAGACAAGTGTGTGTATATATGTGTATATACTAGCCAGTCTCCCATGAGATTGCACACAGTAGGTCAAGAACAAGTTCAGTCTTCTGATTATGCTGCGCCATACCGTGTAAACGAGCACGACCCCCTGATATCGACTGCATTGTCCATCACTAAACCCATAATAGCCGAAATATAACCACCTGTATATCTCCGTCTCATCACAATCTCACAGTCCATGAGGTGCCGGGTGCGGGCAGTGCTTGACTGGTGTCCCATTGCCTGTATGGAGCCCCCGGATTGCTACATGTAGTCAGGTGAACTACAGCGGGGCGGACACGGGAACTGTTAACATCAGCCCAGTAATCTCCACAACCCGACACTCAGATTGTACTTGTGTGTGGACAGAGTGATGTTGCTGGGAGTCAGACCAAGTTTCTGTGAGCAGCCGTTCTGAGGCGCTTTCACCCTGTTGTAGGGCCGGTAACTGTCTTCCCTGGAGGGCAGGGAAAGGGCAGTGTAAGGAGACAACAAGAGGGGTGTCATCCTGTGAGATGTGTCTGTCTCTAAACCATTTTAATATTGCCTCCCTAAATGGACACGAAGTTCTTAATTGGAAAGATTGAGTATCTCAGAGCCCCAGACAGCTTCCTTCAGACATCATTCACACCAAAGGGGATGTGTGCAGGAGAAGGGCTGTTTGAATCTCGGTCAACCACAGGGCGTGGACTGCAGGGCAGGTCTGTGATGTCACAATACTCAGTCACAGCGTCATTGGAGTGTCACCGCCTTATGACATCACTGACAATGCAATACCTAGCAACCAACCTCGTGACCATCCTACCTGAACACTGCTTATTATGGGCTGTGTTTAGCTCGGAGATTGTCCAGACAGTGAAGAGGCGCTGGGTTCAATGTGTGTGGAGTGTGCGCGGGGATCACTTTACCCTGTACATCACAGCATTTTCCAGCCAGTTTTAAATTAAGAGATGTTTTAAAATTATTTTTAAAATGATGACTCTCTGGTGCGCACACCATGGGCTGCATGTGTTCAGGGGGAGCTGTGAAAAATTAATAGTGACCCTATCGAAAAGCAGTCATCAAAGTGATTTTTTAGTTGTTGAATTTAACTGGGAGATTCCCAGTTTACAGAAGATCCTTTTATCCCAACGGTGGATCACCGGAAACAAGGACATTTCCCCATCACCGGGTCCTGGGGCTGCTCAGCCACTGGTGCAAATACCCGGCGGGTTATTAAAGGCTGAAACCACTGACATAAGAACATAAGGACATAAGAAATAGAAGCAGGAGTAGGCCATACGGCCCCTCGAGCCTGCTCCGCCATTCAATCAGATCATAGCTGATCTCCGACCTCAAATCCACTTTCCCGCCCGATTCCTATATCCATTGATGCGTTCAAATTCCAAAACCTGCCGATTTCAGCCTAATCAACGACTGAGCATGCACGCCCCTCTGGGGTAGAGAATGCCAAAGATATGTATCCTCATCTCAGTGCCGACCCCTCATCCTGAGTCTCTGCCCCCTAGTTCTAGACTCTCTCGGCAGGAGAAATAACCTCTCAGCATCTACTCTATCAAGAATCTAGCGCGTTTCAATGCGATCACTTCTCATTCTTCTAAACTCCAGGGAGTATAGGCCGAATGTACTCCATCTCTCCTCATAGGACAGACCTCTCATCCCAGCAATCAATCTAATGCACCTTCTTTGCACCGCCTCTAAGGCAAGTATCTCCATTCTTAGGTACGGAGACCAAACTACACCTGGACTCCAGGGGCCAGAAATTCGTTTCGAGCGGTGGCACAAAATGGGAGGTATTAGATCGGCTACTCGTGATATTCATTGCATCAGGCGCTGCAGCCACCTCTTTTAGAACCCTAAGATGTAGTCCATCAGGTCCAGGGGATTTGTCAGTTTGTCGTCTTTTAGTCCCATTAATTTCTTCAGAACTTTTTCTTTAGTAATATTAATGACTTTAAGTTCCTCAGTCTCATTAGACCCCGGTAAGGTTTTTTCTGCCTTCTACTGTGAAGACAGATTCAATGGATTAGAAATTCCTCTTGGGCGGTGGCGCAAAACGAGCGTTATCGGATCAGCCGCCCGTTATACACAGCGCCTGATATTCAATTCCATTGCAGTCATTGTAACTAATTCAGGTGCTGCATATAACGGATGGACAATCTGATATTTTCCATTTTGCGCCACTGTCCGAGACGAATTTCTCAGCCAAATTATTTGTTGAACGTCTCTGCCATTTTCTTCTGCCCCATTATAATTTCTACTGTCTCAGCCTCCAAGGAACCCAAGTTTACTTTCGCTACTCTCTTCCTTTCTACATACTTGTAGAAGCTCTTACAATCTGTCTTCATATTTTTTGCTTGTGTACTCTCATTCTATTTTCTCCCTCTTTTTCATTTTTTTTGTCATCATTTGATGGTTTCTAAAACTTTCCCAATCCTCAGGCCTACTACTCTTCGTGGCTACATTATAAGCCTCTTCTTTTTATCCACTACTACCCTTCACCTCTCTAGTTAGCCACGAATGGATCACTTTTCCTGGGAAGTCTTTATTTCTCAATGGAATGCATATTCGTTGAGAAATATGAAATATTTATTTAAATGTTGATTATCTACCATCAAAACCGTTAATCTAATTATCCAATCTACTTTAGTCACCACACCACTCATGCCTATGTAATTGACTTTATTTAATTTTATTACTTGAGTTTCCGACTTAGGTACGTCACTCTCAAACTCGATGTGAAATTCTTCCCCAGAGGATCTCTCACTATGAGATTACTAATTAACGCTGTCTCATTACACAGGACAAGTTATAAAATAACCTCTTCCCTAATTGGTTCGACGGTGTATTGTTCTAAGAAGCTGTCTCGAATGCATTCCAAAAACAAATCCTCAGAGCCTATAAACTACTCCTACCAGTGCTTTTCTGCCCCTTGTTATTTCTTATCTCCACCCATACTGGTTCTACTTCCTAATCTTTCGAGCCAAGATCCTTCCTCACTACTGACCGTTTGTCATCCTTTATTATCAGTACCACCACGCATTCTTTTCCATTCTGCCTCTTTACTCAAAATTTCAAATACCCTGCAATATTTAGATACCAACCTTGGTCAGCATGCTTTCTCATCTCTGTAATGGCTATTAGATCAAAATGCGGAGATGCCGGTGTAGGACTGGGGTGGACAAAATTGAGAGGTCGCGCAACACCAGGTTATAGTCCAACAGTTTTATTTGAAATCACAAGCTTTCGGAGCTATCGATCGCCCCTTCCTCACCTGGAAGGGGCGATCGATAGCTCCGAAAGCTTGTGATTACAAATAAAACTGTTGGACTATAACCTGGTGCTATTAGACCAAACCCATTTATATCTATTTGTGCCGTTAAAATCGTCTATCTTGTTACGAATGCTCCCTGCATTCAGATAAAGAGCCTTCAATTTTAACTTTTACCATCTTTCCCTATTTTGGTCTTATTCACTGATATATTATTACCGTTAAACTCTCTGTTCCTTCCCGTCACCGTCTGCCAATCTTTACCTAAATCGTTAGGCTGCTCTATCGCCTTGAATATCTCGCGAGTTTTATAAATTTCCCCTCACCTGAACCAACACTACGCCTTTTTAGTTTAGAGCCCTATCTACAGCCCTAGTTAATCGATTCACCAGGACACGTGTCCCAACGCGGTTTAAGTGTAACCCCTCCCAATAGAACAGCTCCAAATTTCCCAAGTGATGGTGCCAGTACCCCAGGAATTAAAACCTCTGTCTCCCACACCACTCTTTGAGCCACGCATTCAACTCTCTGATTTGATCTAATGTGCCAATTTGCGTGTGGCTCCGGTATTAATCCAAAGATTTTTAACTTTGCGGTTAGGCTTATTAATTTGGGCCCTAGCTCCTCACCAGACCCTCATTCCTAGTTCTGCTTATATTGTTGGTTCCTACGTGAACCACGACAACTAGATCCTCCCCCTCGTGCTCTAAGTTCTTTTCCAGCCGCGAGGAGATATCCTTAACCCTGGCACTTTCCTGCAACACAGCCTTCGGGACTCGATCGCGGCTGCTGAGCACCGTATTTTCCCCATTGCTATACTAACCACTGACTCTACCTCTTTCCTTTTGATTCGCCCCACTTGAATGGCCTCCTGTACGACGGTGCCATGGTCAAATTGTCCATCCACGCTGCAGTCTTTGTCCTCATCCATTCAGGTAGCAAGTACCTCGTCCCTGTTGGACAAGGTCAAAGGCTGAGGCTCCTCCATCGCTACATCCTAGGTCGCCATGCCTGAATGACTCGCATTCAAGTGCTCCTGTTCCTGACCAAAGCTAAGCTTCGACCTAATCTAAGGGTGTGACTGCCTCCTGGATCGAAGTGTCCAGATAACTCTCCCCCTCCCTGATGCATCGTAATGTCTGCAGCTCGGACTCCAGCTCAACAACTCTGAGCCGAAGTTCCTCGAGTTGCAGACACTTACTGCAGATGTGGTTTCCCGGGATCTCATTGGTCTCCTCCAACTCCCACAGGCTGTAGTTACGACACACCACCTGCCCTGCCATCGCATTCTAACCTTGTTTTATAAATTTAATTGGCTAAATTTTTTATTCAATCGATATGTTAATTTTATGAACTACTTGGTTTAGCTAGTTTAAGTTTTGATTGAATAAAGTACTAGCAATAGTTTCCCAGCTCTTGGTTTAAACCAGTGCCCGAGCAACAAACGGTAATACTCACCATCCAAGCACCGAGCTGCTCTCCTGTGAAGTCTCTCCTTTTCTCCCCGCCGCTCTCGGTCGCTGACCCCGCTCTCGCTGTGCTGATATTTGAGACTTTTAAATCCTCGCTCCCCGGCTGCAGGTTGCTCCCAGGCTATTTCCCCTGAGGTTTATCTGGGGATGATGGGGTCTGAGCGGCCCGTCCGCCCGTGGTCTGTAAACTGACAGAGCGGCCTTCCCGGCTCCGCCCCCTTTGGGTAAACACAAGAAACTCGAGCCTGGCGGTCGGGAGCTTCATAAACCCGCCCCAGGCCGCATTAGAGGAGTTAGCGGGGCTAAAAACCAGCAGGAATCCAGCGGGACTGATCTCCGCGGACTCCCCACCTCTACCGGTCCTGTTAGTCGCTGAATCCGGGCGGTGAAAGATGAAAACCGGCCTCACTGTGTGTGTCTCACAGAGATGAGGGGATTGGGCAGAACACCAGAACAACACGTTGTGATGGTGCAAAGTCTTCTCATTATTTAATGAATTTAACAATTACAGTAAAGGGATATTTCACCACATTCTTCAAATCCTCTCTGAATTTAGTCTGGGTCACGGCATAAATACACGTGTTGGTGCAGCAACTCAGGAGCTGAAGCATAAATCCCAGTTCCTGTACATATTGAGGTAGAGCCACAGGCACCAAATCGAAATCATACAATCGTCTCCACACAGAAAACAACAGAAAGACTGCCCATAACAGGATAAAATTCGCGGATATAACAAACAGTAAAATGATGGATTTCCTTCGCTTCTCCATCTCTGGGTCACGGGGACTCTCCCCACTGCTGTGGGCCCGGAGTCTCCTGCGGACTCTGCTCGACACTAAAACGTGTCTGACGGTTAAAGCATTGAGCAGCAGAATCAGAACAAATGGAATAAATGGGGTTAAAACATAATGAAGGAATTCAATTACTGTCCACACCTGTGAAAAAACAACATCGTTTGTTACATAACAAAACCAAGGAGCATTAGAAATCCGATAGCTACCGTCATACAGAAAGTACCAGAAAGTGTTCTTTACACAGAACAGCACACTCACTGTTCCGAGAACCGCAGCCGCCGTTTTCTCGGTGCAATATTTTATTTTCAGCTTCTGGCAACAAATGGCCACAAATCGATCAAAGGTGAAAGTGACTGTGAACCAGACAGAACAGTCTGTGACTGAGTAAAGCAGGATGGCGTGGATATTGCACACTTTATTCTTCCACAGGAACTGAAACTGAGCCTCATAACGAATAGGAGTCTGCCTGAATATGAGATCAGTGATAACGACCAGTAGATCCGCCGCTGCCATGGACACCAGGTAACGGGTGATACATTTGGAGAGACCGCACCTTCCCCGAGACAGGATCACAATCGTTACCAAGTTCACTGCAAGGAAGAGAAAAACAGGGAACTTATTCTTCAGACTGAGAGCAACAGCAGCTGTCTGATAGAATTCTGGGTAAAATGTGCAGCGTTATTATTGAATCCAGGGACAGAATCTAATTCCCAGTAATGGTCGAGTGGAATTTTTGTGACCGGAAGTCTGTTTCCAGCGGGGTTCCGCAGGGCTCAGTACTGGGTCCCTTGCGTTTTGTGATATACAACAATGATTTAGACTTCAATGTAGGGGGCATGATTAAGAAGTTTGCAGTTGATACAAAAATAGGCCGTGTTTTTGATTTTGAGGAACCTAGCAGTAGACTGCAGGAAGATATCAATGGACTGTTCAGGTGTGCAGAAATGTGGCAAATGGAATTCAATCAGGAGAAGGGTCAGGTAATGCATTTGGAGAGGGCTAGCAAGACAAGGGAATGCACAACTAATGGTAGGATATTGAGGCTTGTAGAGGAACAGAGGGACATTGGAGTGCATGTCCACAGTTCCCTGCAGGTATCAGGACAGGTAGAAAAGGTGGTTAAGAAGGCTTGCGGGATACTTTGCTCTATTAGCCGAGGCATAGAATAAGAGCAGGGAGGTTATGCTGGAACTGTATAAAACATTAGTTAGGTCACAGCTAGAGTACTGCGTACAGTTCTGATCACCACATTACAGGAAAGATGTGATTACACTAGAGAGGGTACAGAGGAGATTTACAAGGATGTTGTCAGGACTGGAGAATTTTAGCTCCGAGGAAAGATTGGATAGGCTGGGGTTGTTTTCCACGGAAGAGAGGAGATTGAGGGGAGACTTGATTGAGGATTATAAAAATATGAATGGCCTAGTTTGAGTGGATAGGAAGCACCTATTTACCACAGCAGAGAGGTCAATAAGCAGGGGGCGAAAATTTAAATTAATTCCTCGAAGGATTAGAGGGGAGTTGAGCAAATTGTTTTCACCCAGAGGGTGGCGAGGGTCTGGAACTTACTGCCTGAAAGGATGGTAGAGGCAGAAACGCTCATCACATTTTAACATTACAAAGGCAAAATACTGCAGAGGCTGGAAATCTGAAATAAAAACAGAAAATGCTGGAAATACTCATCAGGTCAGGCAGCATCTGTTGAGAGTGAGACAGGTTAACCTCTCTAGATCTTTTAATTGCAAACTGCCGGCGTGACATCGGCCGTCTCAATTTCTCTGCTCCCCTCACTCACTCCAAACTACCTCCGTCTAAACTTGCAGCACTCCATTCTCTCAGATCCAACCCCAACATTGTCTTTAAACCTGCTGACACGGTTGGTGCTGTTGTTGTTTGGCGAACCGGCCTCTACCTAGCAGAGGCTGAATGCCAACACTCCGATCCCTCCTCCAACCTCCGCCTAGACCAGGACCCCACTACCGAAATTCAAGCCACCGACTCCAAGACCGTCACTGAACTCATCTCCTCTGAAGATCATCACTCCACGGCCGCCAACCTCATAGTTCCCCAGCCCCACACAGCCCGCTTCTACCTCCTTCCCAAGATCCACAAGCAGGACTGCCCTGGTTGACCCATCGTTTCAGCCTGTTCTTGCCTCACGAAACTTATCTCTTCCTATCTCGATCCTATTTGTTCTCCCCTTGTCCAGTCTCTTCCCACCTACATCCGCGACTCTTCCGACGCCCTCTGCCACTTTAACAGTTTCCAGTTTCCTGACCCCATCCTTTTCACTATGGACGTCGAATCCCTCTACATCTCCATCCCCCACCAGGATGGCCTGAGGTCGCTCCGCTTCTTCCTTGATCAGAGGCCCAACCAGTCCCCATCCATCGTCACCTTCCTCCACCTGGCTGAACGTGTTCTCACTTTGAACAACTTCTCCTTTGACTCCACTCACTTCCTGCAAATTAAAGGTGTTGCTATGGGAACCCGCATGGGTCCTAGCTGTGCCTGCCTTTTCGTGGGATATCTGGACCATTCTTTGTTCCAGTCCTACTCAGGTCCCCTCCCTCACCTCTTTTTCCGGTACATCGATGACTGTATCGGTGTTCTTTCCTGCTCTCGCCCTGAACTATAAAATTTCATTCACTTTGCTTCCAATTTCCAGCCTTCCCTCACCTTCACATGGTCCATCTCCGACTCTTCCCCTCTCTTCCTCGACTTCTCCGTCTCCATCTCTGGGGATAGGTTATTGACAAACGTTCACTACAAGCCCAATGACCCAAGCACAGCTACCTGGACTACACTACCTCCCACCCCGCCTCCTGTAAGGACTCTATTCCATTCTCCCAGTTTCTCCATCTCTCGCCGCATCTGCACTTCCATACCAGTGCTTCCGATATGTCTTCCTTTTTCCTCAACCGATGATTCCCCTCGACTGTGGTTGACACGGCCATTGACCGTGTCCGTTCCATTTCCCGCACTTCTGCTCTCACCCCTTCCCCTCCACTCCAGAACCACGATAGGGTTCCCCTTGTTCTCACCTTTCACCCCACCAGCCACCACATTCAACGGATCATCGATCGCCATTTCCGCCACTTCCAGCGTGATCCCACCACGAAACACATCTGCCCCTCCCCTCCCCTTTTGTATTCCAAAGGGACCACTCCCTCCGCGACACCCTGGTCCACTCCTCTGTCACCCCCAACACCCCTTCGCCTTCGCCCGGCAACTACCCGTGCAAGCGCAGGAGATGTAACACATGCCCTTATACCTCCTCCCTTTCCACTGTCCAGAGCCACAAACAACCCTGCCAGGTGAAACAGCGATTTACTTGTACTTTTTGCAATTTAGTATACTGTATTCGCTGCTCACGATGCAGTCTCCTCTACACTAGGGAGATCAAACGCAGATTGGGTGACCGCTTTGTGGAACACCTCTGTTCAGACCAGAAGGGTGACCTTGAGCTCCCGGTCGCCTGTCACTTTAATTCTCCGATCCACTCCCACTCAGACCTCACCGACCTCGGCCTCTTGCATTGCTCCAATGAAGCTCAACGTAAGCTCGAGGAACAGCAACTCATATTTCGATTAGGCACTTTACTGTCTTCTGGACTCAACATCGAGTTCAACAATTTCAAACCATAGCCTCTGCCCCTATTCTTTTTTTTCATTTTTTCTCTCTGTCACATGTCTTTCATTCTGCCAGTGCCATTTACACTTCATCTACAACCAGCTTTTGTTATTTACCTTGTCCCATTACCATCTCCTTTTGCCTTGCACCATCATCACTTTTGTCTTTTAATCTCTCCTGCCTTCCATACTATCACAGACCTTTCCTTTTGTTCTATCCTCCCCTCCCCCCTTTTCCGGCCCCTGCACTTGCTTAAAAACCTGTTCTATCTCCAGCTTTTTCCAGCTCTGACGAAGGGCCATCGACCTGAAAGGTTAACTCTGTTTCTCTCCCATAGATGCTGCCTGACCTGCTGAATATTTCCAGCATTTTCTGTTTTTATTTCAGATTTCCAGCATCCGCAGTATTTAGCTTTTGTATTCACAGAGATATGTGGTCGCACAGCAAGGGGATCAGAGCAAAACTCTGTAATCAATCATATCCAGCCGAGATTGGTGGTGTGCAATTCGGTAACTAACAGGAGGAGTAGGAAGCTTCAAAAACATCACCATCCTCAAAAATAGGGCAAACCTGTACTTGATAGCAGGAATGGAATTCAATGCGATTGACAGTCCTTTCATTCAAAGGTGGTGAATGGACGGACCTATTGATTACTCCTGAGATCTCCACCATCACAGAGAATAGCATCCAGCTGATGCGTTTCATTCCACGTGATGCTCAGAAGCGGCAGAATGAACTGGACACAGCGAAGGTCGTTGATCCTGACAACATCCCGGATGTAGTGCTGAAGACCTGTGCACCAGAGCTCGCCGCTCCCTCGCCAAGCTGTTCCTGTGATGTCACTGACAACAATGACAACAACAACATAGAAACATAGAAGATAGGAGCAGCAGTAGGCCATTCGGCCCCTCGAACTAGTTCCGCCATTTAATGAGATCAGGGCTGATCATCCAAATTCAGTACCATGTCCCTGCTTTCTCCACATATCCCTTGATCACTTCAGCCTTAAGAAATATATCTAACTCCTTCTTGAATATATTTAATGAATTGGCCACAACTGCCTTCTGTGGTAGAGAATTCCACAGGTTCACCACTCTCTGGGTAAAGAAAATCCTCCTCATCTCAGTACTAAATGGCTTACCCCTTATCCTTAGACTGTGACACCTGGTTCTGGACTCTCCCGTCATCGGGAACATCCTTCCTGCATCTAATCTGTCGAGTCCTGTTAGAATTTTATAAGTTTCAATGAGATCCCCTCTCATTCTTCTAACCCCTAGCGATTATAAGCCTGATCGACCCAATCTCTCTTCATAAGTCATTCCTGCCATCCTAGGTATCAGTCTGGTGAATCTTCGCTGCACTCCCTCCATGGCAAGAACACCCTTCCTCAGACAAGGCGATCAAAACTGCACACAATACTCAAGGTGTGGTCTCACCAAGGCCCTGTACAACTGCAGCAAGACATCCTTGCTGCTGTACTCGAATCCTTTCGCTGCGAAGGCCAACATAACATTTGCCTTCTTAACCACCTGCTGTACCTGCATCCTTACCTTCAGCGACTGGCGCACAAGGACACCCAACACTGTGCTTCCTGTCTGCCAACCAGTTCTCTGTCCAAGTCAGTACGTTACCCCCAATCCCATGTGCTTTAACTTTGCACGTTAATCTCTTATACGCGACCTTATCGAAAGCCTTCTGAAAGTCCAAATACACCACATCCACTGGTTCTCCCTATTCTATTCTACCAGTTACATCCTCAAAAAATTCCAGTAGATTAGTCAAGCATGATTTACCTTTCGTAAATCCATG
This sequence comes from Squalus acanthias, assembly GCA_030390025.1. Lineage (NCBI taxonomy): Eukaryota > Metazoa > Chordata > Chondrichthyes > Squaliformes > Squalidae > Squalus > Squalus acanthias. The sequence continues at coordinate 932,750 of JASTWF010000120.1, forward strand.
TTGACTTTGTCCGATCCTGTCACTGTTTTCCAAGTGCTCTGTTATTACATCTTTTATAATGGACTCTAGCATTTTCCCCACTACTGATGTCAGGCTTACCGGTCTATAATTCCCCGTTTTCTCTCTACCACCTTTTTTAAATAGTGGGGTTACATTAGCTACCCTCCAATCCATGGGAACTGTCCCAGAATCTATAGAATTTTGGAAGATGAACAGCAATGCATCTACTATTTCTCGGGCCACTTCCTTAAGTACCCTAGGATGTAGATTATCAGGCCCTGGGGATTTATCGGCATTTAATCCCGTCAATTTCCCTCATACCGTTTCCCTACAAATACTGATTTCAATCAGTTCCTCCCTCTTATTCGACCCCATGTTCCCCGACATCTCTAGGAGGTTATTTGTGTCCTCCTTTGTGAAGACAGAACCAAAGTATGTATTTAATTGCTCTGCCATTTCTTTGTTCCACATTATAACTTCCCCTGATTCTGACTGCAAGGGACCTACGCGTGATTTCACCAATCTTTTTCTCTTCACATATCTATAGAAGCTTTTACAATCAGTTTTTATGTTCCCAGGAGGCTTACTCTCATACTCTATTTTCCCCCTCTTAATTAATCCCTTTGTCCTCCTTTGCTGAATCCTAAACTGCTCCCAATCCTCTCGTTTGCGGCTTTTTCTGGCCAATTTATATGTCCTCTCCTTGGATCTTATGCTATCCCTAATTTCCTTTGTTAGCCAAGGTTGAGTCACAATTTTTGTTTTATTTTTATACCAAACAGGGATGAACAAATTCTGTAGATCATCCATGCGATCTTTAAATGTTTGCCATTGCCTATCCACCGTCAACACTTTAAGTAACGTTCCCCAATCCATCCTAGCCAACTTGCGCCTCATACCATCGTAGTTTCCTTTATTTAAATTCAGGACCCTAGTCTCTGAGTCAACTACTTCACTCTCCATCTTAATGAAGAATTCCATCATATCATGATCGCTCCGACCAAAGGGGCCTCGCACAATAAGATTGCTAATTAATTCTTTCTCATTACATAATACCCAGTCTAAGATGGCCTGATCTCCAGTTGGTTTCTCGAAATATTCGTCCAGGAAACCATTCCGTGAACACTCTAGGAATTCCTCCTCCACAGTATTGTTACTAATTTGGTTAGCCCAATCTATATGTAGATTAAAGTCACCCATGATAACTGCTGTGCTCTTATTGCACGTGTGTCTAATTTCCCGTTTAATGCAATCCCCAACCTCAGCATTACTGTTTGGGGATCTGCAAACAACTCCCAATAACGTTTTCTGCCCCTTGGTATTTCTCAGCTCTACCCCTACATATTCCACATCATCAGAGCTAATATTCTTCCTTACTATTGTGTTAATCGCCTCTTTAACCAGCAATGCTACCCCCCCCCCCTCCTTTTCCTTTTTGCCTGTCCTTCCTGAATATTGAATACCCCTGGATGTTGAATTCCCAGCCTTGGTCACCCTGGAGCCATGGCTCCGTAATCCCAATTATATTATATCCGTTTACAACTATTTGCACAGATAATTCATTCACCTTATTAAGAATGCTCCTCACATTAAGACACAAAGCCTTCAGGCTTGTTTTTTTAACACACTTAGTCCTTTTAGAATTATTATTTACTGTAGCCCTGTTTGATTTACACCCATGATTTATCTGCCTTCCTCTTTTGCTTTTCTCCTTCCTGTCTTTTTTTTCTATCCTTGCTTCCCTTTCCTCTGTCTCCCTGCACAGGTTCACAACCCCCTGCCATTTTAGTTTAAACCCTCCCCAACAGCACGAGCAAACACTCCCCCTCGGACTTCGGTCCCGGTCCCGTCCAGGTGCAACGCGTCCATTTTGTACTGATCCCACCTCCCCCAGAACCGGTTCCAATGTCCCAGGATTATCCAACAACAATAAAGCGCCTTTAACGTAATTAAACGTCCCAAGGTGCTTCACAGGAGCGTTAACAAATACACATTGACACCGAGCGAGGTAAGGAGATATTAGGCTAGATGACCAAAGGCTTGGCCAAAGAGGTAGGTTTTAAGGAGTGTTTAAAGGAGGATGGACAGACTTGGAGCTTTAGGTGGGGATTTCGAGAGCTGAGGGCCTGGGCAGCTGAAGCCACGGCCACCAAGGGTGGAGCGATTAAAATCGGTGACTGCAAGAGAACAGAATTGGAGGAGCGCAGAGATCGTGAAGGCTTGGAGAGCTGGTGCAGGTTACGGAGATAGGGATGGACGTGGAACGAATTTGAAAACAAGGAAAATAATTTTAAAATGGAGGCGTTGCCTGGCCGGGAGCCAATGTAGGTCAGTGAGCACAGAGGTGATGAGTTAACGGAACTTGGTGCGAGTTAGGACACAGGCAGCAGAGTTTTGGTTGAGCTCAAGTTTATGTAGGGTGGAAGATGAGAGGCTGGCCAGGAGAGCGTTGCAATAGTCAAGTCTAAAGGTGATAAAGGCATGGATGAGAGTTTCAGCAGCAGATGAGCTGAGGCAGGGACAGAGTCGGGCGATGATCCTGAGGTGTAAGTACGCAGTCTTGGTGATGGAGCGGATATGTGCTCAGAAGCACATCTCGGGCTCAAATACGACACCATATCTGTGAAGAGTCTGGTTCAGTCTCAGACAGTTGCCACGAACAGGGATGGACTTGGTGGCTCGGGAACGGAGTTTTTGGCGGGAACCGAAGACAATGGCTTTGGCCTTCCACATATTTATTTGGAGGAAGTTTCTGCTCATCCAGTACTGGATGTCAGAGAAGCAGTGAGACCAATCAGAGATAAGTCCTTGAGGGAGTCCAAAGGTAACGGTGAGGGAGCGGGAAGAGAATCCGTTGCCGGTGATTCTCTGGCTATGATTGGATAGATAAGAATGTAACAAGGCGAGTGCTGTCCAACCCAGCTGGACGACGGTGGAGAGGCGTTGGAGGAGGATGGAGTGGTCAACTGTGTCGAAGGCTGCAGACAGGTCGAGAAGGATCAGAAGGGAAAGTTTACCACAGCCACAGTCACATAGGGGTTCCATTTGTGACTTTGATAAGTGCCGCTTCAGTACAGAGGCAGGGGTGGAAACCTGATTGGAGGAATTCAAACATGGAGTTGCGGGAAAGCTGGACACGGATTTGGGAGGCGACATGTTCTATGACTTTGGAGTGGAAAGGGAGGTTTGAGATGGGGCGGTAGTTTGCAAGGACAGAGGAGTGAAGGGTTGGCATGATGATGAGGGGGTGTGATGACGGTAGATGTGTGGGGGAGGGGACAGTGCCTGAGGAGAGTGAACGGTTAACAGGACTGGATAACCCGGGGGCCAGGCAGGGAAGTTGGGCAGTCAGCGGTTAGGTGGGAATAGGGATGAGGGAGCAGGAGGTGGGTCTCATGGACAAGATGAGTTCGGAGAGGGCATGAGGCGAACTAGGAAAGAAACTAGAAAAATATGCGAGTTCAGGGCTATGGGCGGCGGGGGGGGGGGGGGGTGGGGGGATCTATGGGGAAGTTTGGCCCGGTGGGCATGGGGAAGGGAGGGAAGTAGCAGAGGCAGCTGAACGGATGGTCTCAATCTTAGTGAAAAACAAGTTCATGAGCTCCTCACACTTGTTGTTGGAGTTGAGGATATGGAACCAATAGTGCTTTATCTGATCCAGCTAGATCTGGCGATCAATGGTTAAGCTACTTGAATGCAATAGACGTTCAGGTATGTGTCGCTTGGACTGAAGGAAGCTGAGATGAGGGCCATACCAGGGGGAATGAACAGAGAGAGTCAAGATGTAATGGGGACAGGGGCATCAAAGGTGGAGGTGAATGAGTAATTGAGCAGATCGGTAGCTGCAGAAAAGTCGTGATAAATGAAGGGCCAAAGACTATAAAGTTTGGAATTTGAAATTCAGCGTGAGACGCCTCCGTCGCCTCGCTGTTCCGGTGATGATACTGACATCTACCGGAAAAAAGTGAAAGATTGTCTAGGTATATCTTATCAACAAAATTGGGGCAAATATAAAGAGGTCAGTTACTGCACTATCATTTGTCTATTAATCATCAGTAAAGTGATTGAGGAGATATAAGTAGTGCCGTGAAGTCGCATCTACTCACCATTACACGGCTCACCGATACTCAGTTTGGGTTCTGCCAGAAACACCCGGATGCAAACCTCATCACAGCCTCGATACAGACATTGGCCCAGAAATTGATCTCGCTCTGTTCCCGCGGGGGTAAGGAGCAGGCGCGATCTCTCACTCCGCATTGGCTTTTTCAGATCCAGCTCGCACGAACTTGATGTTCCAGACATCAGCTGGGCAGTGCTTGCGTATCCCACCGGCGTAGTGAATTCGTGCGAGCTGTGGGATCACGTGACTCAGTTAGAGCCAATGGCAGCACACCATCTTCCATTCATAAGTTTCACATACGTGCTGTGAAAGCTATGAATCTTACACCCCCCCAAAATAACAGCTAAACCTCAATTAAATTAAAAAAAACCATCACATTAATAAAATAAGTATAGTTAAATAAATTAAGCATTTTAAATAAAAAATTAAATTTTTGAAAAATTTAAAACCTTTTAAAAAGTTATAAAAATAAACTTACCTCTCTTTAAAGTCTCTAAAAAAGATATACCTGTTAACAAAAATTCAAAAAAATACTTAATTCACTACTTACCTTGTTAAAAGTGGGTCTTACTCCTCCTTTTTCCATTTCTAAAATATATGGATAACAGGGGAAATTAGAGACAGCATAAAATCCAAAGATGGGGCGTATAAAATAGCCAAAAAAGCGCCAGAGCGGAAGATTGGGAACAGTTTAAGATAGAGCAAAGGAGGACAAAGGGCTTAATCAAGAGGGACAAAATAGCTTACGAAAGCAAGCTGGCGGAAAATATAAAAACTAACTCCAAAAGCTTTTATAAGTATATCAAGAGGAAAAGACTGGTGAAAATCAAAGTTGGTCCATTGCAGTCAGATACGGGGGAATATATAACGGGAAATAAGGAAATGGCAGACCAACTAAATGCATACTTTGGGTCAGTCTTTACGAAGGAAGACACAAAAAACCTCCCTGGGATATCGGGAAAAATAGGGACATTGGCAAAGGAGGAACTGACGCAAATCAATATCTCTAAGGATATGGTGTTAAGGAAGCTAAAGGGATTGAAGGCGGACAAATCCCCAGGGCCTGATAACATGCATCCTAGGGTACTGAAGGAGGTGGCCCTAGAGATAGCGGATGCACTAAGTATGATTTTTCAGAATTCATTAGACTCGGGAACAGTGCCCATGGATTGGAGGGTAGCTAACGTTACCCACTATTCAAAAAGGGGGGTATGGAAAAAGCAGGTAATTACAGACCTGTAAGCCTTACATCAGTTGTGGGCAAAATGCTGGAGTCCATCATTAAGGATGAAATAGCGGAGCACTTAGCAAATGGGGACAGGATAGGACAGAGTCAACATGGATTTACAAAGGGTAAATCGTGCTTGACTAATCTATTGGAATTTTTTGAGGGAGTAACTGGTAAAATAGATGGGGGAGAGCCAGTAGATGTGGTGTACCTGGACTTCCAAAAGGCCTTCGACAAGGTCCCACATAAAAGATTAGCATGGAAAATTGAAGCTCATGGGATAAAGGGGAAAGTATTGACGTGGATAGAGAACTGGCTGTCAGATAGAAAACAGAGAGTTGGAATAAACGGCTCATTTTCTGAATGGCAGGCAGTAACAAGTGGGGTACCACAGGGATCTGTCCTGGGTCCCCAGCTGTTCACAATTTACATTAATGACCTGGATCAGGGAGTCGGATGCAGCATTTCCAAATTTGCAGACGACACTAAACTAGGAGGGGGGGTGGGCTCAGAGGAGGAGACCAGGAAGCTCCAGAGCGATTTGGACAGACTGGGTGATTGGGCGGATAAATGGCAGATGCACTATAATGTGGACAAGTGCGAAGTTATCCACCTTGGGTGCAGGAACGGGAGGGCAAATTATTATTTAAATGGCAATAAATTGGGAGAGGGGGAAGTACAGAGAGACCTGGGTGTTCTTGTACACCAGTCACTGAAGGCGAGCATGCAGGTGCAACAGGCGGTCAAGAAGGCAAACGGTATGCTGGCCTTCATAGCAAAAGGGTTGGAATACAGGAACAGGGATACCTTGCTGCAGCTGTACAGGGCACTGGTGAGACCACACCTCGAGTACTGTGTACAGTTTTGGTCGCCTTATCTGAGGAAAGATGTTCTTGCCATGGAGGGGGTGCAGCGGCGATTCACCAGGCTGATACCAGGAATGGCGGGATTGACCTATGAGGAGAGACTATGTAGTTTAGGGATGTACACACTGGAGTTTAGAAGATTGAGAGGGGACCTCATAGAAGTGTATAAAATTCTGACAGGTCTAGACAGACTAGATGCAGAAGGAATGTTTCCCTTGGCGGGTGAGAACAGAACTAGAGGACATAATTTAAGGATAAGGGCTAAACCATTTAGGACAGAAATGAGGGGGAATTTCTTCACTCAGAGGGTGGTGAACCTGTGGAACTCATTGCCACAGAGGGCAGTGTACGCCAGCTCATTAAATATATTTAAGAGGGAATTAGATATATTTCTACAGGCAAAAGGGGTTAAGGGTTACGGAGAGAAGGCGGGGACGGGATACTGAATTGGAGGATCAGCCATGATCTCATTAAATGGCGGAGCAGGCTCGAAGGGCCGGATGGCCTACTCCTGCTCCTATCTTCTATGTATCTATGTATAACCGTCCTTACCTGCGCGTCCAAAGCACTAAGTGCACAGCGTGCGCGCAGCCTGTAGCGCGCACGCGATGCACCGAGGAACCGCCCCCTTTTCCAAAGACCAAGTGCCGGTTTTCAGCGCATGCGCAGGGCATGCAGAAAACCGGCAATTGGAGAGAGAATACGCGAGAGTACGCAGTGCGTACTCTCGCGCAGCGGGATCAATTTTTGGCCCATTGTTTCAATGGGGGTCCAATGGGGCAATTCTCCAAAGGCTGCGGTCATATCTGCTACAATGAAAGTGGTCGTTCTTGTCGTACCTCAGTTAAGTGTCCTCAGAGCAGTCACCTCCAGCTGCCTCATCAATGGTATTCCGCCGTCATAAGGTCAGGAGTGGGTCCACTCACTGATGTTTCTGCCGTTTTTCGGCGTCATTTAGAACTCCTCCGATAGCAAGATCTGCACAACATCCAGGCTTGGGATGATATACGGCGGTAACAAGCCAATTTCATAAGTACCAGGTATATGGATTCTGTGTCCAGGGAGGGGAATGGAGTCTGTGGCCAGGGAGGAGAATGGAGTCAGTGGTCAGGGAGTGGAATGGAGTCTGTGTCCGGGGAGGGGAATAGAGTCTGTGGCCAGGGAGGGGAATGGAGTCTGTGTCCAGGGAGGGGAATGGAGTCTGTGGTCAGGGAGGCATAAGGAGAGGGGCATATATTAAGTACATAGACAGCAGCGGAGTGCATGATAAGGGAGAATACGAAAAGATTAGGAGACAATTGGAAAAAAACAATTAGGAAAGCAAAGATGAACTATGACATTAAATTATCAAGGCAGATAGAACAAAATAGTAAAATATTTTATAGGTACATCAATAAAAAGGAAGGTTGTGATGGAAATATGGCCATTAAGGGATAGTCAGGACAATACCACAGGTAGCGATAGAGAGATAGCAGCAATTTAAATAATTATTTTGCTTCAGTATTTACCAGGGAGATAGAACAGGTGGACATGACATTGGATGATGAGATTAGTAACGAGATAAGTGCATTTAAATTAACAAAGGGGATATATTAAATAAACTAATCAAACTCAAAGAGGTTAAAATCCCCGGTCCAGATGGATTGCATCCAGGCATTTTAAAAGAATCTAGGGAAGAGATAGCAGAGGTATTAATTATTTGATAATTCGTTCGAAAAAGGTGTAGTGCCAGTGGACTGGCGGATAGCTAACGTTATACCGACATTTAAGAAGAAGTATAGAACATGTCCAGGGAATTGTAGACCAGTCAGCTTAACATCAGTTTAGGAAAAACAATGGAATTCCGACGAAAGGAGAAAATATAAGAACATCTACAAACCAAAAATAGAATGATGAATATTCAGCATGGATTTCAAAAGGGAAGGTCTTGACCAGTCTTATTGAAATTTTTGAAGAGATGACAGAAAGAGTAGACAATGGCAATGCAATAGATGTAATTTATCTAGATTTTCAAAAGGCCTTCGATAAAGTACCTCATAATAGACTGATGAATAAGGTCAGAGAATGCAGAATCTGGGGACAAGTAGCAGAATGGATTGCTAGCTGGCTTCAAGACAGAAAACAGAGAGTCGGAGTAAAGGGGAGCTCTTCACAGTGGCAGGAGGTGGGTCGTGGTGTTCCTCAAGGACCAATGCTGGGACCACTGCTGTTCACAATTTACATTAACGATTTAAACTTTGGATTAAATTTCTAAATTTGCGGATGACACCAAATTGGGGGCATAGTCAATACTGAGGTGGACTGCAACAAATTACAGGAGGTCATTAATAAACCTGCAGAATGGGCATATAATTGGCAAATGAAGTTCAACACAGATAAATGCGAGGTATAACATTTTGGTAGGAAGAATAGGGAGGTCACTTATCACTTGGAGGGTGCGAGTCTCGGTAGGGTAGAGGAACAAAGCGACATCGGTGTATAAATACACAAATCACTGAAAGTTGCGACACAGGTGAGCAATGTCATAAAAAAATGAAACCAAGCACTCGGGGTTATTTCTAATGGGATTGAATTAAAAAGTAGGGAAGTTATGCTAAACATGCATCGAACCTTGGTTACAATACACTTAGAGTACTGCGTACAGTTCTGGTCGCCATATTATAAAAAGGATGTAGAGGCACTGGAGAGGGTGCAGAGAAGATTCACAAGGATGATACAAGAAATGAAAGGGTATACATGGCAGGAAAGGATGGACAGGCTGGGTCTGCTTTCTCTTGTCTAATACAGGTAGTTAAAACTATGAAAAATTGTGAAAGAGTGGATACAGAGAGGATGTTTCTACCACTGGGGAAGAGCATAACTAGAGGCCTTGAATATAAGAGACTCATCAAGAAATCCAATATGGAATTCAGGAGAATCTTATTTACCCAGAGAGTGGTGAGAATGTGGAACTCACTACCATAGGGAGTGGTTGAAGCGCATAGTATCGGTGAATTTAAGGGGAGGCTAGAAAAACATATGAGGGGAGAAAGGAATAGAGGGTTATGCTGATAGATTTAGATGAGGAAAGATGGGAGGAGGCTCGAGTGGAGCATAAACGACGGCAAGGACTGGTTGTGCCGAATGGCCTGTTACTATGCCGTATATCCTATGTAATTCTATGTAAGATGTCACGGTAGGCATTCAGAAAGTGTCTGCACACAGCTGGAGCCGTGATCATCTGCTGCCTTTCACCTGCTGTGAGAACTGAATTATCACCAATTGCTAAAGGGATTATCAGACTGGAAATTTCTAAAGATTTCAATACTCGATCCATCGTTTTCAATCGGCTGAAATAATTTCCATCAACAGAAGATGTTGGACAGTCCGTGCGGACCTCACCGAGATCTCCTGAACTGTGGCTGAACAATGGAAATAAATCAGTTCAAACACAACTGAATAGACATTTTACTGGAACATATATTACAGTTTAATCCTTTCCTGACCATCTGGAGTCAGTGACCGTGAGGCAGAGCGGGAGACGGTGGAAAGTAAGACAGCTGCCTGGAGCTGAATCATTAGTGGATATTGTCCCATATTTCAGTGTATTTGTGATCTATCTGTCAGCGCTGGTTTCCACAGATCAGTGTCATTAACTATATCCAGCGGACCTTAAAACTCCTGTTACCCCTGAACACATATGTCTGATCCGATAACAGGGTTCGGTGCAGAGAGCAGACTGCAAGCTCTTCAATAAAGAGAATCGATCATTAACATTTCTTGTGTAAAAACACTCAAATAACAGTCACATACTGTATAAGAATATCAGTGGAAGCAAGTCGTGAAAAGTACAAACTGTTCCTTGAACTGGGAGCAGTGAATCGGCAATTGATCAAATATTACTTGACAGAAACACGGTGCATTACCAGACACAGAACAAGAGGATTAAATTGAATACATTTAATAACTGGGTCTAAAGGGCAAGGACAGTAAATACAGTAAAACATTGTTTACAGAAATAATTGCTGAAATAATGACTCACCAGGAACGCCAACAGCAGCGAGGAGCGGATAATAAATCTTTTGTACTTCGAAAATTGCCCACAATATCCGGAGTTCAGGTGGAATCTCCCAGAATATGTAACTCATTTTCTGTGCAATCCAATGGTCGCTGTTTGTATTGGAGACCACACTCAGTCAAACACTGATGGACACACTGAAAACTGTCCCTTTTTATAGCCTGAGGGAACTCTCCAGTGAGACAATTAAACGACACACTGACTGACATTAATTACAGTCACTAAACAAACATGTTGTTTCACTCCATCACTTTCTATTGCACAATATATTAAAAGCAACGTGGCATTCATACCAAGTGAATTCATTCAAAACCAAAAACATTATGTTAAACACTATTGTTAAAAACAGAAATAGTGAATCCCGCAATTTCACAGCATGAATGTCAAGTGAGCAGCTTCATTTACATAATGCTTGGTCAGTAAGGGAACATGGTGACAGATAATGTTATGGTCATTAAAGATCAATGGGGACTGATAATACAATGATCAGTAAGGAACTTGGGGACTGATAACACAATAGTCAGTAAGGATACTTGGGGACTGGTAATACAATAGTCAGTAAGGATACATGGGGGCTGATAATACAATGGTCAGTAAGGAAACATGGGGACTGATAATACAATGATCAGGAAGGATACATGGGGACTTATAATACAATGGTCAGTAAGGATACTTGAAGAGTGATAATTCAATGGTCCGTAAGGATACATGGGGACTGATAATGCAATGGTCCGTAAGGATACATGGGGACTGATAATGCAATGGTCAGTAAGGATACATGGGGACTGATAATACAATGGTCAGTAAGGATACATGGGGACTGATAATACAATGGTCAGTGAAGATACATGGGGACTGATAATACAATGGTCAGTAAGGATACATGGGGACTGATAATACAATGGTCAGTAAGGATACATGGGGACTGATAATAGAATGGTTCGTAAGGATACATGAGGGCTGATAATACAATGGTCAGTAAGGATACATGGGGACTGATAAAACAATGGTCAGTAAGGATACATGGAGACTGATAATGCAATGGTCAGTAAGGATACACGGGGACTGATAATACAATGGTCAGTAAGGATACATGCGGACTGATAATACAATGGTCAGTAAGAATAGATGGGGAACGATAATACAATGGTCAGTACAGATACATGGGGACTGATGATGCAATGGTCAGCAAGGATAGATGGGGACTGATAATACAATGTTCAGTAAAGATACATAGGGACTGATAATACAATGGTCAGTAAGGATACACGGGGACTGATAATACAATGGTCAGTAAGGATACATGGGGACTGATAATGCAATGGTCAGTAAGAATAGATGAGGGCTGATAATGCAATGGTCAGTAAGGATACATGGATTCTAATATTGAAATGGTCAGTAAGAAAACATGGATCTCTTAATGCTGCGGTTAGTTTACCTGGGCAGATTATATAGTGGTCAATAAAAATTCATGGCTTCTGATTTTGAAATATTCAGTAAAGATACAAGTGGGCAGATAATTTAATGGTCAGTAATGAGACGCGGGACTGATAATACAATGGTCAGTACGGATACACGGGACTGATATGCAATGGTCAGTAAGGATACATGGGGACTGATAATACAATGGTCAACAAGGATACATGTGGACTGATAATACAATGATCAGTAAGGATACATGGGGACTGATAATACAATGGTCAGTAACGATACATGGGGACTGATATTTCAATGATCAGTAAGGATACATGGGGACTGATGATACAATGATCAGTAAGGATACATGGGGACTGATGATACAATGGTCAGTAAGGATACATAGGGAATGATAATACAATGGTCAGTACGGATACATGGCGACTGTTGATACAATGGACAGTAAGGATACATGGGGTTTGATAATACAATGGTCAGTAAGGTTACATGGGGATTGATAATGCAATGGTCAGTGAGGAAACACGAGGCTTATGATACAATGGTCAGTAAGGATATATGGGGACTGTTGATGCAATGGACAGTAAGGATACATGGGAACTGATAATACAATGGTAAGTGAGGAAACACGAGGCATATGATACAATGATCAGTAAGGATATACCGGGACTGATAATACAATGGTCAGGTTGGATACACGGGGACTGATAATACAATGGTCTGTAAGGATACATGGAACTGATAATACAATGGTCAGGAAGGATACATGGAACTGATAATACAATGGTCAGTAAGGATACATGGAACTGATAATACACATAGTAATGATGAACGAGCTAGAATTAAATAATAGCCTAACTGCAATGAAACAGCTGGCTAATAATATGTTAACCATGATATGATGGAGTTTGACATTATGTTCGAGCAGAGGAAACATCACACACTAACCAAGATTTTAAAATAAGTGAGGCTGCTTTAGAGGCATGAGGCATAAGATTAACTCTTTAAACTAGGCTTTGCTGTTAGCAGTTAAACCTACTTTCAGTTCTGGGCACCACACCTTAGGAGGGAGTGTAGCGTGGATTTAATAGAACGATACATGGAATCCAACAGTTACATTACAAGGAGAGAATTTAGAAGATTAAGGGGTAACTTGATCGAAATTTTCAAGATATTAAGTGGAACTGTTAAGGTAGATTTCCGCTGTTTACCAAATCCGGGAATAAGGGAAATAGCCTTAAACTTAGTGCCAAGCCCTTCACGAGTTTTTTAAAATGTATTCATTGATAGGATGTGGGCGTCGCTGGCAAGGCCAGCGTTTATTGCCCATCCCTAATTGCCGTTGAGAAGGTGGTGGTGAGCTGCCATCTCGAACCGCTGTGGTCCGTGTGGTGAAGGTACTCCCACAGTGCAGTTATGGGGGGAGATCCAGGATTTTGACCCAAGGACGATGAAGGACCGGCGATATTTTTCCAAGTCAGGATGGTGTGTGATTTGGAGGGGCACTTGGAGCTGGTGGTGCTCCCATACATCTGCTGCCCTTTTCCTTCGAGGTGGTAGAGGTCACGAGTTTGGCATGTGTTGTAGAATAAGCCTTGGCGTGTTGCTGTAGTGCATCTTGTAGATGGTACGCACTGCAGCCAAGGTGCGCCGGTGGTGGAGGGAGTAAATGTTTAAGGTGGTGGATGGGGTGCCAACCAAATGGGCTGCTTTGTCCTGGATGGAGTCGAGCTTCTTAAGTGTGACTATCTCCAACGAGCGAGAGCCTAACCAATGCCCCTTGGCATTCAACGACATTACCATCGCCGAATCTTCCACCGGCAACATCATTGAATCACCATTGACCAGAAACTTAAATAGGCTAAACACATAAATACTGTGGCAGCAAGAGCAGGTCAGCGGCTAGGTATTCTGTGGCGCGTGTCTCACATCCTGACTCCCCAAAGCTTTTCCACTATCCACAAGGCACAAGTCAGGAGTGTGATGGAATACTATCCATTTGCCTGGATGAGTGCAGCTCTAATGACACTCAAGAAGCTCGACACCTTCCAGGCGCAACACGGTGGCATAGTGGTTAGCACTGGTGCCTCGCAGCGCCAGGGACCCGGGTTCGAATCTGACCTCGGGTGACTGTCTGTGTGGAGTTTGCACATTCTCCCCGTGTCTGCGTGGGTTTCCTCCGGGTGCTCCGGTTTCCTCCCACAGTCCAAAAATGTGCGGGTTAGGTTGATTTGGCTATGATAAATTGACCCTTAGTGTTAGGGGGGGATTAAATATGTGGGGTTATGGGGATAGGATGGGATATGTTAGGGGGAATTAAATACGTGGGGTTACGGGGGTAGGGTGTGATATGTGTACTGTGGGGATTAACGCAGGGACAGGGTACTGGATTTGGATCATCAGCCATGATCGTATTGAATGGTGGAGCAGGCTCGACGGGCCGAATGGCCTACTCCTGCTCCTAGATTCTATGTTTCTAGGTCAAAGCAACCCGCTTGATTGGCATCCCATCCACCACCTTAAACATTCACTCCCTCCACCACCGGCGTCCGTAGCTGCATTGTATACAATCTACAAGATGCACTGCAGCAACTTGCTAAGGCTTTTTCGGCAGCATCTCCAAAACCCGCGACGTCTTTCACCAAGAAGGACAAGGGCAGCAGGTGCATGGGAACACCACCCCATCCAAGTTCACCTCCAAGTCACACAACATCCTGACTTGGAAGTATATCGCCATTCCTTCATTGTCGCTTGGTCATTATTCTGGAACTCCCTCCCGAACAGCACTGTGGGAGTATCTTCACCACACGGACTGCAGCGGTTCAAGAAAGCGGTTAACGACCACCTACTCAAGGGCAATTAGGGATGGGCAATAAATGCTGGCCTTTGCCAGCGACGCCCATACCCCATGCACGAACAAAAAATGTCAGGGAGTCCAGAAAGCTATATTTACTGCCCGGTTCCATGGTTGAGGATCTCCTCGCTGCTGGAGAAAAACATGGAGTGGGAGGGCAATGATCCAGGTGTCGTGGTCCACGTAGGAACCAGCGACTTAGGTAGAGCTAGGAATGAGTTTCTGCTGACAGAGTTGGAGGAGCTAATGTTCAAAATAAAATGCAGATCTTCACCGGTAATAATCTCTGGATTGTGACCTGAGCCACGAGCAAATTGGCAGAGGGTCAAACTGATTAGAATGTTGACTGCGTGTCTGATGGAATGTTGTGGGAGGCAGGGGTTTTGTTTCATGGGGAGCTGGCACCTGTTCTGCGGAAAGAGGGAGCTGTTACATTTGCACAGGCTCCACTTAAACCAGGCTGGGACCAGTCTACTAGCGAATGGAATAACTAGGGCGGTAGTCAGGACTTTAAACGAATGATGGGTTGGAGTGGCGGGCTGGGTGTGGGAGGATTCAGGAAAGGATAAATTGAAATGCAGGAAGAAAAACTTCAAGGTACAAGGGGTAGAAAGAGCTGGTGGGAATATCGTTTTGGCCCCCTATCATTTGTTGTCGTGTAGAGCAGAGTATAAATTCAATTCGAGGTGCATGTAACAAGTGTAATAAAGTAATGATGGGTGATTGAATCGATGTACAAACTGGGAAATCCAAATTTCCATTAAAAATGTGAATGAGGAGTTCATTGAATGCAGTCAAGATAGATTTCTAGATTAGTATCTCAAGGAACCAAATAGGGAACAGGCTATTTTGGATCTAGTATTATGCACTGAGACAGGATTAATTAATAAACTTGTAGTGAAGCAGCATCTGTGGAAATATGATCATAATATGCTAGAATTTTATATTGCGGTTGACAGTGGTTTAGTTAAGTCGGAAACGATGGTCTTAAATGTGAATAAAACAAACTACGTAGGTATGAGGGGCGAGTTGGCGAAGGTAGATTGGGAAATTAGATTAAAAGATATGTCGGTAGCTAAGGGCAAACAGTTAAAACATTAATTCACAATTCACAACGAATATAAATTCCCTTAAGGAAGAAAAACTCCACGGGAAAATGGTCCAACCGTGGTTAACAAGAGAAGTTAAACATAGTATTAGATTAAGGGAAGGTTGGCAAAAAGAGCAGTAAGCCTGAGGATTGGGAGGAAATTAGAATGCAGCAAAGGATGACCAAGAAATTGATAAAGAAAGTGAAAATAGAATATGAGAGTAAACTAGCGAGAGACATAAAAACAGACTGTAAAAGTCTCTATAGGTATGTATAAAATAAGTGATTAGCCGAAGTAAACGTGGGTCCCTTAGAGTCAGAGACAGGAGAAATTATAATGGTGACTGAGGAAATGGCGGTGACATTCAACGAATACCGTGTAACTGTCTTCACGTAGAAGACACAAAAAACTTTCTGGAAATAATGGGGATCCAAGGATCTGTTTAGAATGAGAAACTGAAAGAAATTAATATTAATAAAGATATTGTATTGGAGAAATTAATGGGACTAAAGCCGACATCCCCTGGACCTGATGGCTTACATCCTAGGGTTTTGAAAGAGTTGCCTACAGAGATAGTGGATGCATTGATTTTGCACTTCCAGAATTCCCTAGATTTTAGAATGTCCTTGTGAATTGGAAGTAGCAAATGTAACCCCGCCATTGAAGAAACGAGGGAGAGAGAAAACAGGGAACTTTAGGCCAATTCGCCTGACATCAGTTCGCCAGGGAAAATGCTGGAATCTATTATTAAGGATGTGGTGACAGGGCACTTAGAAATCATAATATGATAGGGCATTCAACACGGACTTACGAAAGGGAAATCGTGTTTGACAAACCTGTTAGAGTATTTGAGGTTGTAACTCGCAGGGTAGATGAAGTGGAACCAGCGGCTTTGGTATATTTGAATTTTCAAAAAGCATTCGATAAGGTGCCACATAAGAGGTTATTACACTACATTAGAGCTCGTGGGATTTGTGGTAATATATTAGCATGGATTGAGGATTGGTTAACGGACAGAAAAAAGAGAGTAGAAATAAATGGGTCATTTTCGGGTTGGCAGGCTGTAACTAGTGGGGTACCGCAAGGATCAGTGATTGGGACTCAGCTATTTACAATCCATTTCAATGAATTCGATGAGTGGACGGAGTATAATGTATTCCAGTTTGCTGATGATACAAAGCTAGGTGGGAAAGTTAGCTGTGAGGAGGATGTGAACAGGCTGCAAAGGGTTATAGGCAATTTAGATGTGTGGGAAAGAAGGTGGCAGATGGAATATAACGTGGAGAAATGTGAAGTTATCCACTTTGCTGGGACAAATAGAAGAGCAGAATATATTTTAAAGGAGAGAGACTGGGAAATGTCGGTATTTAGAGGGACATGTGTGTTCACGGACAGGAATCACTGAAAATTAACGGCCAGATACAGCAAGCAATGAGGAAAGCAAATGATATGTTAAACTTTATTACAAAGAGATTGGAGTAAAAGAGTAAAGAAGTCTTACTGCAATTATATAGGGCCCTGGTGAGATCAAACCTGGAGTACTGTGTACGGTTTTGCTCTCCTTACCTAAGGAAGGATATACTTGCCATAGAGCGAGTGCAAGGAAGATTCACTGAACTGATTGCTGGGATGTGGGGATTTTACTCTGAGCAGAGATTGAGTAGAATGGACCTATATCCCCTCGAGTTTAGAAGAATGAGAGGTGATCTCGTTGAAATATATAAAAATCTTAAGGGACTTGGCAGGGTAGATGCTGGGAGGATGTTTCCCCTGGCTGGGGACTCTAGAACCAGGGGTCACAGTCTCAGAATAAGGAGTCGGCCATTTAGGACTGAGATGAGGAGAAACTTCTTCACTCAGCGGGTGGTGAATCTTTGGAGTTCTCTACCCCAGAGGACATTGGATGCTCAGTCGTTGAGTATATTCAAGACAGAGATCTATACATTTTTTGATAATAAGGGAATCAAGGGATATGGGGACAGGGCGGGAACGTGCAGTTGCAATAGAAGATCAGCAATGATCTTCTAGAATGGCGGAGCAGGCTTTCTGGGCAGAATGGTCTAACTCCTGTTCCTGGTTCTTTTGTACTTATTTATTACCGCCTCAAACAGAATCACATCGGTTTTTCCCCAGTTCCCTTATTTTGACCATGGTTGTCGCTGCATTAACTCCTCCAATTTACAAACCCATTACGCACAGAGTTGGAACTAAATAGATGCGGCGGAACTTTGGGAAACTTTTGAAGAGGTGGCAAAGATTTCACCCCCAGGAGAGAACAATAGCTTGTAACACGGTGACTAAAATGGGTCAAATTATCGTGGGATGTGAGTTCTTTCACCTGCTTGGTTTGTGAGCTGAAACGGGAAAAGTTGTGGATATAATCTGTGGGAATGAGTTGTTCAGACTCAGTCTATTCCAGTTTGTTCTGTTGTTGAATTTAAACCGGCTTCATGCCCATTAAAATGGCGGCAAGGCTCCAATATCCCGTCAGTCCATCTTTAACCAGCAGTCGGTGCTGGCGCTCAGTGTTAGAGTTCCCAATAAGACCATCAGTTGTTCCCTCTTCTCACAGGAGACAATGGGGCGAATGGAGGGGAAAATCAGGCGGGGTGTGAACCGGGCGGCCAAATCACTACCACCCATTTTGCGCTCCGGCCTAAGACAAATTTCACCCCAACACTCTTTGCATTGGATTACACCCAATGTCTGGATCCCTTTATATTCTTTGGCCGAGAAATTCGTCTCAGGCGGTGGCGAAAAACGGGCGGTGTCGGATTGGTCGCCCGTTATACACAGCGCCTTATATTCAGTTTCATTGGCCCAGATATTCCGATCGCAGAACTACGATCTGGAAAAATCTGCGCCCTTACCTGAGGGCTCCCGGGAGGTGCACAATTCCGATGCTGGGCATCTCCAAACTGCCGATGTGCAGGGCCCACGTATCCCAGAGGCGCAGGTTGTTCGGAGCGTCCCTGGGATCACGTGGGCCATGCGGAGCCAATCACAGAAGGAAATCTCCCTTCATACATTTGACAGGAAGACCTGTCAAATATATGAATGGAGATCACCCCCAAAACATAGTAAAACTACAAATACATTTTTTTAAATCTCTTTTTTAAAATGGCTTGAAATTAAAATAAATAAAATATTTTAAACAAATATTTAAATTTTAGAAAAAAATAATTAAAATTTTTAACGGGGCTAAAAATAAACTTACCTTTTTATAAAGTATTTTTAAATGATAAATCATTGAAAACATTATTTTTTAAAACTTTTTTCAGCTCTTATCCTGGTAAAAGAAGGCCTTATGCCTGCTTTTACCAGGCGCAAGAATTGTTAGGGTTTTCTGCGGGCTGAGGGTCTCCAAAAAGCGGAACTCTCCGCCCGCAGAAGCCCTTCTCCCGGGCAGCCGGAGGATTTGTCAAGAGCTTTCTTGACAGATCGGAAATGCTGGTTTCCAGCGCATGCGCAGTGCATGCCTGAAACCGGCATTTCCGATGTCTCTACGGGTGAGTACACAACGCGTACCCACCGGTAGGGATCGCAATATCCGGCCCATTAACTGCAATAGAACTGAATATCAGGCGCTGCGTTAACGGGCGGCCGATCCGATACCGCCCGCATTGCGCCACCACCCGAGAGGAATTTCTAGGCCTTTTAAATTTGTTTCTTCCAAAATCTTCCCTGTAAGATTGTGTTGGAAAGAATTATTTTCCAAATTACCAATAACATGTTGCTGCCACTTACAGATGGAGGCGGAATTCTGATTAATTGAATATCAGGCGCTCCGTATAACTGGCGGACGATCCGATACCGCCCGTTTTGCGCAACCACCCGAGACGAATTTCTAGGCCTCGGAGATTATGGCAGGGAAACAGGCTATTCAGAATTATTGGTGCACTTTTGGTGTTTAGCCTAATCCCATGTACCCGCCCTATTCCCTGATCCCTTCATTTCTTCCCTTCAACCAATTCTCTAATTTATTATTCAATATTAACATGGTCTCTGCTTCAGTCACTACCTCAGATAGTGAGTCACACAGCCTCACAACCCCTTGTGTAAAAAGTGTTTTCCAAGCTCTCTGTCCTAATCAGTTTTCATTTAAATCTGTATTTGTGTCCCCACATCCACAATGTGTTACTCTATCTATATACAATGTTGTCCCTGCATTGCACTATCTCGCGGGCAGACAGCGGCCTGTGTAGAATTAGAATCATTCTTGTGTTTGGTGTTTCCTGTATATATTTGTACTGTATCATTGTTAATATTAATCTGATTTCGGGTTGTTATTGTGAGGATATTTGCAGAGGATCAATTGTTTAAATTAATATCAGTAACAGGCATAGTTATCAAAGTTCCTGAATCAGTGTCTTTAAACTAATGTGCCGTGTGAATTAAAGCGAGGGGGTCAGTGTCGAGGACTGGATCATTAATTATTGTCTCAAACTAGAATGAGCCGGAAGGTGTCGGATAGGTTAGATTCAGAACGAAACTCCAATTCATTGCAACGTCATGCACGCCACATGGAAAACTGTAGAATAAAACAAGGACCCAGATTTACCATTGATTGGTCGAATCATTAATTACAAACCTTCTCGATTATAAACAGTGTCCTGGGGCCAATGTTTATCACAAAACCATCATCACTAAAACTGATGGTCTGGTCACTACCATATTGGTTTTTGCGGGAGCTTGCTGTGCACAAATTGCCTGCTGCGCGACCTACATTACATCAGTAACTGCACTGCACTAGTACTTCATTGGCTGTAAAGCGCTTTGGGACGACCAGCCCTTTATCAATGCAAACATAACCTCACTGCCCCGCTTTCTCTCTGTGACCCTCTAGAATTCCCAAACTAATTTCACTGCTCACTCTCTCCCCATAGCCCTGTATCAATCCAAAGCGAATCGCATCGCCATGCTCTCTCCCCAAAGCAATCCAAAACAAATCTCAATTTCCGCGCTCTCCCCAGAGACTTTGTTCAATCTGAAACTAATCGCATTGCCTTGCTCCCTCCCCATAATCCTGTTTCAATTCCAAACTCATCCCTCTGCCCCGATACTCTCTCCAAAGGCCTGGATAAATCCTGAAGTATCCCCACTGTCCCGCTGTCTCCCGATAGCGCTGTGTCAGTCCTAAACTAATCCCAGTCAGAGGGACCATGAACTATGATGCCACACAGAGACTCGAAGGGAAATGGGTTCCTCAAAAGCATAAAAGGAGTACAGCATTGAAACAGCCATAGAAAATTAACAGATGTATTCCAGATTTAATAAGCAGCTACCAGATGATACAAAACATAAAATAGCGACACTCTTTCCATTGTCGTAGGGCGGGACGGGGGACAACAAGGGACAGACGTTGAGTTCACGCTCTCATGAGAATTCCCGTCTGTAGCAGAGAAATCCCAGTGAAACATCTGCAGAGCCCTTTTCAAATGACTGAGAAATGAATGCTCAACTATCAGTAGATAGTAATGTCTGTATCATTGGTACAGCAATACAACAATCAGCAAATTGGGATGTTTGTGTCTCTGGTACGGGAAGGTCACCTGTCAGTAAATTGGGATGTTTGTGTCTCTGGTACAGGAAGGTCACCTGTCAGTAAATTGGGATGTTTGTGTCTCTGGTACAGGAAGGTCACCTGTCAGTAAATTGAGATGTTTGTGTCTCTGATACAGGAAGGACAAATCGAATTTATATTCTGCTCTACACAACAACTAATGGCAGGGGGCCTATAAGATATTCTCACCAGCTCTTTCTACCCCTTGTACCTTGAAGTTTTTCTTACTGCATTTGAATGTATCCTTTCCTGAATCCTCCCACACCCACCCCGCCACCCCACACCCTTCATTCGTTTAAAGACCTATTTACCGCCCGAGTTATTCGATTCGCCAGGACCCTGGTCCCAGCCTGGTTTAATTGGAGCCTGTTGAAACGGAACAGCTCCCTGTTTCCGCAGAACAGGTGCCAGTTCCCCATGAAACAAAACCCCTGCCTCCCACAACATTCCATCAGACACGCAGTCAACATTCTAATCAGTTTGACCCTCTGCCAATTTGCTCGTGGCTCAGGTCACAATCCAGAGATTATTACCGGTGAAGATCTGCATTTCATTTTGGACCCTAGCGCTTCAAACTGTGTCAGCAGAAAATCATTCCTAGTTCTACCTAAGTCGCTGGTTCCTACGTGGACCACGACAAATGGATCATTGCCCTCCCACTCCATGTTTTTCTCCAGCCGCGAGGAGATGTCCTCAATCATGGAAGCGGGCAGGAAACATAGCTTTCTGGACTCCCGGACTTTTTTTGTTCGTGCATGGGATGTGGGCGTCGCTGTCAAAGTCCAGCATTTATTGCCCATCCCTAACTGCGCTTGAGTAGGTGGTCGTGAGCCGCCTTCTTGAACCGCTGCAGTCGTTGTGGTGAAGATACTCCCACAGTGCTGTTCGGGAGGGATTTCCAGAATTTTGACCCAGCGACAATGAAGAATCGGCGATATACTTCCAAGTCAGGATGTAGTGTGACTTGGAGGTGAACTTGGAGGTGGTGATGTCCCCATGCGCCTGCTGCCCTTGTCCTTCTAGGTGGAAGACGTCGCGGGTTTTGGAGATGCTGTCGAAGAAGCCTTGGCGAGTTGCTGCAGTGCATCTTGTAGATGGTACACACTGCAGCCACAGTACGCCGGTGGTGGAGGGAGTGAATGTTTAAGGTGGTGGATGGGGGGCCAATCAAGCGGGCTGCTTTATCCTGGATGGTGTCGAGCTTCTTGAGTGTTATTAGAGCTGCACTCATCCAGGCAAGTGGAGAGTATTCCATCACACTCCTGACTTGTGCCTTGTAGATGGTGGAAAGGCTTTGGGGAGTCAGGAGGTGAGACACTTGCCGCAGAATACCTAGCCTCTGACCTGCTCTTGTTGCCACAGTATTTATGTGGCTAGCCCAGTTAAGTTTCTTGTCAATGGTGACTTAATGATGTTGCCGGTGGGGGATTCGGCGATGCTAATGCCGTCGAATGCCAAGGGGAATTGGTTAGGCTCTCGCTCGTTGGAGATAGTCACACTCAAGAAGCTCGACCCCATCCAGGACAAAGCAGCCCATTTGGTTGGCACCCCATCCACCACCGTAAACATTCACTCCGTCCACCACCGGCGCACCTTGGCTGCAGTGTGCTCCATCTACAAGATGCACTGCAGCAACTGGCCAAGGCTTATTCGACAACACCTGAAAAACTCGAGACCTCTACCACCTCGAAGGACAAGGGCAGCAGGTGCATGGGAACACCACCAGCTTGAAATGCCCCTCCAAATCACACAGCATCCTGACTTGGAAATATATCGCCGGTCCTTCATCGTCGCTGGGTCAAAATCCTGGAACTCCCTCCATAACTGCACTATGGGAGTACCTTCACCATACGGACCACAGCGGTTCGAGATGGCAGCTCACCACCACCTTCTCAACGGCAATTAGGGATGGGCAATAAACGCTGGCCTTGCCAGCGACGCCCACATCCTATCAATGAATACATTTTAAAAAAACTCGTGAAGGGCTTGGCGCTAAGTTTAAGGCTATTTCCCTTAATCGCAGATTTGCTAAACAGCGGAAATCTACCTTATCAGTTCCACTTAATATCTTGAAAATTTCGATCAAGTTACCCCTTAATCTTCTAAATTCTCTCCTCGTAATGTAACTTATAGATTCCATGTATCGTTGCATTAAATTCACGCTACACTCCCTCCTAAGGTGTAGTGCCCAGAACTGACAGTAGGTTTACCTGCTAACAGCAAAGCCTAGTTTAAAGAGTTAATCTTATGTCTCATGCCTTCTAAAGCAGCATCACTCATTTTTAAAATCTTGGTTAGTGTGTGATGTTTCCTCTGCTCGAACATAATGTCAAACTCCATCATGTAATGGTTAACATATTATTAGCCAGTTGTTTCATTGCAGTTAGGCTATTATGTAATTCTGGCTCGTTCATCATTACTCTGTGTATTATCAGTTCCATGTATCCTTACTGACCACTGAATTATCAGTTCCATGTATCCTCACTGACCATTGTATTATCTGTCCCCGTGTATCCTTATTGAACATTGCATAATCAGTCGCCGTGTATCCTTATTGAACATTGCATGATCAGTTCCATGTATGCTTACTGACCATTGTATTATCAGTCCCGGTGTATCCTTACTGACCATTGTATTATCAGTTCCATGTATCCTTACTGACCATTGCATTATCAGTTCCATGTATTCTTACTGACCATTGCATTATCAGTCCCCTTAAATCCTTGCTGACCATTGTATTATCGTTTCCCATGTATCCTTACTGACCACTGTAGTATCAGCCCCCATTTATCCTTACTGACCATTGTATTAACAGTCCCCATGTAACCTTATTGATCATGGTATTGTCAGACCCCATGTATTCTTACTGACCATTGTATTATCAGTCCCCTTGCATCCTTCCTGACCATTGTATTATCCGTCTCCATGTATCCATCCTGACCATTGTATTATCAGTTCTATGTATCCACACTGAGCATTGTATTATCAGTTCCATGTATCCACACTGAGCATTGTATTATCAGTCCCCATGTATCCTTACTGACCATTGTATTATCAGTTCCATGTATCCTTACTGACCATTGTATTATCAGTCCCCATGAATGCTTACTGACCATTGTATTATCAGTTCCATGTATCCTTACTGACCATTATATTATCAGTTCCCATGTATCCATACTGACCATTGTATTATCAGTTCCATGTATCCTCACTGACCATTGTATTATCAGTTCCATGTATCATTACTGAGCATTGAATTATCAGTTCCATCTATCCTCACTGACCATTGTATTATCTGTCCCCGTGTATCCTTATTGAACATTGCATAATCAGTCGCCGTGTATCCTTATTGAACATTGCATGATCAGTTCCATGTATGCTTACTGACCATTGTATTATCAGTCCCGGTGTATCCTTACTGACCATTGTATTATCAGTTCCATGTATCCTTACTGACCATTGCATTATCAGTTCCATGTATTCTTACTGACCATTGCATTATCAGTCCCCTTAAATCCTTGCTGACCATTGTATTATCGTTTCCCATGTATCCTTACTGACCACTGTATTATCAGCCCCCATTTATCCTTACTGACCATTGTATTAACAGTCCCCATGTAACCTTATTGATCATGGTATTGTCAGACCCCATGTATTCTTACTGACCATTGTATTATCAGTCCCCTTGCATCCTTCCTGACCATTGTATTATCCGTCTCCATGTATCCATCCTGACCATTGTATTATCAGTTCTATGTATCCACACTGAGCATTGTATTATCAGTTCCATGTATCCACACTGAGCATTGTATTATCAGTCCCCATGTATCCTTACTGACCATTGTATTATCAGTTCCATGTATCCTTACTGACCATTGTATTATCAGTCCCCATGAATGCTTACTGACCATTGTATTATCAGTTCCATGTATCCTTACTGACCATTATATTATCAGTTCCCATGTATCCATACTGACCATTGTATTATCAGTTCCATGTATCCTCACTGACCATTGTATTATCAGTTCCATGTATCATTACTGAGCATTGAATTATCTGCCCGCTTCTTTCTATACTGAATATTTCAATAACAGAAGCCATGAATCTTTACTGATCACTGTATAATCCGCCCAGGTAAACTTACCGCAGCATTAAGAGTTCCATGTTTTCTTACTGATCATTTCAATATTAGACTCCATGCATCCTTACTGATCACTGAAATATCAATCCCCATGTATCCTTACTGACCATTGCATTATTAACCCTCATCTATTCTTACTGATGATTGTATTATCAGTCCCTATGAATCCTTACTGACCATTGTATTAACAGTCCCCATATATCCTTACTGACCATTGCATTATCAGTCCTCATGTATCTTTACTGACCATTGTATTATCGTTCCCCATCCATTCTTACTGACCATTGTATTATCAGTTATATGAATCCATACTGACCATTATATTATCAGTTCCCATGTATCCATACTGATCATTGTATTATCAGTCCCCATGTATCCTTACTGACCATTGTATTATCAGTCCCCATGTATCCTTACTGACCATTGTATTGTCAGTCCCCATGTATCCTTCCTGACCATTGTATTATCAGTTCCATGTATCCTTACTGACCATTGTATTATCAGTTCCATTTATCCTCACAGAGCATTGTATTATCAGTTCCATGTATCATTACTGACCATTGTATTATCAGTCCCCATGTATCCTTACTGACCATTGTATTATCAGTCCCCATGTATCCTTACTGACCATTGTATTATCATTTCCCATGTGTCCTTATTGACCATTGTATTATCAGCAAAATGAATCCTTCCTGACCATTGTATTATCAGTCCACGTGTATCCTTACTGACCATTGTATTATGAGTCCACGTGTATCCTCACTGACCATTGTATTATCAGCCCCCATGTATCCTTACTGACCATTGTATTATCAGTCCTAATAGATCCTTACTGACCATTGTATTATCAATCCCCATGTGTTCTTAATGACCATTGCATTATCAGTCCCGTGTTTCATTACTGACCATTGTATTATCAGTCCAGTGTATCATTACTGAGCATTGAATTATCTGCCCACTTGTATCTATACTGAATATATCAATAACAGAAGCCATGAATCTTTACTGATCACTGTATAATCCGCCCAGGTAAACTTACCGCAGCATTAAGAGATCCATGTTTTCTTACTGACCATTTCAATATGAGACTCCATGCATCCTTACTGATCATTGTATTATCAGTCCCCATGTATCCTTACTGACCATTGCATTATTAGCCCTCATCTATTCTTCCTGATCATTGAATTATCAATCCCCATGTATCCTTACTGACCATTGCATTATTAGCCCTCATCTATTCTTACTGATCATTGTATTATCAGTCCCTATGTATCCTTACTGACCATTGTCTTAACAGTCCCCATATATCCTTACTGACCATTGTGTTATCAGTCCCCATATATCCTTATTGACCATTGCATTATCAGTCCCAATGTATCTTTACTGACCATTGTATTATCGTTCCCCATCTATTCTTACTGACCATTGTATTATCGTTCCCCATCTATTCTTACTGACCATTGTATTATTAGTTCCCATGGAGCCTTACTGACCATTGCATTATCAGTCCCCATGTATCTTTAATGTCCATTGCATTATCTGTCACCATGTATCCTTACTGACCATGCATTAAGTAAATGAAGCTGCTCACTTCACATTCATGCTGTGAGATTGAGGGATTCACTATTTCTGTTTTTAACAATAGTGTTTAAAATAATGTTTTTGGTCTTGGAAGATTTCACTTGGCATGAATGCCACGTTGCTTTTAATATATTGTGCAATAGAAAGTGATGGAGTGAAAAGGGTAAGACAACTTGTTTGTTCAGTGACTGTAATTAATGTCAGTCAGTGTGTAGTTTAATTGTCTCACTGGAGACTTCCCTCAGGCTATAAATAGGGACAGTTTTCAGTGTGTCCATCAGTGTTTGACTGAGTGTGGTCTCCATACAAACTGCGATCACTGGATTGCACAGAAAATGAGATACATTTTCTGGGAGATTCCACCTGAACTCCGGATACTGTGGGAATTTTTCGATGTACAAAGGATTTATTATCCGCTCCTCGCTGCTGTTGGCGTTCCTGGTGAGTCATTATTTCAGCAATTATTTCTGTAAACAATGTTTTACTGTATTTACTGTCCTTGCCGTTCAGACGTAGTTGTTAAATGTATTCACTTTAATCCTCTTGTTCTGTGTCTGGTGATGCACCGTGTTTCTGTCAAGTAATATTTGATCAATTGCCGATTCATTGCTCCCAGTTCAAGGTAAAATTTGCACTTTTCACGACTTGCTTCCACTGATAGTCTTTTATAGGATATGACATTTATTTGATTTTTTTTCACAAGAAATGTTAATGAATAATTCTCTTTATTGAAGAGCTTGCAGTCTGCTCTCTGCACCGAACCCTGGTATCGATCAGAAATATGTGTTCAGGGGTAACAAGAGTTTTGAGGTCCGCCGGATATAGTTAATGACACTGATCTGTGGAAACCAGCGCTGACTGATAGATCACAAATACACTGAAATATGGGACAATATCCACTAATGATTCAGCTCCAGGCAGCTGTCTTACTTTCCACCGTCTCCCGCTCTGCCTTACGGTCACTGATTCCAGATGGTCAGGACTAAACTGTAATAAATGTTCCAGTAAAATGTCTATTCAGTTGTGTTTGAACTGATTTATTTCCATTGTTCAGCCACAGTTCAGGAGATCTCAGTGAGGTCCGCATGGACTGTCCAACATCTCCTGTTGGTGGGAATTATTTCAGTCAATTGAGAACGATGGATCGAGTAGTGAAATCTTTAGAAATTTCCAGTCTGATAATCCCTTTAGCAATTGGTGATAATTCAGTTCTCACAGCAGGTGAAAGACAGCAGGTTAACACGGCTCCAGCTGTGTGCAGACACTTTCTGAATGCCTACCGTGACATCTTACATAGAATTACATAGGATATACGGCATAGTAACAGGCCATTCGGCACAACCAGTCCTTGCCGGCGTTTATGCTCCACTCGAGCCTCCTCCCGTCTTTCCTCATCTAAATCTATCAGCATAACCCTCTATTCTCTTCTCCCTCATATATTTGTCCAGCCTCCCCTTAAATGCACCGATACTATTCGCTTCAACCACTCCCTGTGGTAGCGAGTTCCACATTCTCACCACTCTCTGGGTAAAGAAATTTCTCCTGAATTCCATATTGGATTTCTTGGTGACTATCTTATGTCGAAGGCCTCTAGTTATGCTCTTCCCCAGAAGTAGAAACATCCTCTCTGTAACCACTCTATTACAATTTTTCATAATTTTATCTACCTGTATTAGACAAGAGAAAGCAGACCCAGGCTGTCCATCCTTTCCTGCCATGTATACCCTTCCATTTCTGGTATCATCCTTGTAATCTTCTCTGCACCCTCTCGAGTGCCTCTATATCCTTTTTATAATATGGCGACCAGAACTGTACTCAATACTCTAAGTGTGGTCTAACGAAGGTTCGAGTCAAGTTTAGCATAACTTCCCTACTTTTTAGTTATATACCATTAGAAATAGCCTCTAGTGCTTGGTTTGATTTTTTATATGGCATTACTCACCTGTGTCGCAACTTTCAGTGATTTGTGTATTTGTACACCAATGTCGCTTTGTTCCTCTACCCTACCGAGACTCGCACCCTCCAAGTGATAAGTGACCTCCCTATTCTTCCTACCAAAATGTAATACCTCACATTTATCTGTGTTGAACTTCATTTGCCAATTATATGCCCAATCTGCAAGTTTATTAATGTCCTCCTGTAATTTGTTGCAGTCCATCTCAGTATTGACTATCTCCCCCAATTTGGGGTCATCCGCAAATTTTGAAATTGAATCCAAAGTCTAAATCGTTAATGTAAATTGTGAATAGCAGTGGTACCAGCATTGATCCTTGAGGAACACCACGACCCACCTCCTGCCGCTGTGAAGAGCTAACCTTTACTCATACTCTCTGCTTCCTGTCTTGAAACCAGCTAGCAATCCATTCTGCCACTTGTCCGCAGATTCTGCATTCTCTGACCTTATTCATCAGTCTATTATGGGGTACTTTATCGAAGGCCTTTTGAAAATCTAGATAAATTACATCTATTGCATTACCATTGTCTACTCTTTCTGTTATCTCTTCAAAAATTTCAATAAGACTGGTCAAGACTTTCCCTTTTGAAATCCATGCTGACTATTCATCATTATATTTTTGGTTTGTAGAAGTTCTTATATTTTCTCCTTCGTCGGAATTCCATTGTTTTTCCGACCACTGATGTTAAGCTGACTGGTCTATAATTCCCGGGACATGTTCTATCCTCCTTCTTAAATGTCGGTATTATGTTAGCTATCCGGCAGTTCACTGGCACTACATCTTTTTCGAACGAATTATTGAATATGCGTATTAATGCCTCTGTTATCTCTTCCCTAGATTATTTTAAAATGCCTAGATGCAGTCCATCTGGACCAGGGGTTTTAACCACTTTGAGTTGATTAGTTTATTTAATATATCCCCTTTGTTAATTTAAATGCAGTTATATCGTTACTAATCTCATCATCCAATGTCATGTCCACCTGTTCTATCTCCCTGGTAAATACTGAAGCAAAATAATTATTTAAATTGCAGCTATCTCTCTATCGCTACCTGTGGTATTGTCCTGACTATCCCTTAATGGCCATATTTCCATCACAACCTTCCTTTTTATTGATGTGCCTGTAAAATATTTTACTATTTTGTTTGATGTTCCTTGATAATTTAATGTCATCGTTCATCTTTGCCTTCCTAATTGTTTTTTTTCCAGTTCTCTCCTAATCTTTTCGTATTCTCCCTTATCATGCACTCCCCTGCTGTCTATGTACTTAATATATGCCCCTCTCCTTACGCCTCCCTGGCCACAGACTTCATTCTCCGCCCTGGACACAGACTCCATTCCCCTCCCTGGCCACAGACTCTATTCCCCTCCCCGGACACAGACTCCATTCCACTCCCTGACCACTGACTCCATTCTCCTCCCTGGCCACAGACTCCATTCCCCTTCCTGGACACAGAATCCATACACCTGGTACTTATGAAATTGGCTTGTTACCTGCCGCATATCAGCCCAAGCCTGGATGCAGTGCAGATCTTGCTATCGGAGGAGTTGTAAATGGCGCTGAAAAACGGCAGAAACATCAGTGAGTGGACCCACTCCTGTACTTATGACGGCGGAACACCATTGATGAGGCAGCTGGAGGTGACTGCTCTGAGGACACTCAACTGAGGTACGACAACAACGACCACTTTCTTTGTAGCAGATATGAGCGCAGCCGTTGGAGAATTCCCCACTTGGACCCCCATTGAAACGATGTCTGCATCAAGGCTGAGATGAGATTTGCATCCGGGTGTTTCTGGCAGAACCCAAACTGAGTATCGGTGAGCCGGGTATTGGTGAGTCGATGCGACTTCACGGCACTACTTATAACTCCTCAATCATTTTACTGATGATTAATAGAAAAATGATGGGCAGTAATTGGCCTCATTATATTTGCCCCAATTTTGTTGATAAGATATACCTAGACAATCTTTCACTTTTTTCCGGTAGATGTCAGTATCATCACCGGAACAGCGAGGCGAGGGGCGCGCCTCACGCTGAATTTCAAATTCCAAACTTTATAGTCTTTGGCCCTCCATTTATCACGACTTTTCTGCAGCTACCGATCTGCTCAATTACTCACTCACCTCCACCTTTGATGCCCCTGTCCCCATTAAATCTTGACTCTCTCTGGTCATTCCCCCTGGTATGGCCCTCATCTCAGCTTCCTTCAGTCCAAGCGACACATACCTGAACGTCTATTGCATTCAAGTAGCTTAACCATTGATCGCCAGATCTGGCTGGATCACATAAAGCACTATTGGGTCCACACCCTCAACTCCAACAACAAGTGTGAGGAGCTCATGAACTTGTTTTTCACTAAGATTGAGACCATCCGTTCAGCTGCCTCTGCTACTTCCCTCCCTTCCCCATGCCCACCGGGCCAAAATTCCCCATAGATCCACCCGCGCCGCCCCGCCCCCCCCCCCCCCCCCCCCCCCCGGCCGCCCATAGCCCTGACCTCGCATATTTTTCCAGTTTCTTTCCTAGTTCGCCTCAGGCCCTCTCCGAACTCATCTTGACCATGAGACCCACCTCCTGCTACCTCATCCCTATTCCCACCTAACCGCTGACTGCCCAACTTCCCTGCCTGGCCCCCGGGTTATCCAGTACTGATAACCGTTCCCTCTCCTCGGGTACTGTCCCCTCAACCACACATCTGCCGTCATCACACCCCCTCATCAACATGCCAACCCTTCACTCCTCTGTCCTTGCAAACTACCGCCCCATCTCAAACCTCCCTTTCCACTCCAAAGTCATAGAACATGTTGTCACCTCCCAAATCCGTGTCCAGCTTTCCCGCAACTACATGTTTGAATTCCTCCAATGAGGTTTCCCCCCTGCCACTGTACTGAAGCGGCCCTTATCAACGTCACCAATGGAATCCCTATGTGACTGTGGCTGTGGTAAACTATCCCTTCTGATACTTCTCAACCTGTCTGCAGCCTTTGACACAGTTGACCACTCCATCCTCCTCCAACGCCTCTCCAGCTTGGTTGGACTGCACTCGCCTGGTTCCATTCTTATCTATCTAATCGTAGCCAAAGAACCACCTCCTTCTCCCTCATCGTTACTTCTGGAGTCCCTCAAGGACTTATCACTGATTGTTCTCACTGCTTCTCTGACATCCAGTACTGGATGAGCAGAAACTTCGTCCAAATAAATATGTGGAAGACCAAAACCATTGTCTTCGGTTCCCGCCATAAACTCCGTTAACGCGCCACCAACTCCATCCCTGTCCATGGCAGCTGTCTGAGACTGAACCAGACTCTTCACAAACTTGGTGTCGTATTTGACCCCGAGATGTGCTTCCGACCACATATCCGCGCCATCACCAAGACCGCCTATTTCCACCTCAGTAACATCGCCCGTCTCCGCCCCTGCATGAGCTCATCTGCTGCTGAAACTCTCCTCCATGCCTTTATCACCTCGAGACTTGACTATTGCAACGCTCTCCTATCCGGCCTCTCATCTTGCACCCTACATAAACTTGAGCTCAACCAAAACTCAGCTGCCCATGTCCTAACTCGCACCATGTACCGTTAACTCATCACTACTGTGCTCACTAACCTACACTGGCCCCAGCCAGGCAACGCCTCCATTTTAAAATTATTTTCCTTATTTTCAAATTCCTTCCTCGCCTCGTCCATCCCTATCTCCGGAAGCTGCTCCAGCTCTACAAGCCTTCACGATCTCTGCGCTCCTCCAATTCTGTCCTCTTGCAGTCCCCGATTTTAATCGCTCCACCCTTGGTGGCCGTGGTTTCAGCTGCCCAGGCCTTAAGCTCTAGAAATCCGCACATAAAGCTCCCAGCCTGTCTCTCCTCCTTTATGACACTCCTTAAAACCTACATCTTTTTTCAAGCCTTTGGTCATCTATCCTAATATCTCCTTACCTAGATCGGTTTCAATTTCTATTTGTTAGCGCTCCTGTGAAGCACCTTGGGGCGTTTAATTCCGTTAAAGGCGCTTTGTTGTTGTTGTTGGATAATCCTGGGACATTGGAACCGGTTCTGGGGGAGGTGGGACCAGTACAAACTGGACAGTTTGCACCTGGGCGGGACCGCGACCGAAGTCTTCGTGGGAGTGTAGGCTAGTGCTGTTGGGGAGGGTTTAAACTAAAATGGCAGGGGCTTGAGAACCTGTGCAGGGAGACAGAGGTAAGGGAAGCACGATAGAAACAAAAGACAGGAAGGGGAAAAGCAAAAGTGGAAGGCAGAGAAATCACGGGTGCAAATCAAACAGGGCTACAGTAAATAATAATTCTAAAAGCACTCAAGAGTGTTAAAAAAAGAAGCCTGAAGGCTTTGGGCCAGAAATTCGGCTCTCCAACTTCCTGCATGTGCAAGAATCGCGCGCGTACCTACATACCTCACCTGCCGTTGTGCTTCGGGCCCGCGTGGAATTCGGCTCCAGGGCCTCCTGCAGCTGCCGGCGCGCAGTGCTTGCGTATCCCAGGCGTGCAGTTAGTTCGAAGCGTCCCATGGGATCACGTGGACTATGTAGAGCCAATCGGAGCAGGGAATCTTCATTCATAGATTTGACAGGAAGACCTGTCAAATCTATGAATAGAGATCGGCCCCAAAACCTCACTAAAACTTCAAATAAATTTTAAAAAAGCACATTTTTAAAATAACTATAAATTACATAAATTAACTACTTTAAACAAAAATTAATTACACTTTTTAACGGTCCTAAAAATAAACTTTCCTTTCTTTTAAATATGTAAAAAAGATAAACCTGTTGAAAAAATGTTTAAATTGTACTTAATTCACCACTTACCTTGTTAAAAGCAGGCCTTGCGCCTACTATTTTCCTGCGCAGCTTCACCGTCCTTATCTTCATGGAGAAACCTATAGATATGTGAAGAGAAAAAGATTGGTGAAGTCAAGCGTAGGTCCCTTGCAGTCAGAATCAGGGGAATTTATAATGGGGAACAAAGAAATGGCAGACCAATTAAATACATACTTTGGTTCTGTCTTCAAAAGGAGGACACAAATAACCTCCGGAGATGTCGGGGAACATAGGGTCTAATGAGAGGGAGGAACTGAACGAAATCAGTATTTGTAGGGAAATGATGTTCGGGAAATTGAAGGGATTAAAGGCCGATAAATCCCCAGGGCCTGATAATCTACATCCTAGGGTACTTAAGGAACTGGCCCTAGAAATAGTAGATGCATTGCTGGTCATCTTCCAAAATTCTATAGAATCTGGAACAGTTCCAATGGATTGGAGGGTAGCTAATGTAACCCCACTATTTAAAAAAGGTGGCAGAAATAAAATGGGGAATTATAGACCAGTAAACCTGACATCAATAGTGGGGAAAATGCTAGAGTCCATTATAAAATATGTAACAGCAGAGCACTTGGAAAACAGTGACAGGATCGAATAATGGAGAACCAGTGGATGTGGTGAATTTGGACTTTCAGAAGGCTTTCGATAAGTTCCCGCATAAGATATTAGCGTGCAAAGTAAAAGCACATGAGATTGGGGGTAAGGTACTGACTTGTGCAGCGAACTGGTTGGCAGACAGGAAGCAAAGAGTTGGGTGTCCTTGTGCATCAGTCGCTGAAGGTAAGCATGCGGGTGCAGCAGGCGGTTCAGAAGGAAAGTGGTATGTTGGCCTTCGTAGCGAAAGGATTCGAGTATAGGAGCATGGATGACTTGCTGCAGTTGTACAGCGCCTTGGTGAGACCACAACTTGAGTATTGTGTGCAGTTTTGGTCGCCTTATCTGAGGAAGGATTTTCTTGTCATGGAGGGAGTGCAGCGAAGATTCACCAAACTGATACCTGAGATGGCAAGAATGACGTATGAAGAGAGATTGGGTCGATTAGGCTTATATTCGCTAGAGTTTAGAAGAATGAGAGGGGATCTCATTGAAACCTGTAAAATTCTAACAGGACTAGACAGACTAGATGCAGGAAGGAAGTTCCCGATGGCGGAGGAGTCGAGAACCAGAGGTCACAGTCTAAGGATAAGGGGTAAGCCATTTAGGACTGAGATGAGGAGGAATTTCTTCACCCAGTGAGTGGTGAACCTGTGGAATTCTCTACCACAGAAGGCAGTTTAGGCCAATACATTAAATATATTCAAGAAGGAGTTAGATATATTTCTTAAGGCTAAAGGGTTCATGGGATATGTGGAGAAAGCAGGGACAGGGTACTGAATTTGGATGATCAGCGATGATCTCATTAAATGGCGGAACAGGCTCGAGGGGCCGAATGGCCTACTCCCGCTCCTATCTTCTATGTTTCTATGTTGTTGTTGTCATTGTTGTCAGTGACATCATAGGAACAGCGTGGCGAGTGGAGCGGCGAGCTCTGGTGCGCAGGTCTTCAGCACTACATCCGGGATGTTGTCAGGATCAACGACCTTCGCTGTGTCCAGTTCATTCTGCCGCTTCTGAGATTCACGTGGATTGAAACGCATCAGCTGGATGCTGTTCTCTGTGATGTTGGATATCTCAGGAGTAATCACTAGGTCCGTCCATTCACCACCTTTGAATGAAAGGACTCTCAATCGCATCGAATTCCATTCCTGCTATGAAGTACAGGTTTGCCCTATTTTTGAGGATGCTGACATTTTTGAAGCTTCTTACTCCTGTTATTAACCGAATTGCCCACCACCTATCTCGGCTGGATGTGATTGAGCTACAGAGTTTTGCTCTGATCCACTTGTTGTGTGACCACATATCTCTGTGAATACAAAAGATAAATACTGCGGCTGCTGGAAATCTGAAATAAAAACAGAAAATACTGGAAATGCTCAGCTGATCAGGCAGCATCTGTGGGAGAGAAACAGAGTTAACGTTTCAGGTCGATGGCCCTTCAACAGAACTGGTAAAAGCTGGAGATAGAACAGGTTTTTAAGCACGTGTAGGGGCAAGGAAAGGGGGGAGGGGAGGAACTAACAAAAGGGAAGGTCTGTGATAGGATGGAAGGCAGGAGAGTTTAAGAAACAAAAGGGATGATGGTGCAAGTCAAAAGGAGATGGTAATGGGTCAAGGTAAATAACAAAAGCTGGCTGTAGATGAAGTGTAAATAGCACTGGCAGAATGAAAGACAGCTACCATGTGAGAGAGAAAAAAAATAGAAAAAAAAGATAGGGGCCGAGGTTATTGTCTGAAATTTTTGAACTCGATATTGAGTCCAGAGGGCTGTAGAGTGCGTAATCGGAAGGTGAGGTGCTGTTCCTCGAGCTAACGCTGAGCTTCACTGGAACAGTGTCAGAGGCCGAGGACGGTGAGGTCTGAGTGGGAGTGGAGCGGAGAATTAAAGTGACAGGCGACCGGGAGCTCGGGATCCCCCTTACGGACTGAACGGAGGTGTTCTGCAAAGCGGTCTCCCAATCTGCGTTTGGTCTCCCCAATGTAGAGGAGACCGCATAGTGAGCAGCAAATACAGTATAATAAATTGCAGGAAGTACAAGTAAATCGCTGTTTTACCTGGAAGGGGTGTTTGGGGCCCTGGACAGTGGGGAGAGGAGAGATAAAAGGGCATGTGTTACATCTCCTGTGATTGCACGGGAAGGTACCGGGCGAAGGAGAAGGGGTGTTAGGGGAGATTGAGGAGTGGACCAGGGTGCTGCGGAGGGAGCGGTCCCATTGGAATGCACAAGGGGAGGTGATGGGAAGATGTGTTTGGTGGTGGGATCACGCTGGAGGTGGCGGAAATGGCGGTGGATGATCCGTTGAATGTGGAGGCTGATGGAGTGAAAGGAGAGGACAAGGGGAACACTATCGTGGTTCCGGGAGGGAGGGGAAGGGGTGACAGCAGAAGTGCGGGAAATAGAACGGACACGGGGAAGGGCCGTGTCATACACCATAGAGGGGAATGCTTGGTTGAGGAACAAGGAAGACATATCGGAAGCACTGGTATGAATGTGTAGATGCGGCGGAGACGCAGAAACTGGGAGAATGGAATAGAGTCCTGACAGGAGGCGGGGTGGGAGGAAGTGTAGTCCAGGTAGCTGTGGGATTCATTGAGCTTGTAGTGAACGTTTGTCAATAACCTATCGCCAGAGATGGAGACGGAGAAGTCGAGGAAGGGAAGGGAAGAGTCGGAGATGGACCATGTGAAGGTGAGGGAAGGCTGGAAAGTGGAAGCAAAGTGAATGAAATTCTCTAGTTCAGGGCTAGAGCAAGAAAGAACACCGATACAGTCATCGATGTACCGGAAAAAGTTGTGAGGGAGAGGACCTGAGTAGGACTGGAATAAAGAGTGTTCCACATATCCCACGAAAAGGTAGGCATAGCTAGGACCCATGCAGGTTCCCATAGCAACACCTTTAATTTGGAGGAAGTGAGTGGAGTCAAAGGAGAAGTTGTTCAATGTGATAACAAGTTCAGCCAGGTGGAGGAGGGTGGTGGTGGATGGGAACTGTTTGCGCCTCTGTTCAAGGAAGATGCGGAGCGACCTCAGGCCATCCTGGTGGGGGATGGAGGTGTAGAGGGATTGGATGCCCATAGTGAAAAGGATGGGGTCAGGAAACTGGAAACTGTTAAAGTGGCAGAGGGCGTCGGAAGAGGCGCGGATGTAGGTGGGAAGAGACTGGACAAGGGGAGAACAAATAGAGTCGAGATAGGAACAGATAAGTTCCGTGGGGCAAGAACAGGCTGAAACGATGGACCTCCAGGGCAGTCCTATTTGTGGATCTTGGGAAGGAGGTAGAAGCGGGCTGTGCGGGGTTGGGGAACTATGAGGTTGGCGGCCGTGGAGGGAAGATCTACAGAGGAGATGAGTTCAGTGACGGTCTTGGAGTCGATGGCTTGAATTTCGGTCGTGGGGTCCTGGTCTAGGCGGAGGTAGGATGAGGTGTCGGTGAGTTGGCATTCAACCTCTGCTAGGTAGAGGTCGGTTCGCCAAACAACAACAGCACCAACCTTGTCATAAGGTTTAAAGACAATGTTGGGGTTGGATCTGTGAGAATGGAGTGCTGCAAGTTCAGAGGGAGGTAGGTTGGAGTGAGTGAGGGGAGCAGAGAAATTTAGACGGCCGATGTCACGCCGAAAGTTTGCAATTAAAAGATCTAGAGAGGTTAACCTGTTTCTCTCTCAACAGATGCTGCCTGACCTGATGAGTATTTCCAGCATTTTCTGTTTTTATTTCAGATTTTCAGCATCTGCAGTATTTTGATGTTGTAATGTTAAAATGTGATGAGCGTTTCTGCCTCTACCATCCTTTCAGGCAGTAAGTTCCCGACCCCCGCCACCCTCTGGGTGAAAAAAGTTTGCTCAACTCCCCTCTAATCCTTCGAGGAATTAATTTAATTTTTTGCCCCCTGCTTATTGACCTCTCTGCTGTTGTAAATAGGTGCTTACTATCCACTCAATCTAGGTCATTCATATTTTTATATACCTCAATCAAGTCTCCACTCAAACTCCTCTCTTCCATAGAAAACAACCCCAGCCTTTTCAATCTTTCCTCGTAGCTAAAATTCTCCAGTCCTGGTAACATCCTTGTAAATCTCCATTATTACCTCTCTAGTGTAATCACATCTTTCCTGTAATGTGGTGACCAACACTGTACGCAGTATTCTAGCTGTGACCTAACTAATGTTTAATACTGTTCCAGCATAACCT
The DNA here is from genome assembly GCA_030390025.1 of Squalus acanthias. Lineage (NCBI taxonomy): Eukaryota > Metazoa > Chordata > Chondrichthyes > Squaliformes > Squalidae > Squalus > Squalus acanthias. Next base: position 971,258 of record JASTWF010000120.1, read on the forward strand.
CCCTGCTCTTTTTCTATGCCTGGGCTAATAGAGGAAAGTATCCCGTAAGCCTTCTTAACCACCTTATCTACCTGTCCCGCCACCTTCAGGGAACAGTGCACATGCATTCCAAGGTCCCTCTGTTCCTCTACACGCCTCAATATCCGACTATTAGTTGTGCATTCCCTTGTCTTGCTAGCCCTCCCCAAACGCATTAGCTGACCCTTCTCCTGATTGAATTCCATTTGCCACATTTCTGCCCACCTGATATCTTCCTGCAGTCTACAGCTAGCTTCCTCAAAATCAACAACACGGCCAATATTTGTATCATCAGCAAACTTCTTAATCATGCCCCCTACATTGAAGTCTAAATCATTGTTGTACATCACAAAACGCAAGAGACCCAGTACTGAGCCCTGCGGAACCCCACTGGAAACATACTTCCGGTCACATAAACTCCCCTCGAGCATTTCTGGGAATTAGATTCTGTCCCTGGATTCAATAATAACGCTGCACATTTCACCCAGAATTCTATCATTGCTGCTGTTGCTCTCAGTCTGAAGTATAAGTTCCCTGTTTTTCTCTTCCTTACAGTGAACTTGGTGACGATTGTGATCCTGTCTCGGGGAAGGTGCGGTCTCTCCAAATGTGTCTCCCGTTACCTGGTGTCCATGGCAGCGGCGGATCTACTGGTCGTTATCACTGACCTCATATCCAGGCAGATTCCTATTCGTTATGAGTCTCAGTTTCAGTTCCTGTCGAAGATTAAAGTGTGTAATATCCACGCCATCCTGCTTTACGCAGCCACAGACTGTTTTGACTGGTTCACAGTCACTTTCACCTACGATCGATTTGTGCCTATTTGTTGCCAGAAGCTGAAAATAAAATATTGCACCGAGAAAACGGCGGCTGTGGTTCTAGGAACAGTGAGTGTGCTGTTCTGTGTAAAGAACACTTTCTGGTACTTTATGTATGGAGGTGGATATATGTTTGATAATAATCCCCGGTTTTGTGATGCAGGATTGGAAGTTATTCTGTCACCAGTATGGGGTGTAATTGAAACTCTTCATTATATTTTAACCCCATTTATTCCATCTGTTTTGATTCTGCTGCTCAACGCTTTAACTGTCAGACATAATTTAGTTTCGAGCAGAGTCCGCAGGAGACTCCGGGCCCACAGCAGTGGGGAGAGTCCCAGTGACCCAGAGATGGAGAAGCGAAGGAAATCCATCATTTTACTGTTTGTTATATCTGGGAATTTTATCCTGTTATGGGCCGTGTTTATGTTGTATTCTGTGTGCAGCCGATTGTATAAGTTAGACTTGATGCCTGTGGCTCTACCTCTATATGTACAGGAACTGGGATTTATGCTTCAGCTCCTGAGTTGCTGCACCAACACGTGTATTTATGCCGTGACCCAGACTAAATTCAGAGAGGAGTTGAAGAATGTGGTGAAATATCCCTTTACTGTGATTGTTAAATTCATTAAATAGAGAGAAGACTTTGCACCATCACAACGTGTTGGTCTGGTGTTCTGCCCAATCCCCTCATCTCTGTGAGACACACACAGTGAGGCCGGTTTTCATCTTTCACCGCCAGGATTCAGCGACTAACAGGAACGGTAGAGGTGGGGAGTCCGCGGAGATCAGCCCCGCTGGATTCCAGCTGATTTTTAGCCCCGCTACCTCCTCTGGTGCGGCCTGGGGCGGGTTTATGAAGCTCCCGACAGCCAGGCTCGAGTTTCATGTGTTTACCCAAAGGGGGCGGAGCCGGGAAGGTCGCTCTGTCAGTTTACAATCCACGGGCGGACGGTCCGCTCAGTCCCCAGCGCCCGCAGGGGAAATGGCGTGGGCCCAACCTGCAGCCGGGAAGGGAGGCTTTAAAAGGCTCAAATATCAGCACAGCGAGAGCGGGGACAGCGACCGAGTGCGGCGGGGAGAAAAGGAAATAATTCACAGGACAGCAGCTCGGTGAGGATTACCGTTATTTTGCTTTTTAATCTCGGGAAGTAGCTTTAAACTAAGAGCTGGGAAAATATAGCAATAACTTTATTAAACCAATACATTAAACGAGATTATCGAATTAGTTAATACAACTAAAAACTTTGAGTGAATAAAACCCGCTGGGTGAAGAAATTTCCCCTCAAATCCCCTCTAAGCATTCCACCAATTACATCAAATCTGTGCCCCCTGGTTTTTGACCCCTCTGCTAAGGGAAATAGGTCCTTTCTATCCACTTTATCTCGGCCCCTCGTAATTTTATACACCTCAATAAAGTCTCCCCTCAGCCTCCTCTGTTCCAATGAAAACAAACCCAGCCGATCCAGTCTTTCCTCATAGGTAAGATTCTCTAATCCCGGCAACATCCTTGTAAATCTCTTCACTACCCTCTCTTGTGCAATCACATCTTTCCTGTAATTTGGTGACCAGAACTGCACGCAGTACTCTAGCTGAGGCCTAACTAGATTTTTATACGGTTGAAGCATAACCGCCCTGCTCTTGTATTCTATGCCTCGGCTAATAAAAGCAAGCATAGAAACACAGAGGAGCAGGAGTAGGCCATTCGGCCCCTCGAGCCTGTTCCGCCATTCAATGAGATCATGGCTGATCATCCAAATTCAGTACCCTGTCCCTGCTTTCTCCCCATATCCCTTGATCCCTTTAGCCTCAAGAAATATATCTAACCTTTCTTGAATATATTTAATGAATTAGCCTCAACTGCCTTCTGTGGTAGAGAATTCCACAGGTTCACCACTCTCTGGGTGAAGAAATTCCTCCTCAACTCAGTCCTAAATGGTTTACCCCTTATCCTTAGACTGTGACCCCTCGTTCTGGACTCCCCCGCCATCAGGAACATCCTTCCTGCATCTAGTCTGTCTACACCTGTTAGAATTTTATAATTTCAATGAGATCCCCTCTCATTCTTCTAAACTCGTGCGAATATAAGCTTAATCGACCCAATCTCTCTTCATACCTCATTCCTGCCATCCCAGGTATCAGTCTGGTGAATATTCGCTGCACTCCCTCCATGGCAAGAGCATCCTTCCTCAGATAAGACGAACAAAACTGCACACACTAATCAAGGTGTGGTCTCACCAAGGCCCTGTACAATTGCAGCAAGACATCCTTGCTCCTGTACTCGAATACTCTCGCTATGAAGGCCAACATACCATTTGCCTTCTTTACCGCCTGCTGCACCTGCATGCTTACCTTCAGCGACTGGTGCACAAGGACACCCAGGTCTCGTTGCACTTCCCCTTTTCCCAATCTATTGACGTTCACATAATAATCTGCCTTCCTGATGTTCTCCATCATTTCAATCCGTATGGTATCCGTAACCAGAGAGATGAATTTCACCTGGAGAAGCCTGAAGTTATCCATGCGGTACTGATGCTCCTTCTCTGGTGATGGGGAATCTTCATCTCAAAGATATAAAGCGAGCACGTGACTGGGGTGAGACGTGACAAATATAATATTTGGCACTTGTGGTATTTTCATATACAACATAGAACTCAACATATCCTCACCCGATTACTTCAAACACATCGGGAACATAACAGACGAACGGGTACATCATTTCCCACTCCCCCACCTAAATACTTGCTCCTTTCAGACTGGTGCGGTCAGCCCATTCTGAACAGCGCGGATAAAAGGAGCATCAACTGTGACTTTATTTACCGCCATATATTCATTGTAAGTCTTTGCCACACCTGTGGGAATTGTGGGTTTTGCACATTGTGGTCGCTGAGTAAAATGTCCTTAACCCCTTTAACCGCAATCCTCAGAGCCGTTCAATTCAGCCCATTCATACTCTGGATGATTTTTACACGAGTTGGGTGGGAGAGGTCAGAAAGTCTCGACCTTTCAATTGTTCCCAACACTGTTATCACTCCAAATTGATTGACGTCTCTAGATCAAGCAATGATTCCCCCACCCTTCCATCACTCCCAATCGAATCATGTATTGGCACCGGACATATCGGCCTCGGATTATAGTGCTCGAGACTCAGGAATGTGGGGCTCGAACTCACGACATTCTGGCTCAAGGGGCGAAAGTGCCTACACGTCAAAAGTAATTCATTGGCGGTGAAGCGCTTTGGAATGATATATGTAAATAAAGGTCTCGTATCAATACAGTCCCTCCTTACTGATTGGAGAGGAGACTGTGCCAACATTGAAGAATGTGGTAGAAGAAAGGGGGATATGGACACAGGAAAGGAAAGCGGGATTAGGTATAATGCTGTTGTGGAGGGCTAGCACCAACAAGAAGGGCCGAAGGGACTGTTACCCGTGCTGTAATTTCCGTACTGTTCGCTGATTAGCACCCTTGTCGCCTTGTCGCTAATCTCACAGTCTGGGTTTCTGCTCCCAGTCCTCCCCAGTTTAAAATTATGCCACCCATGTAATTCACGATTGTTATTATTCAGACTCCCAATAAACCAACACATACGAACAGATAAACAGTGGCTTTCATATATAGACTAAACCTCGTTGCAGCTGAAATGATGGGTGCTTCATATCTGCCGCGGAGCGGTTGGTGCAGCCCAGGTTTAACAATTCATAAACGTTAAATCGATTAAACAAAAACAACTTTCATTTCTGAACCGCTTTTAGCCAAATAAAGCCTCCCAAGGCGCTTCACAGGAGCGTTAATAAAACAAGATTTGACACAACGCTACGTGAGGAGCTTTTAGGAGAGGTGATTACAAAGCTCTGTCAAAGAGATAAGTTCTGAGAAGCGTCTTAAAGGAGGAGAGCAGTACAGAGACGGAGAGGTGAGGGAAATCCCGAGCTTAGGGTCTTGGCATCTGAAGGCACAACCACCAATGTGCCAGTATAATATAAACAGAGAGAGGGTCTATTGTAATATAAACAGAGACAGTGTCTAGTGTAATATAAACAGGGAGAGGGACTAGTGTGATATACACAGAGACAGTGTCTAGTGTAAAATAAACAGAGACAGGGTCTAGTGTAATATAAACAGAGACAGCGTCTCGTGTAATATAAACAGAGACAGGGTCTAGTGTGATATAAAAGAGACAGGGTCTAGTGTAATATAAACAGAGACAGGATCGAGTGTAATATAAACTGAGACAGGGTCTAGTGTAATATAAACAGAGACAGTGTCCAGTGTAATATAAACAGAGACAGGACGTAGTGTAATATAAACTGAGACAGGGTCTAGTGTAATATAAACTGAGACAGGGTCCAGAGTAATATAAACTGAAACAGGATCTAGTGTAATTAAAATAGAGACAGTGTCTAGTGTAATAAAAACAGAGACAGGGTCTAGTGTAACATAAACAGAGGCAGGATCTAGTGTAATTAAAATAGAGACAGTGTCTAGTGTAATATAAACAGAGATAGGGTCTAGTGTAATATAAACAGAGACAGGGTCCAGAGTAACATAAACAGAGACAGGGTCTAGTGTAATATAAACAGAGACAGGGCCTATTGTAATATAAACAGAGACATGGTCTATTGTAATATAAACTGAGACAGGGTCTAGTGTAATATAAACAGAGACAGGGTCTAGTGTAACATAAACAGAGACAGGGTCTAGTGTAACATAAACAGAGACAGGGTCTAGTGTAACATAAAGAGAGACAGGGTCTAGTGTAACACAAACAGAGACAGGTTCTAGTGTAATATAAACAGAGACAGGGTCTCGTGTAATATAAACAGAAACAGGGTCCAGTGTAACATAAACAGAGTCGGGGCCTAGTGTAATATAAACAGAGACAGGGTCGAGAGTAATAAAAACAGAGACAGGGCCTATTGTATTATAAACAGAAACAGGGCCTATTGTAATATAAACTGAGACAGGGTCTAGTGTAACATAAACAGAGACAGGATCTAATGTAATATAAACAGAGACAGTGTCTAGTGTGATATAAACAGAGACAGTATCTAGTGCAGTAAGAACTGAGACAGAGCCAAGTCCAATATAAACAGAGACAGTGTCTAGTGCATTAATAAATGAGACATGGTCTGGTATAATATAAACAGAGTCGGGGTCTAGTGTAATATAAACAGAGGCAAGGTTTTGACCATTAGTTGTGATACTGGAGTTCATGTAATAATCAAAGAGGCGGTCTAATATAATATACACAACAACATGGTCTAGTGCAGTAATAATTGAGACAGGGTCTAGTGCAATACAAAGAGAGGCAGTGTATAGTGCAATGATAACTGAGACAAGGACGAGTGTAATATAAACGGAGACAGGGTCTAGTGTAATATAAACAGAGTCAGGGTCTAGTGTAATATAAACGGAGACAGGGTCTAGTGTAATATAAACTGAGACACGGTCTCGTGTAACATAAACTGAGACAGGGTCTAGTGTAATATGAACAGAGACAGTGTCTAGTGTAATTAAAATAAAGACAGTGTCTAGTGTAATATAAATAGAGACAGGGTCTAGTGTAACATAAACAGAGGCAGAATCTAGTGTAATTAAAATAGAGACAGTGTCTAGTGTAATATAGGTCATGATGTGGAGATGCCGGCGTTGGACTCGGGTGGACAAAAATCAAAAGTCGCACAACACCAGGTTATAGTCCAACAGATTTATTTAAAATTACAAGCTTTCGGAGCTGTCGCCCCTTCCTCAGGTAGAGTTACTGTGAGACAATCTACCAGAATTCACAGAATATAAACACAGAGAAAATGCAGAGATTCAATCTATCCCTACATCAAAGACATACTAAGAGCACAGCCAAGACAATGAGATGTGTCCCAGGGGGTCCAACGTGTCAAAACACCTGCTGGCTGCATATCCTCTCCATTTGGGTTTGTTTCTTGTGTTTGTTTCTTGTGTTTGATTTTTTAAAAAGCTGGAAAGACCGGCAACGATGTCAAGTCACGTTCTGTAGCGTGACATAAACCCGATATCCCGATTGAGGCCGTCCTCATGAGTGCGGAACTTGGCTGTCAGTCAATGTTGGCTTCATGTCATTGGTGATGGACGGGTAACATTTTTAGAAACGCAAACACATCCTGTCAATAAAAACTTACTCTGGGTTGTTAGGTTTTTTGTCAGACTTTTCTGTCAACTTTTACGGGTTATAAATGCCAAGGTCCAGATTTTAATTAATTAAAATCGATTACCAGATTTAAGATAAGCAAAATTTTGTCATTGAGAAAATAAGGATACTAAAGGTAGATAAATCGTCAGTTCCTGATGGTTTCCACCAGACAATATTAAAGGAAGTATTTGAAAAAATTGTAGATGTTCTAGCACTGTTCTTCCAAAACACTCTTGACTCAGGAAGTGCACCATGGTTTGGAAAATTCCCCATTGTCACTTCATTAGTTAAGAAGGGTAGCGGAGACAAAATCGGAAATGGTAGGCCTATTAGTCTAAGGTCTGTTGTGGAGAAGCTATTAGAATCTGTTATTAGGGACAGAGTGATTGAGCACTTCGACAAATATGAACTGGTCAGAGGGAGCCACCGTGGATTTGTACGAACCAAGTTGATTTTCATTGAGATGGAACTAACATGGTAGATGATTGTCTGTCTTAGGAGGTTATTTATATTGACTTCCAGAAGGCATTGCATCAGGTTCCACATAAGGGGCTGTTAGCAAAAATTAGACTGAATTAAATTGGAGGCAACCTATTGACATGGGCAGGGAATTGGTTCAGAGGTAGGAGACAGAGAGTAGGGATAATGCGTATGTTGACAGGTTGGCAGGATGTGCCCCAAGAGATCAGTACTGGGGCTTTTCAGTCTACTCATAAATGACTTAGATGAAAGAATAGAGAGCCGCATATCCAAGGTTGTTGAAGACACCAAGTTAGGTGACACAGTAAATAGTGTAGGTGGAAGCAGCAAGTTGCAAAGGGACATTGAGAGATAAGGTGAATGGACAAAACTGTGTCAGCTGGAGTTCAATGTGGGGAAGTGTGAGGTCATTCACTTTGGGCCCCAGAACGATAGATCAGAGTATTTTATACAATGTGAGAAGCTGGGAACTGTGGATGAACAGAGTGGTTTAGGTGTCCAAGTAAAGAAAGCACTAAAAGCTCGGAGTCAGGTACAAAAAATACTTAAAATGTTAATGGAATGGCCGCCTTTATATCAAAGGGGCTGTAATTGAAAGGGGTGGAAGTCCTGTTCCAGCTGTACAGAGCCCTGGTCAGACCGCATCTGCAGCACTGCAGTCAGCTCTGGGCACCGAACCTTAGGACGGGAACAATGGCCTTGGAGAGGGAGCAGCGCAGATTCAACAGAATGGTACCTGGGGCTAAAAGGGTTAAATTATGATGACAGGTTGCACAGACTAGGCTTATATTCCCTTTAGTATAGAATATTAAGGGTTATCTAATTAAGATATTAAAGGTGATTAAAGGAATTGATAGGGTAGATGGGTCTAGCGATTGGTCTCGGGCGGTGACGCAGAACGGGCGGTCTGTGATCGGCCGCCCGTTATACGCAGCGCCTGATATTCAGATCCATTGACTGAAATTACAGCAAATATCAGGCGCTGCATATAACGGGCGGCTGATCCGATCCGATCCCGTTCCTTTCTCCTGGTGACTCCTGGAAGGTGTCAATAAGGTAGAGTAGCACAGCACTCACTCTTTTTAAGAGAAGTCCTCAGAGAATTTCCAGAATTAATGTTGATGGAGTGTTGGTGAAGTCTTGACGAAGTTTCCTAGAAAGTCTCCCGATGTGTTTCAAAAATCCTCTTCAAAGCTCCAGCAGCAAGTGGACAGTAAAAGGCGATGTCCCTTTAAACAGCGCTCCAAATCTTCAGCAACTACCCGTTTACTCCCAATCAGCTGGTCGCTGTTAGGAGAGAGCGTCAGGTCCAGCGCCGGCCACCAGCATGCCGTGCAGCCTCGTTAATGAGCGCCGGCAGGCAAGTTAAGTGGCAATTAGCTGCTTAATGGCCCTCCGGCGGCCGATCATAGCGCAAGCTTCAACTCCTTGACCAAGATGGCGTCTTGCGCTAAACGCGGGTTAAACCGGCGGTCCAGCTTAAGACCCCAGCCTGGCCACCTTGGAGGCTCTTCAGCGCCTAAGGTATCCTGGGAAAATCGCCCCCCCACCACACCCCATAATGCCCTCTTATGAACGTTTTAATGGGTCACGATGTCGTTCCGCCCTTCCGACGGGGGTGGCACTGTAGCGCCCCAGCTTTGCGTTTCCCGACTCTGCAGCTCATAATTTAGAGAGATTCCGCTGCTCCAACCAACTTTATGTCTCTGACTCCCAAACCGTAGAAAATGTTGCTACTTGGCCTCGACTCCCCATGTGCAACACCGCGGGAGATCATGTTGTAATAATATAAACTCACAGTGCTATGTGTAAAAACGAGAGAATATGTCACTTTAAAATGGGACCTGGAGAGCATCTGTCCACCCTGGTCCGATTAACCTCGTCCGCTAACCCTGCTTCACCCGAAGACCACACCTGGTCTATAATTCCCCTATCTAACACTACAGGAGGTTGACTGTTATTCCCTACAATCAATATTTCCCCAGCAAGTACTCAGTCCCATTTTCCAGGCCTCCGTTGATTTTGGCTGTCTGATAACGTGTGCTGTACAACCTCGCATCCGTTCTGGGAAAACGCTTTCAACTGGCTGTATCTGGAATCCTAATATGATGCCCCGTAGTTCAAGATTCCCCTACTAGATAGAAGAGTTGTGTTATGTTATCTGTGACTTCCTTAATTAGTCTACCATTTCGATCAAACCGTCACATAATCTCATTTCCACACATTTCAGTACAAATTAATTCGGTCTCTCCACTCAGTCCATTTATCCGTCTTATCACGCTGGTGATTTCTCGCTGGAGTTTCTCCAAGGTGAGTATCTTCTTGCTAATGTTTGTGCCTCACACTGAAAAGAACATGATCTAATAATAGCAAAATTGTATCCAATCACATGTAACTGTTTCATAGCAATCAGCAAGTACAGGAGAAATATACGCAGCTGTGAAACAGAACCTGACCCCGAAGTAAAGTATCGGACCAAGTAGATGGAGCTTTACACGGCATCTAACACATGTTTTTCCTTCCCTGGGAGTGTTTGATAACATTTTTTTACAATTTATTAGGAAAAAGAGTGTAGTCAGGAGCAATGTTGGCCCGTTAAAAACTGAAAGTGGTGATATTGTCAATGATAATAGGGAAATGGCGGACAAGTTGAATAATTACTTTGCGTCAGTATTTACAGTAGAGGAAGAAGGTAGCAAGCTAGAAATCCCAAGGAAACTAAATCAGGGACAGGAACTCAATGACATTAATGTAAGTAAAATAACAATGGCACTAAAGAGTGACAAATCGCCTGGACCAGATGGTTTCCATCCCAGGGTTGTAAAGGAAGTAGGTGAGCACATTGCAGATGTCCTAACTATACTCTTCCAAAGTTCTCTAGTTTCAGGAACATTCCCTTTAGATTGGAAAATTGCACATGTCACTCCGCTATGTAAAAATGGTGAGAGAGGGAAACCACGGAATTATAGACCAGTTAGCCTAACATCTGTTGTAGGGAAATAGCTCGAGTCAAAATTAAGGATAGGGTGACTGAACACCTTGAAAATTTTCAGTTGATCAGAGAGAGCCAACATCGATTCGTGAAAGGTTGGTCATGCCTGAAAATCTGATTGAAATTTTTGAAAAGGTGACTAAAGTAGTAGACAGGGGAATGTCTATGGATGTTAAATATATGGACTTCCAGAAGGCATTTGATAAAGTCCAACATAAGAGACTGTTAACTAAGGTCGAATCTCGCAGCATTGAGATCAAATTATTGACCTGGTTAGGAAATTGGCTAAGCGGTTGGAGACAGGCAGTAGGAATAATGGGCAGGTACACAAATTGGCAGGATGTGACTAGTGGTGTCCCACAGGGGTCTGTGTTGGGGCCTCAACTATTCACAGTATTTATTAACGACTTAGATGGTGGCATAGAAAGTCATATGTCTAAATTTGCCGATGACACAAAGATAGGTGGCATTGTAGATGGAAGCATACAATTACCAAGTGATATAGACAGATTAAGTGAATGTGAAAAACTGTGGCAAATGGATTTCAATGTAGGCAAATGTGACGTCATCCACGTTGGACCTAAAAAGGATAGTAAGAGGGTACTTTCTAAATGGTGAAAAGCTAAAAACAGTGGCGATCCAAAGAGACTTGGTGGTCCAGGTACATAGATCATTAAAATGTCATGAACAGGTACAGAAAATAATCAAAATGCTATTGGGATATTGGCCTTTATAGCTAGACGACTAGAATACAGGGGGGTAGAAGTTATGCTGCAGCTGTACAAAACCCTGTGTAGACCACACCTGGAGTACTGCGAGCAGTTCTGAGCACCAAACCTTAGCAAGGGTATATGGCCTTGGAGGGAGTGCAGCGTAGGTTTGCCAGAGTGATACCCGGACTTCAAGGGTTTAGTTACGGGGAGAGACTACAGAAATTAAGTGATCTGATAGAATATTTAAAGATATTAAGGAGAACAGATAGGGTAGATCGAGAGAAAGTATTTCCACTGGTTGGGGATTTTAGGACTAGGGGACATCGTCGAAAAAATTAGAGCCAGACCTTTCAGGAGTGAAATTAGGAGACACAAAGGGTGGTAGAAGTTTGGAACTCTCTTCTGCAAACGGCAATTGATGCTAGATCAATTGTGAATTTTAAAGCGGAGATTGATAGCTTCCTGTTAAACAAAGTTATTCAGGGACATGGGCCAAAGGTGATTATATGGAGTTAGGAAGCAGATCAGCCATGATCTCATTCAATGGCAGAGCAGGCTCGAGGGGCTGAATGGCCTACCCCTATTCCTATGTTCCTATGTAAGAGTAGGCCATACGGCCCCTCGAGCCTAGTTCGCCATTCAAAAATGTCATGGCTCATCTTCGACCGCAAAGCCACTTACCTGCCCGATCAGCATATCCCTTGATTCCCTATGAGGGAAAAAGTCTATCGTTCTCAGCCTTTAATATACTCAATGCCTGAGCATCCACAGCCCTCTAGGCTAGAGAATTACAATGATTGACAAACCTCTGAGTGAAGACATTTCTCCTCATCTCAGTCTTAAATAGCCGAACCCTAATCCTGAGACGATGCTCCCTTGTTCGAGACTCTTCATCCAGGGGAAGCACTTCTCAGCATCTACCCTGTCAAGCCCTCTCAGAATGTTATATGTTTCATTGAGATCACCTCCCATTCTTCTAAACTCCAGAGAGTATCGGCCCAATCTACTCAATCTCTCCTCATATGACAACCCTCTCATCCCTGGAATCAACCTAGTGAAGTTTCGTTGCACCCCCTATAAGGCAAGTATAGCCTTCCTTAGAAGCGGAGACCAAAACTGTGCACAGTACTCCAGGTGTGGTCTCACCAAAGCCCCGTACCATTGCAGCAGACTTTCTTACTGTTGTGCTCCAAACGCCTTTGCAATAAAGGCCAACATAACATATGCCTTCGTAATTGCTTGTTGCACCTGCATGTTAACTTTCTCTGTTTCTTGTACAATGACAGCCAAATCCTTCTGAATAACAACATTTAATAATTTCTCACCATTTAAAAATATTCTGCTGTTCTATTCTTCCCACCAAAGTGAATAACTTCACTTGTGAGGGTAATATATGAGCCTGGATAGAGGATTGGTTAAAGGACAGAAAACAAAGAGTAGAAATAACCGGGTCGTTTTCAGGTTGGCAGGCTATTACTAGTGGAGTGCCACAAGTATCTGTGCTGGCCCCTCAGCTATGTACAATCTATATTAATGACTTAGATGAAGGGTTTATCTACCCTGCTAGTTTTATCCTGAAAACGATCTAATAGATTTATCAAACACGATTTACCTTTCATTAAACCATGTTGACACTGCCTCATCATATTATGATTTTCTAAGTGCCCTGTTACCACTTCATTCATGATGGATTCCAATCCTCTGTCCAGACTAATATATTACCCTCAAAAGTGAAGTCTATTCACTTTGGTAGGAAGAATAGAAAAACAGAAGAATGGTGAGAAACTATAAAATGTTGAGAAACAACTTGACTAACTTCACTTTTCCCCACATTATACTCCATCTGCCACCTTCCTGCCCACTAGCTTAACCTGCCGATATCCATTTGCAGAATATTTGTGTCCTCACAGCTTAACTTCCCACGTAGCTTTGTATCGTCAGCAAACTTGTATGCGTTACACTCGGCCCCTTCATCGAAATCATTAATATAGATTGTAAATAGCTGAGGGTCCAGCACTGAAACTTGCTGCACAGCACTAGTAATAGCCTATCAACCTGAAAATGATCCGTTTATTCCTACACTTTGTTTTCTGTCCTTTAACCAATCCTCTATCCAGGCTAATATATTACCCTCAACCCCATGAGCGCTTAACTGGTGCAGCAAACTTTCGTGTGGCACCATGTCGAATGCCTTTTGAAAATCCAAATGTACTATATCCACTGTTTCCCCTTTATCTACCCTGCAAGTTACATCTCCAAAAAACTCTAATAAATTTGTTAAGCACGAGTTCCCTTTCATAAAACCAAGTTGACTCTACCTAATCATATTATGACTTTCTAAGTGCCCTGTTACCACTTCCTTAACAATGGATTCCAGAATTTCCCGACGACTGATGTCAGGCTAACTGGCTTGTAGTTCCCTGTTTTCTCTCTCCCTCATTTCTTGAATAGTGGTGCTACATTTTCTACTGTCCAATCCACAGGGACTGCTCCAGAATCTAGGGAATTTTGGAAGATCACTACAAATGCATCCACTATCTCTGTAGCGACCCCTTTAAGGACCCTGTGATGTAAACCATAAGGTACACGGAATTTGTCGGATTTTAATTCCATTTATTTACCCAGTACTTTTTCTTTACTGATATTAACTGCTTTAAGTTACTCACTTTCATTACACCATCGGCTACCCACTATTTCTGGCATGTTTCTGTGTCTGTTGCTGTGAAGACAGATACAACATATTTGTTTAACGTCTCCGCCATTTCATGGTTCTTCATTATAATGTCTACAGTCTCAACCTCTAAGGGACCCACTTTTACTTTCGCTACTCTCTTCCTTTTTATATAGTTGTAGAAGCTCTTACAATCTGTTTTGATATCACTTGCTAGTTTATTCTTATATTCTATGTTCTCCCTCTTTACCAATTTTTGATCATCCTTTGCTGTTTTTTAAAACTCTCCCAATCTTCAGGCTTACTACTCTTCTTGGCAACGTTATAAACCTCTTCTTTTAATCTAATAATATCCTTAACATCGTTAGTTAGCCACGGATAGATCACTTTTCCCATGGTTTTTATTTCTCATTGAAATGTATATTCGTTGACAATTATGAAATATTTCTTTAACTTTTCACCATTGCTTATCTACCATCATACCTTTAATCTATGTTTCCAATCTACCACAGTTAACTCGCCCTCATACCTTTGTAATTGGCTTTATTTAAGATTAAGACTCTAGTTTAAGATTTGAGTGCGTCACTCTTGAACTCAATGTGAACTTTTTCATACTATGATCACTCTTCCACAGAGGATCCCTTACTATGAGATTATTAATTAACCCTGTCTCATTACACAAGACAATATCTAAAATAACTTCTTCCCTGCTTGGTTCCACGATGTATTGTTCTAGGAAACTGTCTCGAACGCATTCCATGAACACGTCCTCAAAACTACTTTGATTTGTACAGTCGATATGAAGATTAAAGTCCCCGACGATTATTGCATTACCTTTGTTACAAGCTGCTCTTATTTCTTGAAAAATACTCTGTGCAACAGTATAGGTAATGTTCGGGCCTACAAACTAGTCCCACCATTGGTTTCTGTCATTTGTTATTTCTTATTTCCACTCATACTGATTCTACTTCCTGCTCTTCTGAGCCAAGATCCTTCCATACTACTGTTCTTATATCGCCCTTGATTATCGGGGCTAAACACATTCATTTTCTATTTCGTCGTTCGTTTCGAAACGTCGAGTACACTGGAATATTTAGTTCCCTACCTTGGTCACCATGCAACCATTTCTTTTTAATGGTTATTAGATCAAATCTATTATTCCAATATTTTCGACATTAATTCCTCTATTTTGTTGGGAATGCTTCGTGCATTCAGATAAAGTGCATTTAATTTTAACTTGTTCCATTCTTCCCTGATTTGACCTTATTCACTGATGCACTATTACCATTAAACTCGCTGTCCCTTCCTGTCACACTCCACGTATCTTTACTCAAATCGCTACACTGCTTTACAGCATTGATTTTTCTCTTTAGATTTATAACTTTCCCTTCAGTTGAATCCTCTCCCTTTTAGTTTAAAGCCCTATCTGCAGCCTCAGTTTTTGATTCACCAGAACATTTATCACAGCCCGGGTTAAGTGGAGCCTGTCACAGTGGAGCAGCTCCCTCTGTCCCCAGTACTGGTACAAGTGCCCCAGAAACGAAACGACTGTCTCCCATACCACTCTTTGAGCCACGCATTTAACTCTCTGATCTGTTTCACCCTATGCCAATTTGCGAGTGGCTCAGGTAATAATCCAGTGTTTATTACCTTTCAGGTTCTGCTTATTAATTTGGACCCTAGCTCCTCAAACTCTCTTAGCAGAACCTCATTCTTAGTTCTACCTGTGTTGTTTGTTCCTACGTGGACCACGACAACTGCATCCTCCCCATCCCACTCCAATTTCTTCTCCGGCCATTAGGAGATATCCTTAAACCTGGCACCAGGCAGGCAACACAACTGTCGGGACTGCCAGTCTCGGCTGCAAAAACAGTATCTATCCCCCTGAATATACTGTCCCTTACCACTACCACATTCCTTTTGACTCCCCCCACTTGAACGGCCTCCTTCACCACAGTGCCGTGGTCAGTTTGCTCATCCACTCTGCAGACTTTGACCTCATCCATACAGGCCGAAAGAACCTCATACCTGTTGGATAATGGCAAAGGCCGATGCTCCTCCATCACTTCACCTGGAGGTCGCCTCACCTGTCTGGCTTGCAGTCATACCCTCCTGTTCATGACCACTAACCACATCTATACCAGTTCCTAACCTAAGAGGTGTAACTGCATCCTGGATCAAAGTGTCCAGGTAACTCTCCCCCTCCCTGATGCCCCGCAATGTCTGCACCTTGGAGTCCAGCTCAACAACTCTGAGCTGAAGTTCTTCGAGATGCAGAGACTTACTGCAGATGTGGTTGTCCGGGATCGCGATGCTCCCACAAACTCCCACATGCTGCAGTTGCGGCACACCTTCTGCACTGCCATCACTATCAAACCTTGTTTTCTTAATTTAATTAATTAAATTTTATGTATTTAATCAACTTTGCTTATATTTTTGAATTTTTTTCAATAATTACTTGATCTAGTTTAAGGTATAGGTAATTTAAATTAAATAGCCACCGGTAACACGAACCACTACAAGTATTGGAGGGAAAAGCAGCCCCTCCTTCCTCCTCTGCACCGAACTCCCACTCTCACCAAATTCCCCCGTTTACACACTGTTTATGACGCACTCCGTTTATGAAAACTCTGTACGACCATTCTTTGCGTCAGCGGATAGCTGTTTACTTTTATACACCTTTTCGAGCCACACCCAGTCTACAAGTGCTCACTGAACTCACTGCTCACAGTAATTACCCCCTATTCAGGATATCACTTAAAGCTGTTAACTGTTATCTGCCACTGACAGGCAGTCTCTGTTAACTCGTGACTAACTTGCGGCTTATTTTTACATTGTTTACGTTCTAAGTTCAATTACAAATGTTAAACTAAATTTCAGATTGAGACCTACTCACCCACGACTTATCAGAGTTCCATCTTACCGAATAACCAACTTTAAACTCTGTTTAAGATGCACTCCGTTTATGCCCACTCTCATATCTCTTTGGTAAACTATTTGAAACAAATGGTTGTTTATAAAACATGAGATATGGTTGCATCCAGCAGGAAGAGAACCATAAACGGAAAGGGTATAAGACACATGCCATGATTTTATTAGTTAGATAGAAGGAAATAAGGAAATAAAGCGGTATTCGAGCTCCTGGAGTGAGGCAGGCTGGGAGAAGACATTTTCACGATGTCTGATTAAATTAACGCTCAGTGAGTTTTGGGCGCAGGGCTGAGGTGCTCTGTTCTCTATGGTTGGTTCGCGAGCTTTAAGATAAAACTTTCATCGTTAGTAAACGAAGTGAATTATAACATCTGCCACTGTCTCTAGTTGTAGAAACCTATTTTAGGATGAAGAATGAATAATCCAACAGACATGACTGGCACGGCCTTTATATTACCGGGGCCTCCGCCCGCTCAGCAGCCTTGAGCAGAAACCCAGCCTGGTGTACAAGTGAATAGCACTGGCTCTATAATACCCAGGACCAAGTCCCGTTCAGCAGCTTGGCACACTACCCTGCCTGGTGTAGAAGTGAATATCCCTGGCCCTATAATACCCGGTCCTTATCCTTCAGCACACAACCCAGCCTGGTGTAGAAGTGAAGAGCCCTGGCCCTATAATACCCAGGGCCTTATCCTTCAGCACACAACCCTGCCTGGTGTACACCTGACTGTCATTGGCCCTACCCAAGCGATTCACGCATTTATCGATATTTACTTACGTCTACCAGATGTGTGTCCACTCCTCCGCCCCATCTAGATCTGCCTGTAATTTATTTCACTCATCTGAGGTCCTAACACCCACACAATTCCTTGTATCATCTCTGAGTTTGTGGAAAGTTCCCCCGATGCCTTCTTGCAAATCATTGATAAAGATGGTGAAGATCAACCGTCCTATCACTGCTCCTTACGTAACTCCATCAGTTACAGGTCCACACACAGAACTACTGCCATTAATAACTACCTTCTCTCTACAAGAATCCAGTCGGTTCCGTAGTAAACCCAAAATCTACCTGCTAAACCCACAGGACTCAACCTCATTCAGCAGCCTTCCACGTGGCACCTTGTCAAGGGCAATTTGGAACTCAAGATCCAGAAGGGTAACCGGACAACCTACATCCAACAACCCAGTAACTTCGTCAAAAGTTCAACCAAGTTAGTGAGACAAAACCTTTGTCTGAAACCTTGTTGAGATTCTCTAATAACCCGCTCTCTGTCAAGGTGACCGTACAGTGTTTCACTGACGATGCGTTTAACTGAAGTGAAACTAACGAGCCTGTAATTTCCCGGTTCTCACATTACCTTTATTAAGTCTTGGAACCACATGGGGCTGTCACCAGTCCACGGAACAATTCCAGTCACAGCGAATTGTTCAATATATGAACACGGGGCCCGCGGGTCACACTCCCCATTTCTTTGAGCGCCCTCGGTTGCTCATATCAAGCCCAGCTCCCTGGTCAGTTTTGAGATCCTAACAGACCGTGCTAAATCCGGATAAATGTTGTCAATTTCAACTTTAGCATTATCGCAGCCGTTACTTCCACAGCGATCTACTAAGACAGCCACTAAACACGCTGAACTGACCTGTACTGAATGTAGCTGGGCTGAACTGACCGATACTGAATGTAACAATTTTGAACTGAACCTGTCCACACTGAATGTAACTGTGCTGAACTGGACCTGTACACACTGAATGTGACCGTGCTGAACTGGACCTGTCCACACTGAATGTAACTGTGCTGAACTGGACCTGTCCACACTGAATGTAACTGTGCTGATCTGGACCTGTCCACACTGAATGTAACTGTGCTGAACTGGACCTGTCCTCACTGAATGTAACTGTGCTGAACTGATCCTGTCAACACGGAATCTAACTATGCGGAACTGATCCTGTCCACACTGAATGTAACTGTGCTGAACGGGACCTGTCTAGACTGAATGTAACTGTGCTGAGCTGGACCTGTCCACACTGAATGTAACTGTCCTGAACTGGAACTGTCCACACTGAATACACAGACAGGATGGTTAAAGTGGGTGTACACTCTCAGAGTAATTTGGAGACAGCTGCACGTGACCCGTGCTTACCCGATGGAGCTGGATAATGACCAGGAGCGAGAACTGGGCCGCGTTTTCCGGCTGCAGGACCAGAGTTTCTCTGGTCAATTATAAATTGTGCTGAGACCTCTTAACTCAGCATTAAGGGGGTTAATCCCATGAATTGCTCCTGTACAAGGATCACTTAAACTTAGGCAACCACTTATTCACCGTTTTATTATATTTTATGAAGAAATCTAGCCGGGATCATACTGTAATCTCTGGCTATTTCACTTCAGAGCCGGGTCAAAGTTATTTAAATACATTCCATTTCATCAAAATATAAACACCATCCTGGCAGCGGCTGCACTAATCTGTTTGTTTCAATTAGTGTAATTAATATAAAAGATCAAGCCATCTGATTATCTCCCTGGAGCCTGACATCAGGTATAAATGTGACAATCTGTGAGTGTAGTGCAGAGCGCGCTCAGAGATTCTGAGAGAAATGCACGGGATACCAAAAGGTCTGGTGTTTGCCATTTACTATCCCGTCATTGCAGCTATCGGCGTTCCAGGTAAAGTATTGGAGTTAGTTACTAGTTATGGGCATCATTGGTGAAACTGTATCACTGCACCTACTTACCGGGAACGCTTCTCCCCTTTAACTGTGTCATTTCCGCCGATTTACGGTATATTTTATCCCCATTAAAGGATTAATTTCACCCCTTTGACGGTATACTTCCTCCCCCTTTACCGCGATCATTTCTTGGCTTTTTCGACAACATTTCTCCCCTTTAACTTAATCACTATCTTATTTGAGTGCCTGATTCTGCAATATATGTTTTAATGTGTTTTCCACAGAGCCGCCTCTTTAGCGGTACCAGCCCATATGCTCAGAGTGATGTTTTACTAAAACTCAACAGTATATGTCGCTGCACTGTGCGTGATATTATCACACTATTATAATTGTGTATATATAATTCCTATTGTGTTATTGGTATTTCAGTGTGAGTGGTATTATCACACTATTATAACTGTGTACATATATTTCCTAATGTGTTATTGGTATTTCACTGTGAGTGGTATTATCACACTATTATAACTGTGTACATATATTTCCTAATGTGTTATTGGTATTTCACTGTGGGTGGTATTATCGCACTATTATAACTGTGTACATATATTTCCTATTGTGTTATTGGTATTTAACTGTGAGTGTTATTATCACACTATTATAACTGTGTACATATATTTCCTATTGTGTTATTGGTATTTAACTGTGAGTGTTATTATCACACTATTATAACTGTGTACATATATTTCCTATTGTGTGATTGGTATTTCACTGAGTGGTATTATCACACTATTATAAATGTGTACCTATATTTCCTGTTGTGTCATTGGAATTTCACTGTGAGTGATATTATCACACTATTATAACTGTGTACATATATTTCCTATTGTGTGATTGGTATTTCACTGTGAGTGGTATTATCACACTAATAACTGTGTACATATATTTCCTGTTGTGTTATTGGTATTTCACTGTGAGAGGTATCACACTGTTATAACTGTGCACATATATTTTCTGTTGTGTTATTGGTATTTCACTGTGAGTGGTATTATCACACTATTATAGTTATGTATGTACATGTACTTGTAATTCTCTCAGTTTAGTATACTGTATTGGCTGCTCACGATGCGCTCTCCTTTACATTATGCTCACCAAATGCAGATTAGGTGATCGGTTTACTGTACACCTGCGTTCAGCCCTCATTCGTGACCCTGAACTTCCGTTCGCTTGTCATTTTAATTCTCCATCTCTCTCCCACTCTGACCTCCCTGTCCTCGGCCTTCTGTACTGTTCGAAAGAAGCTCAACAGAAGCTCAGGAAACAGCAGATCGTCTTCGTCCAGGCTCTGGTCTCAACGCTGAGTTCAATAATTTCAGATCAGAACCACCGCTCCCATTGTTCGGTCAGCAGGTGCTGTTGTCAGTTACACCTCCTCTAGACTCATCTTTTGTTTCTTTACTTGTCCCATTACCGTCTCCTTTTGCCTCGCACCATCCTCCCTTTTGTTATATAATAACTCCTGCCTTCCACCCGATCACAGAGCTTCACTTTTGTTCTTTCCTCACTCCCCGCTTTTCCTGCCTCTGCACTTGCTTCAAATCTGTTACATCTCTAACTTTATCAAGTTCTGAAGATTTCCATAGACCTGAAATGTTGACTATGTTTCTCTCTCCACTGATGCTGCCTCAATTGTTGAGTATTTCCAGCATTTTCTGTTTTTATTCCAGATTTCCAGCATCCTCAGTATTTTGCTTTTGTATATATATTTCCGATTGTGTTATTTGGTGCTGTAATGGGAGCCGTATTATCAACAGCAACAATCTGCATTTATATAGCGCCTTTAACGGAGTAAAATGCTTCACAGGAGCGTTATCAAACAACATTTCACACCGAGCCACATAAGGAGATATTCGCACAGCAACAGCTTGGACAAATAGATCGACTTTACGGAGGGTCTGAAAGGAGGAGATATGTGCAAAGCCCCAGGAGTGAAGTAGGGTTTGGGAGGTTATAGAGACAGGGAGGAGCGAAGCTATGCAGCGATTTGCAAACAATGATGAAAATTTAAAATCGAGGTGTTGCTGGACCTGAGCTAATGGAGGTCTGCGAGCACAGGGGTGACGGGTGAACGGGACTTTGTGTGAGTGAGGACACAGGGCAGCTGCGTTTTGGATGAGCTGAAGTTTATGGAGGGAGGAAGATGAGAGGCTGACCAGGATTCATTGGAATAGTCAGATCTAAAGGTAACAAAATCATGAAGGAGGGTTGCAACAGCTGATGAGTTGAGGTAGGGACAGAGACGGGCGATGTTACTGAGGTGGAAGTAGGCGATCTTAGTGATGGAGCGAATATGTGGTTGGAAGCTCAAATTAGGGTTAAATATGACGCCAAGGTTGCAAACGGTCTGGTTCAGCCACATGCTGCCCCTCGGCGATTACATCCAAAGATACAGCGTCAGGTTCCACGTATACCCTGACGTCACTCAGCTTTACCTCACCAGCACATCTCTCAACCCCGCCACTGCCTCCGATTGCTCACGTTGCGAGGGACATGGATGGCCCCTGTGGCTAGGGGACAGAGTTTGTGGTGGGACCGAAGACAATGGCTTCGGTCTAACCAATATTTAGTTGAAGGAAATTTCTGCTCCTCCTGTGCTGGATGTTGGCCAAGCAGTGTGACAAATCAGAGATAGTGGCGGGGTCTGGAGTGGTCATGGTGAGGTAGAGCTGGGTGACGTCAGCGTATACGTGGCACCTGATGCTGTGTTTTCGGATGATATCGCCGAGGGGCAGCATGAAGATGAGAAATAGAAGGGGGCCATGGATAGATCCATCAGGGATTCCAGAGGTAAGGGTGCGGGACCGGGAAAAGAGGCCATTGCAGGTGACTCTTTGGCTACGAGGGCAGTTCCACCCAGCTGGGCGACGGAGGAGAGGAGTTGGAGGAGAATGGTGGGGTCGCCCGTGTCAAAAGCTGCAGACTTTTCGAGAAGGATGAGGAAGGATAGTTTACCACGGTCACAGACACATAGGATGTCATTTGTGATTTTAATAAGAGCTGTTTCAGTGAAAGTATAACGGTGTGCAAATATTTTCAATTGTATTATTGGTATTTTACTGTGGGTGAATTATCACACTGTTATCACTGTGTACATTTAGTTCTATTGTGTTGCTGACACTGTCTATGTGGGTTTATTATCACACTGTTATCACTGTGTACATTTAGTTCTATTGTGTTGCTGACACTGTCTATGTGGGTTTATTATCACACTGTTATCACTGTGTACATTTAGTTCTATTGTGTTGCTGACACTGTCACTGTGGGTGAATTATCACACTGTTATCACTGTGTACATGGAGCTCTATTGTCTTATTAACAATGCTACTGTGGTTGAATTATCATACTCTTATCACTGTGTGCAGGTAGTTTTATTGGCCCGTATTTTCCGATGCCTACGGGTGTGTATGAGCTGTGTACGGACCCGTAGGTACATCGGAAATACCGGTTTCAGGCAAGCGAAGCGCATGCGCTGAAAACTGCATTTCCAATCCCTCAAGAATCCTCTTGACAGATCGGCCGCCTGCCCTGGAGAAGGGTCTCTGCGGGTGGAGAGTTCCACTTTCTGCAGAACCTCCGCCAGCTGAAAACCCTTAGAAATCTTACGCCTGGTAAAAGCAGGTGTAACACCTGCTTTTTCCAGCATAAGAGATTCAAATAGTAAAACATTTTTTTCACTCATTTATAATTTAAAAATACTTTTGATTAAGCTAAGTTTATTTGTAGCCCTGTAAAAAACCTTAATTACTTTTTTCAAAAATTAAATTTTTGTTTAAAATATTTAATTTAGTGTAATTTTAAATCCTTTAGTGTTTTAGTGTCTTTTTTTAATGATCCCCATTCATACTTCTGACAGGTCTATCTGTCAAAAGGATGAAGGGAGATTCCCTTCTTTCATTATCTCGCCTGGTCCACGTGATGCCAGGGAGGCTTGCGAAACGCATGCGCCCCTGGGATACGTGGGCCCTGCGCATTTCGACTGTGGAGAGGCCCAGGAGCGGAAGTGTCCGGACCTCGGGAGCCCTCAGGTAAGAGCGTACATTTTTTTTCCGATAGGAGGCATCCGCACGCAGGAAGTCTACTATCGGAAATTACGGGCCATTGTGTTATTGACAGCGACTGACTAAATTCCACAAATGATTTGTTGATTGAGATTATTCGCCGATTAAATAATTCCCGCCTGAATTTAATGAATGAATTTAGTGTAATGACATTATTAGGCGGTGAGTTGTCAGAAATATAAGCAAGGTAACAAGTGGCCGTTTTATGAATGAATCTCTATTTTCCCCAAACACACACAGCGCAGTGTTTCTGCTCTCAGACTCTGACTCTCACTTGTTCAGCCCGGCTCCCTCTTCCACACTCGCTGCTGATGACAGTTCCACAGTGACCGCTGCTGAGCCCGGGATTTCCTTCTGCTCCTGACACCTGGCTATGTCCCGGACCGGCCCCGTCTTCACTCTTTTCTCCACAATGAGTGAGGCTGCATAACTGGTGGAATGTCTCGTATCTGAGTCACAACATTTTAAGTTCAATTTCCACTCTAAGACTAGGCCGATCATTTATCCCGACAGCGCTGTGCTGTACTGAGCAAGTGCTGCATTGTGGGAGGTGCCTTTCACCGAATTAGACCTCATCCTCTGCCACTTCCGGTGGTTCCGATGAACACCGAAGATCCCAGGTGACTATCAGAAGAAGAGCTCGGAGTTTTCACTGTGTCCTCGCAACATCCCCTCCGCAAAGACAGAAACGACAATTGTCCGTCCGTCCCTCGCTGTTTGCGAACCTTTTGGCGCAAGTTGACATCTGAATTCTCCAAAAGTGAATAATTTTACAGTAATTCATCGGATGAGGGCGTTTTGTGTCCTCCGTAGGACCTAATCCGTTTTAAATGCATGCTTTCCTTTTTTTTTGCTGCTTTCCACTTTTATTGTCAGGTTTATTGTTTACCCTCTTAAATATTTTCTCTAATGCGTTACCGATATGTTTTCATGTCTGTTTGATGCTCCCACGTTGGATTTGGAGCTTTTTCGATTCTCTCTTGTTCTCCATTAGGATTCATTACATTATTTTACATTCCGCTGTCATTGGCCTGTTTTATTTTTAATCTGGAGGATTATTTTAAACACAAAAGCAGGTGCCCAAAGCGTAAGCGATCTGTTTCCAACTCAAGATCACTTGTCAAAGCTGTAAATTTCACACTGAATCCTGTCAAACAGATGATCTTGCTGGGAGTCGGACCAGTAATTATCCTGTTCTCGCTTTCACACACAGTCACTCTCTCTCCCTCTTTCTCACACACATTCACGCTCTCTCCCTCTCTCTCACACACATTCACTCTCTCCCCCTCTCTCTCAAACACATTCACTCTCTCTCCCACTCTCACACACATTCACTCTCTCTCCCTCTCTCTCACACAAATTCACTGTCTCTCCCTCTCTCACACACAATCACTCTTTTCCCTCCCTCTCACATCATTCACTCTCTCTCCCTCTCTCTAACACACATTCACTCGCTCTCCCTCTCTCTCACACACATTCACTCTCCCTCTCTCTCACACACATTCACACTCTCTCCCTCTCTCTCACACACATTCACACTCTCTCCCTCTCTCACACACACATTCAATCTCTCTCCCTCTCTCTCACACACATTCACTCTCTCTCCCTCTCTCTCACACACATTCACTCTCTCTCCCTCTCTCTCTCACACATTCACTCTCTCTCCCTCTCTCTCACACACATTCACTCTCTCTCCCTCTCTCTCACACACATTCACTCTCTCTCCCTCTCTCACACACACATTCAATCTCTCTCCCTCTCTCTCACACACATTCACTCTCTCTCCCTCTCTCTCACACACATTCACTCTCTCTCCCTCTCTCACACACACATTCACTCTCTCTCCCCCTCTCTCACACATTCACTCTCTCTCCCTCTCTCTCACACACATTCACTCTCTCTCCCTCTCTCTCACACACATTCACTCTCTCTCCCTCTCTCACACACATTCACTCTCTCCCTCTCTCTCACACACATTCACTCTCTCTCCCTCTCTCTCACACACATTCACTCTCTCTCCCTCTCTCTCACACACATTCACTCTCTGTCCCTCTCTCACACACATTCACTCTCTCCCTCTCTCACACACTCATTCACTCTTTCTCCCTCTCTCTAACACTCATTCACTCGCTCTCCCTCTCTCACACACTCATTCACTCTTTCTCCCTCTCTCTAACACACATTCACTCGCTCTCCCTCTCTCCCACACACATTCACTCTCTGTCCCATCTCACACACACATTCACTCTCTCTCTCTCACTCTCTGTTACAGCTAACTTGGCAGTGATTGTGATCCTGTCCCGGGGAAGGTGCGGTCTCTCCAGATGTGTCTCTCGGTACCTGGTGTCCATGGCGGTGACGGATCTCCTGCTCATTCTCATCGCTGTGATATTAAACCGGATTATTGTTATGTATTTCCCATTCAGTTTCCTGTCCATCACTCCGGTCTGTAGTCTCAAACTTGCGCTAATTCATGGAGTTATGGACAACTCTGTCTGGTTAACGGTCGCTTTCACCTTTGATAGATTTGTGGCCATTTGTTGCCAGAAGCTGAAAACAAAATATTGCACTGAGAAAACGGTGGCGGTGGTTATAGGAACGGTCTGTACACTGAGCTGCTTCAAAAATACTTTCATGTATTTTATATATGAACCTTTGTACACAATTAACAACATACCCTGGTTCTGCAGCATAAAATTAATATATTATACCTCACCTGCATGGATCGTATTTGACTGGATTCACCACATTTTAACCCCGTGTCTCCCATTCATTCTGATTTTGCTGCTCAATGCTCTGACCGTCAGACACATTCTAGCGGCCAGTCGAGCCCGCAGGAGACTCCGGGCCCACAGCAATGGAGAGAATCAGAGTGACCCAGAGATGGAGAAGCGGAGAAATTCCATCGTCTTACTTTTCTGTATCTCGGGCAGTTTCATCCTGTTATATTTGTTGCATCTTTTAACTTTCCTCTATGTCCGGATTGCGAGCGTTACTTATTTCTCCGGTTCAAATTTTAAGGAATCAAATTTTATTCTGGAGGAAAGCGGATATATGCTTCAGCTTTTGAGTTCCTGCATCAACCCGTTTATTTATGCAGGGACCCAGTGTAAATTCAGAGAGGAGTTAAGAAATGGGGTGAAATATCCACTGAGTCTCATTGTTAAATTATTTAAATGATGAAAATAGTAAAGTATAGCATGAATTGTATCTTATATTCCATGCTGTGCTCGTCTTGTCCGTGTCAGACACGGTCTCCACTCCCAGACACACAGTCACTTACTCTATGATCTTTACCCATAGTGAATTTAAGAATGTTTGAGGAACACTGCATCAGCGCACAATTCAGTGTTGTAACCCGTTCTCAGTTAGTTTCCAGTTCCCTTGTCAGTGCTGTCTCAGGCCTGGTACATTCCCACCAGTCCCGAGGGCCCTGGAGTATCTGTACATTCATGTGGAGTCCGACCTCTGATCTATGATTGGATATCAAGATAAACTGTTTAATGAAGGGACCCAATGTCCCTCCTGGGAATGGTTTGGATCTTGAAGGTCGGACACGCTCTGAAATGGGAGCACGCGCTGTCCACACGCATTGTTCTCCGCTCACTGGGCACCGCCCCACAGCCGCACTCCTGTGTCCAGAAACACAGGAACAGAGGAATTGCTGGCGGATAAAGACAACTGACCATCCAGATCACTTTCTACTCTTTTCAGTGGCCAATATGGGCGACACACCCAGTGTCATTAAACAAAATAAAATTAATCAAACGAACGAGGCCCCTTTCTAATGGGGCAAAACAATAAACAACAAAATCATACACATAGGAAACTTATCAAACTAAATGAGAATATTAACTTCACTATCGTTTATACACTCCAGTCTAGTTCGCTTTCTACCATCCTGGTATTCCCCGATACAATGATAATGGAGTTGTTGATTAATCACAGCGATCAATCTCTATCGAATAGTTTACTACAAACCCAGACATGAGGTGAGGAAAACCCCAGTGGTGGAGAGCTTTAGGACCACAGGAACACAGTCACCTGTTCCTCCCGAGCACGCTGCACTTACCACATGTCATGTCTCTAATTGCTCACATACTCTCTCCCAAGAGTTATACTAGGAATGATGTCTAATTAATTTGCATTGTAGAAATCAGCACTAACTGCTTCCACCGTCTCCCTCGGCAGCCTGTCCATAGATTGACCACACACTCACTGAAATACTGTTTCAGCAGAGTGGGTTTGAATTGACCGCCTTCAAGCGCAGGCCGTGTCCTCTGGTTCTACTGTCTGGACAAGGTGAAATAACTTGTCGTGCTCGACATTATCTGGTCCCTTTAGAATCCTAAAAACAGCAATCATATCACCTCTCGGCATTCTCTTTTCCAGTGAGCAATTGCTCAATTTACAGAATCGCTCCTCACAATCCAATCCCTCCATCCTCCGGTAATCCTGGTCACTCTCTTCCGTGTCCGTTCAATAGCTGCAATACCCTGTGGTGTCCAGAGCTGTACACCGTAGTCTGAGCCCGGTTGCACCAATGATTTATAAGTGGGGCAGGATTGCCTCGTTATCTTGGCTCAATATTGACCGTTTAATACAGCCCAACGTCTGATTCGCTTTACTCTTTGTTGCGATAGCTTCAATTTATTGTCAATAAGACTCGCAGATCCCTTGAACTTTCCATGGAGAATAATTTATTTTCATTGAAGTGATTGTCCCTTCCTGGATTTCTTGTCTCCATATGACGCACTTTGCCTTTCTCTAGATTGAATGTCATCTGTCGCCTGTCCGCCCAATTTCCCAGTATTTAAATCCTCCTGCAGCTTATCCTCTTCAGCTTTGCAGTCTGACACCTTCACCAGCTTTGTTTCATCTGAAAACGTTGTGACTCCTCGTTCCAGATGATTGATAAAGATATTAAACAAAAGAGGTACAAACAGATCTCAGTGGGACCCCACTGGTAACATTCTCCCAGTCCGATGACAATCCCTGTATCACCGCTCTCTGGGGTCTATCGGTGGACGAATTACACATCCCTTGTAAAATATTCCCACTGATTCTCACGATCTTTCTTTTCAGGCCCATCCTTTCCAGAGGAAGTGTATAAAAGGCCTGACTGAAGCCAAGTACACCTCACCCACTGCCTTACCCCTGTCCAGCTCGTTTGTCACAACCTCAAAGAGAACTAGTGAGCTAGATTGGCAAGGCCTCCCCTGGTAATATTTTAAGATGATGTTTCTATCCAGATGCTCCATGATCTTATCTTTAATCAGGGTTTCCATGACTTTACCCACAACGGGCCACAACTTACTGGTCTGTCGTTTCCCGGGTCACTTTTGCCACCTTCTTATTAGAATATAAGCTTAGCATCTGCCTTTCTGCAGTTCCCGGCACCTCTGCAGCTTTCAATAATTTCTCCCAGATTGATGCCCGAGTTCCTGCAATTTTCTCCCTTATCTCCTCAGGGATCCTCGGATGAATCTTACCCAGCCCCTGAGATTGATTCATCTTAAGATTGCACAGCTGTTTGTCAACCATGTTGGTGGTAATGTGAATAGTGTCACAACTTACATCTGAAAAACCCTCTATTTCCCATTTCCAGTTCAAATAAATGACCCCTTCCGTCCCTGGTAGAAACTGAGTCAAAATTCTTATTTAGCCCTTGTTGAGCCTGTGTAGCGTCAGTTATCAGGTCCTCACCCGAACACACTGACAGTGGCCCCACTCCATCCATCGTTCCACCATTTTCTCTTAATGTAGCTAAAAAACACACATTATTGATCTTCCCTTCGATTGCTACATTCAAATCGAAATTTTTCTTTGCCATCTTTATGCCCTTTTTACACTCCAGGCTGGCGTTTAGTGTTGAATCCTTCTGCACGGCTTACTGTGCTATCTAACAGTGTCGTCAGTAATCTTGGACATATGGCTCTCTATTCCTTCATCTCCAGGGATGCCTTTTGGCACTGAATCCACCTTAAACCTGG
Organism: Squalus acanthias; assembly: GCA_030390025.1. NCBI lineage: Eukaryota > Metazoa > Chordata > Chondrichthyes > Squaliformes > Squalidae > Squalus > Squalus acanthias. The sequence continues at coordinate 1,000,825 of JASTWF010000120.1, forward strand.
GCTATTTAATTCATGACTTTAAATGCTTTATTTATTTCGTTGTACTCCTGTCAGCATAGCTTTCAGGGTCAGGGTAGCACGCAAGCCCTCCCAGCACGTCAAGGTGCAGTCACTAGGATGGTGTGTATATTTGTTTTGTGGAAAGTCAAGTTCATTAATAATTCCAGACAATTATAGAATTGAATATAAATTTTTGTCAACCATTCATTGACTTAGAATTTAAATTCATTAAATGGTTACATTAATTCAGACAATATGTGATTGATTTGTATTGGTCTTCACAAGAGAGGAGAAATCTGCCAATGTCACGGTAAAGGAGGTGGGTGGAGCAGGTGTATCGGATAAAAATAGAAAAATAGTTTGGCAGTGAACAAAGTAGAAAGGTCACCTGGTCCGGATGGGATGCATCCCAGGTTGTTGAGCGGAGTAAAGGTGGAAATAGCAGAGTCTCTGGTCACAGTTTTTCAACCTTCCTTGGATACAGAAGAGTTCCTAGAAGACTGGAGGGTTGCAAATGCTACACCCTGTTCAAGAGAGGGGAGAGGGATTTACCCGCAACTGCAGGTCTGTCAGCCTAACATCGGTGGCAGGAAAAGTTCTAGTGAGGAGAATCCGGGACAAATTAATTGTCACTTGGAAGAACATGGGTTAATAAATGGCAGCCAACACGGATTTGTAAAAGGCAAATCGTGTCCGACAAACTTGATTGAGTACTTGGATGAAATAACAGAGGGTTGATGGAGGTAGTGATGTTAATGTGTGTATGGACATTCAAATGGTGTTTGGTAAAGAGCCATGTAATAGACTTGTGAGCAAAATGGAAGTCCATGGCATTAATGAGGCAGTGCCAGCATGGATACAACATTTGAAAGGGACAGAAAGCAGAGAGTAGTGGCGAACGGGTTTGTTCAGACTAGAAGAAAGTATACAGTGGTGTCCCGCAGGGTCCATTGAACTTTCTGATATATATTAATGACCTGTACCTAGGAGCCATAATTTCCAAATTTTGGAGATGGAACAAAACTTCGAAATGTTGTAAACAATGTGGAGAATTTCAGAGAGTTCCAGATTTTCACTACACTTTGTGTGAAGAAGCGTTTTCTGGCATCAACCCTGAACGGCCAAACTCTAATTCTAATTTAAGGCCCGTTGTTCTGGACACCACAACCAGAAGAAATGTTTTCTCGTTATTCACCCAATCAAATTCTTCAATCCTCCCTGGGTGGGTTCAGTTCTACACTCACTGGTTCCCCTCCCTCTCCTCCCCTGAAGGTGCTGACTCTGGCTGGGTTCAGTTCTACATTCACTGGTTCCCCTCCCTCTCCTCCCCTGAAGGTGCTGACTCTGGCTGGGTTCAGTTTTACATTCACAAAATAGAACTCCGTGTACACAGTGATAACAGTGTGGTAATTAAGACAAAGTAGATAGAACGCGATTGGAGCAAGGATAATAAAATAGCCTCAAACTCCAGCGCTTGGTGTCATTAAAAACCGTCACAAACACACACCCTCCACCCCGCCCCCCCCCCCCCACCCCCGCCGTGAGAGAGACAGTTGGGTAAAGCCCAGAATAAACTAACACATTTGGACATTGTGGAATTCATCAAGTACTGGACCAGTTACAGATTCTTCTTGGATCCACCTTATCTGTAGCAAACTCTGGTGATTCAGTGTGTAAATATCTGGTAAGACTGCAACATTATATGATCTGACAGGAGAATCTCCTGTCTAGTTGCAGTAGGATTGTGGATCCGAACAGCAATCCCCAGCCAGCCCTGCAGTGGAAATATAGAGAAATGATCTGGGCTTGGCTAAGTGGGGCACAGTGGGAACTGTGAAGAGGACTGTAAGTGACTTCAGTGTAAATACACAGGTTAGAAAATGGGGCGGGTAGATGATAGATTAAATTTATCGCGGAGAAATGTGAGGAGATACATTTTGGGATGAAGCAAAGGGCGATAAAATGTAAACTAAATGCGAAACCTTTAAAAGGAGTAGAGGAGCAAAGAGACTCAGGTCTATAAGATTCTAGCTGATGCCTTGTCTTATTAATTGGCAGGATCAAGAGTCTAGTGTCAGCAACTTTAATACCTTATTAGAATATAAGATGAGCAGATTCTCTGTCCTCTACCGTACCTTACATTGATCCATCAATCAGAGTAAACTTGCCAGTCCCGCGTGTCCACAGTAACTTACACGAGGTCAGCCCGCTGGATGGAACCTCGGGCGCCCTGAGCTTGATCTCCGGTGTCTCCAGTCCCGACTGCCCCCTTACATCAGGATCCCCTCAGTTTTATACCCTGTAGTGATCCATCTCTGGAACCTGACTCTTCTTTGTCTTCTCAGCTGGGTTTTGGCAGGAAGCGAGGGAAAGACAGCTGGAACTTCTCTAATCTGTGATTTACAAGGATACTTTCCCTGGTTCCCAGCAGTTACTTTTCTTCAGTAATTGTCTCAATATCCCTGAACTAACCTGCCTATTGTTGATGGTGTTATTTCTTATAGTTTCACAATTATAGCTATAAAGATGACACATTATAATCTAACATATTTTATTACTCACTCTGGTTTAATCTTATATTGTGGTTACTAACAGACAAACAATGTTCATTCCCCTGATCAGATGAGAGTTTCCATCCAGTGGATTCAGTGGAGTGGAATGTCTTATCAGTGTTGCCATGGCGACCTGTCTGCAGTGAAAGGCCACTTTGAGGTTCTAACTCAGACTAAACTTCTCTCTCCCACAATACACATTGTACCAGAAATTTAATGGCAGTGTATATTAGACATGTTATGTTACCATCTCTAAAACCTACAAGGGGTTCAGATAAAGAATCCTTTAAAAGTGGGAGGACAAGTTGAGAATTCTGTTACTAAAGCAGACAGAATCTTTGGCTTTATAACTAGCGGTATAGAGCACGGAAGCAAGGAAGTTATCTTAAATTTTAATCAATCATTGGTTAGGCCTCAGCTGGAGTATTTTGTTCAATTCCAGGCACCACACTTTAGGAAAGATGTCAAGGATTTGGAGACGGTACAGAGTAGATTTACTGGAATGATGCCGGGGATGAGTGACTGCAGCTACATAGAGAGACGAAGAAAGCTAGGGTTGTTCTCCACAGATCAAAACATGTTAAGGGGAAATTGAATAGAGGTATACACATCGAAAATGGGCTTCATAGTGTAAATAAATGGGGCATTATGAGCAAAGAGTGTCTGATTGAAACTCTCTCGAGTCAGGTACTGCACGGGTTAGACACAGAGTAAGGTTCCCTCGACACTTTCCCAGCAAACACTCCCAGGGCAGGTACAGCACGGGTTAGATACAGAGTAAAGCTCGCTCTACACTGTCCCATCAAACACTCCCAGGGCAGGTACAGCACGGGTTAGACACAGAGTAAAGCTCCCTCGACACTGTCCCAGCAAACACTCCCAGGGCAGGTATAGCACAGGTTAGATACAGAGTAAAGCTCCCTCTACACTGTCCCAGCAAACACTCCTGGGGCAGTTATAGCACGGGTTAGATACAGAGTAAAGCTCCCTCTACACTGTCCCATCAAACACTCACAGGGTAGGTACAGCACTGGGTTAGATACAGTGCAAAGCTCCCTCTAACTGTCCCATCAAACAATCCCAGGGCAGGTACAGCACGGGTGAGATTCAGAGTAAAGCTCGCTGTACACTGTCCCATCAAACACTCCCAGGGCAGCTACAGCACGGGTTAGATACAGAGTAAAGCTCCCTCTACATTGCCCAATTAAACACTCCCAGGGCAGGTAAAGCACGGGTTAGAAACAGAGTAAAGCTCCCTCTACACTCTCCCATCAAACACTCCCAGGGCAGGTACAGCACGGGTGAGATACAGCGTAAAGCTCCCTCTACACTGTCCCATCAAACACTCCCAGGGCAGGTACAGCACAGGTCAGATACAGAGTAAAGCGCAGTTCCCTGGACAACTGACTTCCTCCCTGGCCACTGTCTAAGGCTGAACCTTTAGGTTCGCAACCTCGGCGTTCTATGTGACCCTGTTCTGAGCATTCGGTCACATCGATGACCCGGTCTGTCAGCGGAGAGATAGCCCCGCAGCTGCCACCCCGCAACATATCGACAGCTTCCGTGGGCTGTTATTCGACCGCATCCCTTGTTTATAAAATCTGCCTCGTGTTTTTATTACCCCACTGCGCCCCGTTCTCTTCTACCAGTCCCGCTCTCGCCTTCTCTGTTCCTTGTGCTGTCTTCCTCCAGAGAGCAGCCGGTGGCCGGCACTGCGCATCCTCAGGACAGACACTGTCCAGGAACGAGCGTCTATTCCGCTTGCGCACTTTTTTCGACAGGGTGTATTCTATAACACGGAGCATTCGAGGTAAGCAAATGCACCATTGAGATTCTGAAGAATTTAGGGATAATCTGTTTTTTTTCCTTCATCTACAGCCTGTAATTGAAATAATACAATGGTTCTAAAGTCCCCATACCGTCCAGAGTGCCTCTCGTATCCTTGGTATCCCAAACCAATACCCCAACTTAACACGCTACCCAACCCCCAACCGCCAAACTGTAACCCGAAACCCGTAACCTCATCCCTTACTCTAACATCCAAAGTATAACAACAACCCCATAAACCCAAATTGTAACCTAAACCCATTAACCTCACCCCTAACACTAACAACCTCACCATAACACCGTTACACCAACACCTAACCCCAAACTGAAACTCTGACCCCGTAACCCCTCCCCAACGCTAACATCCTAACCATCACACCCTAATCCCAACCCCTAAACCCCAAAATGTAACCCTAACCCAGTAATTACATCCCTAACTCTAACATCCAAACCATAACACCCTAACCCCAACCCATAACCCCAAACTGCAACCCTGACCCCGTAACCTCACCCCTAACTGTAACATCCTAACCATAACAACCTAACACCAACCGCTAACACCCAAACAGTAATCCTAACCCCGCAACCCCACCCCTAACTGTAACATCCTCACCAGAGCACCCTATCCCCAACCCCTAACCCCAAACTGTAACCCTAACCCCTAACCCCACCCCTAACTGTAACATCCTCACCATAGCACCCTAACCCCAGCTCCTAACTCTCTAACTGTAACCCAAACCCAGTAACCCCGCCCCTAACTCTAACATCCTAACCATAACAACCTAACACCAACCGCTAACACCCAAACAGTAATCCTTACCCCGCAACCCCACCCCTAACTGTAACATCCTAACTATAACATCCTAACCACAACCATTAATCCCCAAACTGTAACCCTAATCACGTAACCCCACCCCTAACTCTAACATTCTAACCATAGCACCCTAACCTCAAACCCCTAACCCAAAACTGTAACCCTAACCCCTAACCCCAGCTCTAACTGTAACATCCTAACCATAACACCCTCACCCCAACTCCTAATTCTCTAACTGTAACCCAAACCCAGTAACCCCGCCCCTAACTCTAACATCCTAACCATAACACCCAACCCCTACACTAACCTAAACACTAATCGTTAACTATAAAATAATCCCTATCCTGCTACTGTCTCAATAGTGACTGTGACATCACCGTGAATTTAGGAAGGCGGCAGTTTCAACAGTCTCTTCATTGTTAATATTATCTCCTCCCCTCACTTCCTGGTCCAAATGCGCCTCTCTGAGCTTCAGCCGCTCCATTCACCTGAGACCTATAATATTATCTCCATTACAGGCTGCTGATATATAAAGGCATCATTTAAGAATGGTCTCCTCCTGGGCTGAAATATTCTCTGATTCTATGGCCGGAGCTCCAATGGCGTCTGGCCGTGCCCAGAATACACCGGGCGGCAGATTTCTCCCTCTCGATAGAAATGGAGGACTGGAGCGAGCGGGTTAATAAACCCCGAGAGTCACAGGTTTTACAGGGGCCGGTGGTTCAGTCTCTACAGGGGCCGGTGGTTCAGTCTCTACAGGGGCCGGTGGTTCAGTCCCTACAGTGGCCGGTGGTTCAGTCTCTACAGGGGCCGATAGTTCAGTCTCGACAGGGGCCGGTGGTTCAGTCTCTACAGGGGCCGGTGGTTCAGTCTCGACAGGGGCCGGTGGTTCAGTCTCTACAGGGGCCAGTGGTTCAGTCTCGACAGGGGCCGGTGGTTCAGTCCCTACAGGGGCCGGTGGTCCTGTCCCTACAGGGGCCGGTGGTTCACTCCCTACAGGGGCCGGTGGTTCAGACCCTACAGGGGCCGGTGGTTCAGTCTCTACAGGGGCCGGTGGTTCAGTCTCTACAGGGGCCGGTAGTTCAGTCTCTACAGGGGCCGGTGGTTCAGTCCCTACAGGGGCCGGTGGTTCACTCCCTACATGGGCCTATGGTTCACTACATACAGGGGCCTGGGTGCTGTCCCTACAGGGGCCGGGGTTTCACTTCCTACAGTGGCCGGGGTTTCACGACCTACAGTGGCCGGGGGTTCACTACCTACAGGGGCCGATGTTTCACTCCCTACAGGTGCCAGGGTTTCACTCCCTACAGTGGCCGGTGGTTCAGTCCCTACAGGGACCGGTGGTTCACTCCCTACAGGGGCCAGTGTTTCACTACCTACAGGGTCCGGTGGTTCAGTCCGTACAGGGGCCAGGGGTTTCACTACCTACAGGGGCCGGTGGTTCAGTCCCTGCAGGGGCCGGTGGTTCACTCCCTACAGGGGCCGGGGACCTGTCCCTACAAGGGTCGGTGGGTCAGTCTCTACAGGGGCCGGGGTTTCACTCCCTACAGGGGCCGGGGTTTCACTCCCTACAGGGGCCGGGGTTTCACTCCCTACAGGGGCCGGTGGTTCACTACCTACAGGGGCCGGTGTCCTGTCCCTACAAGGGTCGGTGGGTCAGTCTCTACAGGGGCCGGGGGTTCAGTCCCTACAAGGGCCGGGATTTTCACTCGCTACAGGGGCCGGTGGTTCACTCCCTACAGGGGCCGAGGGTTCACTTCCTACAGGGGCCGGGTTTTCACTCCCTACAGGGGCCGGGGTGTCACTCCCTACAGGGGCCGAGGTTTCACTCCCTACAGGGGCCGGGGTTTCCCTCTCTACAGGGGCCTGTGGTTCACTCCCTACAGGAGCCGGGGTTTCACTCTCTACAGGGGCCGGGTTTTCACTCGCTATAGGGGCCGGGGTTTCTGTCTCTACAGGGGCCGGGGTTTCACTCCCTACAGGGGCCGGTGGTTCAGTCCCTACAGGGGCCGGGGTTTCATTCCCTATAGGGCCCGGGGTTTCACTCCCTACAGGGGCCGGGGTCCTGACGCTACAGGGGCCGGGGTTTCACTCCCAACAGGGGCCGGGGTTTCACTCCCTACAGGGGCCGGTGGTTCAGTCCCTACAGCGGCCGGGGTTTAACTCCCTACAGGGGTCAGGGTTTCACTCTCTACAGGGGACGGGGTTTCACTCCCTACAGTGGCCGGTGGTTCAGTCCCTACAGGGGCCGGGGTTTCTCTCCCTACAGGGGCCGGTGATTCAGTCCCTACAGGGGCCGGTGTTTCAGTCCCTCCAGGGTCCGGGGATTGACTCCCTACAGGCGACAGATGTCATTCAATGTAGAGAAAGGCAAAGTGCGTCACATGGAGACAAGAAATCCAGGAAGGGAATATACTTAAATGAAAACAAATTAATCTCCATAGAAAGTGAAAGAGATCTGGGGTTCTTATTGACAATAAGTTGAAACGATCGCAACAATGAGTAAAGCAAATCAGACGTTGGGCTGTATTAAAAGGTCAATATTGAGCCGAGATAGCGAGGCAATCCTGCCCCACTTTATAAATCATTGGTGCAACCGGGCTCAGACTACTGTGTACAACTCTGGACACCACAGGGTATTGCAGCTATTGAACGGACACGGAAGAGAGTGACCAGGATTACTGGAGGATGGAGGGATTGGATTGTGAGGAGCGATTCTGTAAATTGAGCAAGTTCTCCCTGGAAAGAGAATGCCGAGAGGTGATATGATTGCTGTTTTTAGGATTCTAAAGGGACCAGATAATGTGGAGCACGACAAGTTATTTCACCTTGTCCAGACAGTAGAACCAGAGGACACGGCCTGGGCTTGAAGGGGGTCAATTCAAACCCAATCTGCTGAAACAGTATTTCAGTGAGTGAGTGGTCAATCTATGGACAGGCTGCCTAGATAGACGGTGGAAACAGTTCGTGTTGATTCACTCAAATGCAAATTAAGTAGACATCATTCCTAGTATAACACTTGGGGACACAGTGTGTGAGTAATTAGAGACATGACATGTGTTAATTGCAGAGTGCTCGGGAGGAACAGGTGACTGTGGTCTTATGGTTCCTAAAGCTCTCCACCACTGGGGTTTTCCTCACCTCATCTCTGGGCTGTTGTAGACTATTCGACAGAGATTGATTTCTGTGACTAGGCAACTTCTCCATTATCATTGTATCGGAGGACTAACAGGATGGTAGGAAGCGAACTAGACTGGAGTGCATAGTCGATAGTGAAGATAATATTCTCATGTAATTTGATCAGTTTCCTATTTGTATAATTTTTATGATTATTGTTTCTGCCCCTTTACAAAGTTCGTAGATTAATTTTCTTTTGTTTAATGACACTGGGTGTCTTGTCCCAATTGGCCAACGAAAAGAGTAGAGAGTGACCTGGTTGGTCCTTTGTCTTTATCCTCCAGCAATTCCTCTGTTGCTGTGTTTATGGACACAGGAGTGCGGCTGTGGGGCGGTGCCCAGTGAGCGGAGAACAATGCGTGGGGACAGCGCGTGCTCCCATTTCAGAGCGTGTCCGACCCTCAAATCCAAATCATTCCCAGGAGGGACATTGGGTCCCTTCATTAAACAGTTAAACTTGATATCCAATCACCGATCAGAGGTCGGACTCCACATGAATGTAGAGATACTCCAGGGCCCTAGGGGCTGGTGGGAATGTACCAGGCCTGAGTCAGCACCGACAAGAGAACTGGAAACTAACTGAGAACGGGTTACAACACTGAATTGTGCGCTGATGCAGTGTTCCTCATACATTCTTAAATTCACATTGGGTAAGGATCTTAGAGTGAGTGACTGTGTATCTGGGAGGAGAGGCCGTGTCTGACCCGGACAAGAAGACACAACATGGAATATAAGGTACAATTCATGATATACTTTACTATTTTCATCATTTAAATAATTTAACAATTAGACTCAGTGGATATTTCACCCCATTCTTTAACTCCTCTCTGAATTTGCTCTGAGTCCCTGCATAAATAAACGGGTTGATGCAGGAACTCAAAAACTGAAGCATAAATCCGCTTTCCACCAGAATAAAAGTTGATTCCTTAAAATTTGAACCGGAGAAATAAGTAACGCTCGCAATCCGGACATAGAGGAAAGTTAAAAGATACAAAAAATATAACAGGATAAAAGTGCCCGAGATGGTAAAGAGTAAAACGATGGAATTCCTCCGTTTCTCCATCTCTGGATAACCCTGATCCTCCCCATTGCTGCCTGCCCGGAGTCTCCTGCGGGCTCTACTGGCCGCTAGAATGTGTCTGACGGTCAGAGCATTGAGCAGCAAAATCAGAATGAATGGGAGACACGGGGTTAAAATGTGGTGAATCCAGTCAAATACGATCCATGCAGGTGAGGTATAATATATTAATTTTATGCTGCAGAACCAGGGTGTGTTGTTAATTGTGTACAAAGGTTCATATATAAAATACATGAAAGTATTTTTGAAGCAGCTCAGGGCACAGACCGTTCCTTTAACCACCGCCACCGTTTTCTCAGTGCAATATTTTGTTTCCAGCTTCTGGCAACAAATGGCCACAAATCGATCAAAGGTGAAAGCGACCGTTAACCAGACAGAGTTGTCCATAACTCCATGAATTAGCGCAAGTTTGAGACTACAGACCGGAGTGATGGACAGGAAACTGAACGGGAAATAAATAACAGCAATCCGGTTTAATATCACAGCGATGATAATGACCAGGAGATCCGTCACCGCCATGGACACCAGGTACCGAGTGACACATCTGGAGAGACCGCACCTTCCCCGGGACAGGATCACAATCACTGCCAAGTTAGCTGTAACAGAGAGAGAGAGGGAATGTGAGAGAGGGAGAGAGAGTGAATGTGTGTGTGAGAGAGGGAGAGAGAGTGAATGTGTGTGAGAGAGAGGGAGAGAGAGTGAATGTGTGTGAGAGAGAGGAAGAGAGAGTGAATGTGTGTGAGAGAGAGGGGAGGGAGAGTGAATGAGTGTGAGAGAGGGAGAGAGAATGAATGTGTGTGAGAGAGAGGGAGAGAGAGTGAATGTGTGTGAGAGAGGGAGAGAGAGAGACAGAGTGAGAGAGGGAGAGAGAGTGAATGTGTGTGAGAGAGAGGGAGAGAGTGAATGTGTGTGAGAGAGAGGGGAGGGAGAGTGAATGAGTGTGAGAGTGGGAGAGAGAATGAATGTGTGTGAGAGAGAGGGAGTGAGAGTGAATGTGTGTGAGAGAGAGGGAGAGAGAGTGAATGTGTGTGAGAGAGAGGGAGAGAGTGAATGTGCGTGTGAGAGAGGGAGAGAGAGTGAATGTGTGTGAGAGAGAGGGAGAGAGTGAATGTGCGTGAGAGAGAAGGAGAGAGCGTTATTGTGTGTCAGAGAAAGTTAGAGAGAGTGAGAGAGGGAGAGAGAGGGAGAGAGAGTCAATGTGCGTGAGAGACGGAGAGAGATTTAATGTGTGTGAGAGAGAGGGAGAGAGAATGAATGAGTGTAAGAGAGAGGAGGAGAGTGTGAATGTGTGCGAGAGAGAGGGCGCAAGAGTGAATGTGTGTGAGAGAGAGTGTGAGAGAGTGAATGTGTGTGAGAGAGAGGGAGAGAGAGAGACTATGTGTGAGAGCGAGAACAGGAATATTGCTGTTCCGACTCCCAGCAAAATCATCCTTTTGGCAGGATTCAGTGTGAAATTTACAGCTTTGTCAAGTGATCCTGAGTTGGAAACATATCGCTTACGCTGTGGGCACCTGCTTCTGTCTTTAAAATAATCCTCCAGCTTAAAATAAGACAGGCCAATGAAATCGGGAGGTAAAATAATATAATTAATCCTAATGGAGAACAAGAGAGCATCGGAAACACATCGAAACCAACGTGGGAACATCAAATAGACAAAGAAATAACATATCAGTAAAGCAGTAGAGAAGATATTTTCAAGGGTAAATATGAAACCGACAATGAAAGTGGAAAGCAACAAGAAAATAGGAAAAAGTGCATTTAAAACGATGATGTCCTGCGGAGGACCCAAAACGCCCTCATCCGATGAATTACTGTAAAATTATTCACTTTTGGAAGTCAATTTGTGCCAAAAGATTCGCAAACAGCGAGGGGCGGATGGACAATTGTCGTTTCTGACTTTGCGGAGGGGATGTTGCGAGGACACAGTGAAAACTCCGAGCTCTGCTTCTGATAATCACCTGGGATCTTCGGTGTCCATCGGAACCGCCGGAACTGGCAGAGGCTGAGGACTCAGTCGGTGAAAGGCACCTCCTACAATGCAGCACTTGCTCAGCACTGCACAGCGCTGTCTGGATAAATGATCGGGAGCGGTAGCGCAGTGGTAATAGAAACATAGAAACATAGAAACATAGAAAATAGGTACAGGAGTAGACCATTCGGTCCTTCGAGCCTGCACCGCCATTCAATGCGTTCATGGCTGAACATGCTACCTCAGTACCCCATTCCTGCTTTCTCGCCATACCCCTTGATCCCCCTAGTTGTGAGTGTTATATCTAACTCCCTTTTGAATATATTTAGCGAACTGGCCTCAACAACCTTCTGTGGAAGAGAATTCCATAGATTCACCACTCTCTGGGTGAAGAAGTTCCTCCTCAGCTCAGTCTTAAATGGCTTCCCCTTAATCCTTAGCCTGTGACCCCTGGTTCTAGTTTTCCCTAACATTGGGAACATTCTGCCCGCATCTAATTTGTCTAAACCAGTCAGGATTTTAAATGTCTCGATAAGATCCCCCCTCATTCTTCTGAACTCCAGAGGATACAAGTTCAGTTGACCCAATCTTTCTTGATATGTCAGACCGGCCATCCCAGGAATCAATCTAGTGAACCTTCGCTGCACTCCCTCAATAGCAAGAATGTCCTTCCTTAAGTTAGGAGACCAAAACTGCGCACAATACTCCAGGTGTGGCCTCACCAAGGCCCTGTACAACTGCAGCATCACCTCCCTACTCCTGTACTCAAATCCCCTTACTATGAAGGCCATCATTCCGTTTGCTTTCTTGACTGCCTGCTGCACTTGCATTCCCACCTTCAGTGACTGATGTACCATGACGCCCAGGTCTCGTTGCACCTCCCCTTTCCCTAATCTGCCACCATTCAGGTAATAGTCCGCCTCTCTATTTTTACCACCAAAGTGGATAACCTCACATTTATCCACATTGTACTTCATCTGCCATACATTTGCCCATTCACCCAACCTGTCCAAGTCACTCTGTAGCCTCCTAGCATCCTCCTCATTGTTCACACTGCCTCCCAATTTAGTGTCATCCGCAAATTTGGAGATATTACATTTAATCCCTTCGTCCAAATCATTAATATATAATGTAAACAGCTGGGGTCCCAGCACCGAACCCTGCGGTACCCCGCTGGTCACTGCCTGCCATTCTGAAAAGTACCCATTTACTCATACTCTTTGTTTCCTGTGTGCCAACCAGTTCTGAATCCACGTCAACACATTACCCCCAATCCCATGTGCTTTAACTTTGCTCACCAATCTCTTGTGTGGGACCTTGTCGAAGGCCTTCTGAAAGTCCAAATACACCACATCTACTGGTTCCCCCCTGTCCACCCTATTGGAAACATCCTCAAAAAATTCCAGAAGATTTGTCAAGCATGATTTCCCTTTCACAAATCCATGCTGACTTGGACCTATCATGTCGCCACTTTCCAAATGGTCTGTTATGACATCTTTAATAATTGCTTCCATCATTTTACCCACGACCGATGTCAGGCTGACCGGTCTATAATTCCCTGCTTTCTCCCTCCCTCCTTTTTTAAAAAGAGGGGTTACATTGGCCACCCTCCACTCCATCGGAACTGATCCAGAGTCTAAGGAATGTTGGAAAATGATCGTCAATGCATCCACTATTTCCAAGGCCACCTCCTTAAGTACTCTGGGATGCAGACCATCAGGCCCCGGGGATTTTTCAGCCTTCAGTCCCATCAATTTTCCCAATGCCTATATTACCTAATGTTATTGGGTTCGTAATTCAGAGGCCTGGGTTAATGATCCAGAGAATATTCAAATCTCAGCACGGAAACTGCGGGATTTAATTTCAATTAATTAAATAAATCTGGAATAGAAAGCTAGTAACAGTAAAGGTGACCATGAAACTACCGGATTGCTGTAATTTCCTTTAGGGAAAGAAATCTGCCATTATTACCTGGTCTGGCCTATATGTGACTCCAGACCCGCAGCAATGTGGTTGACGCTTAACTGCCCTCTGAAATGGCCTAACAAGTCACTCAGGTGTAAACACACCGCTGTGAAAAATAATAAGAATAAAACCGGCTGCGGACACGACAATGGCAAATCCAGCCCAGCCCACCCTGCAACATCTGGAGACTTGTGCCAAAATTCGGAGAGCTGTCCCGCAGACTAGTCAAATAACAGCCTGACATCGTCATAATCACAGAATCATACCTTTCAACCAATGTCCCAAGCATCTCATCACCATCCCTGGGTATGTCCTGTCCCACCGGCAGGACAGACCCACCAGGGGTGGCTGCACAATGGCATGCAGCCGCTAAGGAGTGGTCCTGGGAGTCCTGAACATTGACTCCGGACCCCATGAAGTCTCATGGCTTCAGGTCAAGCATGTGCAAGGAAACCTCCTGCTGATTACCACCTACCGCCCTCCCTCAGCTGATGAATCAGTACTCCTCCATGTTGAACACCACTTGGAAGAAGCACTGAGAGTAGCGAGGGCACAGAATGTACTCTGGGTGGGGGACTTCAATGTCGATCACCAAGAGTGGCTCGGTAGCATCACTACTGACCGAGCTGGCCGAGTCCTGAAGGACATACCTGCCAGTCTGGGCCTGCGACTGGTGGTGTTATAAACAACACTAGGGAAAAAGCTACTTGACCTCGTCCTCACCAATTTACCTGTCGCAGATGCATCTGTCTGCGGCAGCATTGGTAGAAGTGACCACCGCACAGTCATTGCGGAAACGAATCCGGTCTTCACACTGAGGACACCGTCCATCGGGTTGTGTGGCAGTACCACAGTGCTAAATCGGATAGATTCAGAACAGATCTAGCAGATCAAAACTGGGCATCCACGATGCGCATGGGCCATCAGCAGCAGCAGCATTGTATTCCACCACAATCTGTAACCACATGGCCCAGCACAACCCTCAACCTACCATTACCATCAAGCCAGAGTACCAACCCTGGTTCATTGAGGAGTGTAGAAGAGCATGCCAGGAGCAGGACCAGGCATACCTAAAATGCGATGCCAACCTGGTGAAGCTGCAACACAGGACTACATGCCTGCTAAAAAGCGGAAGCAGCATGCTATTGACAGAGCTCCCACAATCTACGGATCAGATCAAAGCTCTGCAGTCCTGCCACATGCAGTCGTGAATGATGGTGGAGCATGAAACAACTAACGGGAGGAGGCGGCTCCATGAATATCCCCATCCTCAATGATGGTGGAGCCCAGCACGTGAGTGCAAAAGACAAATCTGAAGCGTTTGCAACCATCTTCAGCCAGAAGTGCCGAGTGGATGATCTATATCGGCCTCCTCCTGAGGTCCGCACCACCACAGAAGCCAGTTTTAAGCCAATTCGATTGACACCACGTAATATCAAGAAACGGCTGAGCGCACTGGATACAGCAAAGGCTGTGGGCCCCGACAGCATCGAGGCTGTCGTGCTGAAGACCTGTGCTCCAGAATTAGCCGCGCCTCTCGCCGAGCTGTTCCAGTACAGCTATTGGCCCCTATCCGACAATGTGGAAAACTGTCCAGGTATATCCTGTCCACAAAAAAGCAGGACAAATCCAATCCGCTCAATTACCACCCCATCAGTCTACTCTCAATCATCAGCAAAGTGATGGAAGATGCCGTCGATAGTGCTTTCAAGCGGCACTTACTCATCAATAACCTGCTCACCCATGCCCAGTTTGGGTTCCGCCAGGACCACTCGGCTCCAGACCCCCTTACAGCCTTGGTCCAAACATGGACAAAGGAGCTGAATTCCACAGGTGAGGTGAGAGTGACTGCCCTTGAAATCAAGGCAGCATTTGACCGAGTGTGGCATCAAGGAGACCTAGTAAAACTGAAGTCAATGGGAATCGGGGGGGGGGGGGGGGGTGGAGGCAAACTCTCCACTGGCTGGAGTCATAACTAGCATAAAGAAAGATGGTTGTGGTGATTGAAGGTCAATCATCAGAGTCCCTGTACATCGCTGCAGGAGTTCCTCATGGCAGTTTCTTGGCCCAGCCATCTTCAGCTGCTTAATCAATGACCTTCCCTCATGATGTTCAGGCTTGAGCTGATAATTGGCAGGTAAAATTCGAGCCACACAAGTACCAGGCAATGACTATCTCCAACAAGCGAGAGTCTAACCACCGCTCCTTGACATTGAACGGTCTTTACCATCGCCGAATCAGCCACCATCAACCAGAAACTTAACAAACCAGCCATATCAATACTGTGGCAACAAGAGCAGGTTAGAGGCTAGGTATTCTGCGGCAAGTAACTCCCCAAAGCCTTTCCACCATCTACAAGGCACAAGTCAAGTGTGTGATGGAAGACTCTTCACTTGCCTGGATGAGTGCAGCTCCAACAACATTCAAGAAGCTCGACACCATCCAGCGTAAAGCAGCCCGCTTGATTAGCACCCCATCCGCCACCTTAAACACTCACTCCCTCCAAAACCGGCGCACCGTGGCTGCAGTGTCTACCATCTACAAGATGCAATGCAGCAACTCGCGAATGCTTCCAAACCCGCGACCTCTATCACCTAGAAGGACAAGTGCCACAGACGCATGGCAACACCACCACCTCCAAGTTCCCCTCCAAGTCACTCAGCATCCTGACTTGGAAGTATATCGCCGTCCCTTCATCGTCGCTGGGTCAAAATCCTGGAACTCCCTCCTTAACATCACTGTGGGATTACCTTCAACACACGACTGTAGCAGTTCAAGAAGGCGGCTCACCACCACCTTCTCGAGGGCAATTCGGGATGGGCAATAAATGCTGGCATAACAGCGACGCCCACATCCCATGAACGAATGAAAAAAAAGGCTGACAGTGGATGTTGAACTTAAAACTTTGTGACTCAGTTATGAGACCTGCCATCAGTTATGAAGCCTCACTCAATTAATGAGGACGGGAGCAGTCCGGGACATTGCCAGGTGTTAGGAGCAGAAGGAACTCCCGGGCTCAGCAGCGGTCACTGCAGAACTGTCAGCACATAAGAACATAAAAACATAATAAGGTGCAGGAGTAGGCCATTTGGCCCTTCGAGCCTGCTCCGCCATTCAGAAAGATCATGGCTGATCTTCTACTTCATCGCCACTTTCCTGCACTATCCCCATATCCCTTGATACCCTTAATATTCAAAAATCTTTCGATCTCTGTCTTAAATATACTCAAGGACTGAGCCTCCACAGCCCGCTAGGGTAGAGAATTCCAAAGATTCACCACGCTCTGAGTGAAGAAATGTCTCCTCATCTCAGTGCTAAATGGCTGACCCCTTATTCTGAGACAGTGTCCTCTGGTTCTAGACTCCCCAGCCAGCGAAATCATCCTCGCTGCATCTACCCTGTCAAGCCCTGTAAGATTTTGTATGTTTCAATGAGATCACCTCTCATTCTTCTAAATTCTAGAGAATATAGGCCTAGTCTACTCAATCTCTCCTCATAGGACAATCCCCCTTTCCCAGGAATCAGTCTGGTGAGCTGTCGTTGCACTCCTTCTGAGGCAAGTATATCCTTGCTCAGGTAAGGAGACCAAAACTGTACACAATACTACAGGTGTGGTCTTACCAGGGCCCAATATAATTGCATTGAGACGTACTGACTCTTATACTCAAATCCTCTTGTAATAAAGGCCGACATACCATTTGCTTTCCTAATTGCTTGCTGTACCTGCATGTTAACTTTCAGGGATTCTTGTACAAAGACACGCAGGTCCCTCTGAACCATTTTGCAATATCTCACTGTTTAAAAAATACTCTGCTTTTCTATTTTTCCTACAAAAGTGGATAATTTCACATTTCTTCACAATGTATTGCATTTGCCACGGCCTTGCCCAATCATTTAGCCTGTCGATATCCCCTTGATGCCTCCTTGCATCCTCACAATTTACATTCCCACCCAGCTTTGTATCAACAGCAAACTTGGATATATTACATTTGGTCCCCTCATCCAAATCATTGATGTAGATTGTGAATAGATGAGGCCCAAACACTGCCCCTTGCGGTACCTCACTAGTTACAGCCTGCCAACCCGAAAATGACCCATTTATTCCTACTCTCTGTTTTCTGTCCTCAATCCCTGCTAGTATATTACCCCAATCCCATGAACCTTAATTTTGTTTAAGAACATCTTGCGTGGCATCTTATCGAATGCCTTCTGAAAATCCAAATACATCCCATCCATTGGTTTCCACTTATCTATTGGCCCAAAAATTCATCCTGCTGCGCGAGAGTACGCACTGCGTACTCTCGCGTATTCCCTCTGCAATTGCCGGTTTTCTGCATGCCCTGCGCATGCGCTGAAAACCGGCAATTGCTCTTTTGAAAAGGGGGCGGTTCCTCGGTGCATCGCGTGCGCGCTACAGGCTGCGCGCACGCTGTGCACTTCATGCTTTGGACGCGCAGGTAAGTACTGAAGATTTTAGAAATGTAAAAAGGAGTAAGACCCACTTTTAACAAGGTAAGTAGTGAATTAAGTATTTTTTTGAATTTTTTTTTACAGGTATATCTTTTTTAGAGACTTTAAAGACAGGTAAGTTTATTTTTATAACTTTTTAAAAGATTTTAAATTTTTTCAAAAATTTAATTTTTTATTTAAAATGGTTAATTTATTTAACTATACTTATTTTATTAATGTGATGGTTTTTTTTAAATTTAATTGAGGTTTAGCTGTTATTTTGGGGGGTGTAAGATTCATAGATTTCACAGCCGTGCTGTGAAACTTATGAATGGAAGATGGTGTGCTGCCATTGGCTCTAACTGAGTCACGTGATCCCACAGCTCGCACGAATTCACTACGCCGGTGGGATACGCAAGCACTGCCCGGCTGATGTCTGGAACATCAAGTTCGTGCGAGCTGGATCTGAAAAAGCACAAGCGAGGTGAGAGATCGCGGGGAAGGCTTACCCCCGCGGGAACAGAGCGAGATCAATTTCTGGGCCATTATGTTAGATACAACCTCAAAAAACTCTAACAGATTTGTCAAAAACGATTTCCCTTTCCTAAATCAGTGTTGACTCTGCCCAGTCCTATAATTATTTTCTAAGTGCCCTGTTACCAAGTCCTTTATAATAGATTCTAGCATTTTCCCTACTACTGATATCAGGCTAACTGGTCTGTAGTTCGGTGTTTTCTCTCTCCCTCCTTTCTTAAATAGTGGTGTTACATTTGCCACCTTCCAATCCGCGAGAACCGTTCTAGAATCTATGGAGTTTTGGAAAATGACAACCAATGCATCCACTATCTCTATAGCCACGTCTTTCAAAATCCTAGGATGTAGGCCATCAAGTCGAAGAAATTTATTGGCTTTCAGTCCCATTAATTTCTCCAGTACTATTTTTTTTACTCATACTAATTTGTTTCAGTTCCTCATTCTTGCTAGAGCCTTGATCTCCACTATTTCCGGGAAGTTTTTTGCGTCTTCTTCCGTGAAGAAAGATACAAAGTATTTGTTTAATTGCTCTGCAAATTCCTTATTTCCCAATATAATTTCTCCTGTCTCAGCATGTAAGGGACCCATATTTATTTTCGCTAATCTTTAACTTTTTACATAACCATAGAAGCTTTTACAGTCTCTTTTATGTGTCTCGCTAGTTTACTCTCATTCTATTTTCCCTTCTTTTTCAATTTTTTGCTCCTCCTTTGCTGAATTCTAAAATCCTTCCAATCCTCAGGTTTACTATTCCTTTTGGCAACATTATAAGCCTCTTCCTTCAATCTCATACTATCTTTAACTTCTGTTGTTCGCCACGGTTGTATCACTTTCCTTTGGGGATTGTGTGCCTGAAAGGAATGTATATTTGTTGTAAATTATGTATTTTGTTTTAAATGCTAGCCATTGTATATCTACTGCCATTCCTTTTAATGGAGTTTCCCAATCTAATTTAGCCAACTCGCCCTCATACCTACGTAGTTTGCTTTGTTTTGATTTACGACCCTAGTTTTGGATTTAACTAAATCACTTTGAAACTCAATCTAAAATTCTATCATATTATGATCACTCTTCCCTAAATGCCCTTTTACTACAAGGTTATTAATTAACCATTTCTCATTGCCCAACACTAGATCTAAAATAACCTTTTCCCTAGATGGTTTCTCAACATACTGATCTAGAAATCTATCTTACATACATTCCATGAAATCGTCCCTCCACACTATTACTGCAAATTTGGGTTGCCCAATCTAAATATAGATTAAAGTCCCTCATGATGACTGTATTACCCTTGGTACATGCACCACTAATTTCCGTATCTGCCCTACAATTATTGTTTTGGGGCCTATAAACAACTCCCACCATTGTTTTCTGATCCTTGCTGTTTCTTAACTCCATCCAAACTGATTCTACTTCTTGATTTTCGGAGCTATGATGCTTTCTCTCTACTGTCTTAACCCATCCTTTTTTATCAGGGCTTCCCCTCCTCTTTTTATATTTTGCCTATCTCTTCTAAAAGTTAAGATCCCAAACTTGGCCACTTTGCAACCACGTCTCTGTAATGGCTATTAGATCAAACCTGTTAATTTCTATCTGCACTATTAATTAATTTATTTTGTTGCGAATGCTTCGCGCATTCAGATGTAGTTCCTTTAGCTTTGACTTATTTGTATTGTTCCCTGATGTCACATTAGTCACTGATGCCGTATTACCTTTGTTACTCTCTCTGTCCCTTCCTGACCCACTCTGCTTATTTTTACACAGAACTCTACACTTCTCTAAAAACTTGACATTTCTCTTGCCTGCTTTTAAATTTACTCTTTCCTTAATCCTCCCGCCCCCTCCCCTTCATTGGACTAAAGCCCTGACTACTGCCCTAGTTATTCGGTTCACCAGGACACTGGTCCCAGCCATGTTTAAGAGGAGCCCGTCCCAACAGAACAGCTCCATCTTTCCCCAGTAGTGGACCAGTGCCCCATGAACCGAAACCCTTACCTCCCACACCATTCTTTCAGCCACGAATTTAAACCTCTAATCTGTTCGTCCCGATGCCAATTTGCACGTGGCTCAGGTAAAAGTCCAGAGATTATTACCATTGAGGTTCTGCTTTGTAATTTGGATCCTAGCTCCAAAAACTCTCTCAGCAGAAACTAATTTCTAGATCTACCTATGTCATTGTTTTCTACGTGGACCACGACAACTGGATCCTCCCCCTCCCACTCCAAGTTATTCTCCAGCCGCGAGGAGATGCCATTAACCCAAGTCAATCTTCGGAACTCTCGGTCGCGGCTGCAGAGAACAGTATCTATCCCCTTGAATATACAACTCCTCCGACTTGAATGGCCTCCTGCACCATGGTGCCATGGTCAGCTTGTTTAACCATACTTCAGGCTTTTCCCTCATCCCACAGGCAGCAAGGACCTCGTACCTGTTAGCCAATGGCAAAGGCTGACGCTCCTCCAGCACTTCGCCGAGGGTCCACTTACCTGCCTCATTTGCAGTCACACTCTCCTGTCCCTGACCACTAACCAGACCTGTAAAACTACCTAACCGAAGGTGTGTGACTGCCTCCTGGATCAGAATGTCCAGGTAATTCTCCACATCCCTGATTCCCGCAATGTCTGCACCTGAATCACCAGCTCAAAATCTCTGAGCTGAAGTTCCTCAAGATGCAGGCACTTACTGCAAATGTGGTTGTCTGGGATCACAATGATCTTCACAAACTCACACATGCTGCAGGTGCGGCACACCACCTGCACTGCTATCCCTATATGACCGTGTTTTATTTAATTAAATTGAATTAAATTTGTATTTAGGCAACTTAGTTTACAGTATAGTTTCTTGTCAATTACTTGATCTATGTTTAATTATGGGTACTGAAATTAAATATCTGCCTGGAACACAAAGCACTGCAAGTAGTGTAAGCAAAAATCACCTTCCCCCTCTTCTCCAAATTCCCACTCTTTACAAATTCCGAAAAAATAAAACACTCTGTTCAAGTCCAGTCCGTTTAAACCCGCTCTGTGCAGAACGCTCTGCGCTCTGCAGAAATGTTTGCTTATATACATTTGGAGCCTCAACCAATTTAACAGTAATGACTCAGCTCACCTGCTCCTGGTGATTGGTGCCTATTCAAGAGAGCCGCAGCGAATGTGGAATAGTGAACCGAGCTGAACCAGTGAGAGTCAGCGTCTGAGAGCAGAAATACTGCGCTGTGAGGGTTTGGGGAAAATACATTTTCGTTTATGATACGGTCACTTGTTGCATTGCTTATATTTCTGTCAAAAACTCACCAACAAATAATGTCATTACACTCAATTAAGTAATTGAATTTAGTCGAGTATTATTTAATCGGCGAATAATCACAATCAATTAATCATTTGTGGAATTAGTCAATGTCAATGTCAATCAAATAATAGAACTCCATGTACACAGTGATAACAGTGTGATAATTCACACACAGTGACAGTGTCAATAACACAATAGAACTCCATGTACACAGTGATAACAGTGTAATAATTCAGACACAGTGACAGTGTCAATAATAGAATAGAACTCCATCTACACAGTGATAACAGTGTGACAATTCACCAACAGTGACAGTATCAATAACACAATAGGACGACATGCACACATTGATAACAGTGTGATAATTCACCCACAGTGACAGTGTTAATAACACAATAGAACGACATGCACACAGTGATAACAGTGTGATAATTCACCCACAGTGACAGCGTCAATAACACAATAGAACTCCATGTACACAGTGATAACAGTGTGATAATTCACACACAGTGACAGTGTCAATAACTCAATAGAACTCCATGTACACAGTGATAACAGTGTGATAATTCACACACAGTGACAGTGTCAATAACACAATAGAACTCCATATACACATTGATAATAGTGTGATAATTCACCCACAGTGACAGTTTCAATAACACAATAGAACTCCATGTACACAGTGGTAACAGTGTGATAATTCACCCACAGTAACAGTGTCAGTAACAATAGAACTCCATGTACACAGTGATAACAGTGTGAACATTTACCCACAGTGACAGTGTCAATAACACAATAGAACTCCATGTACACAGTGGTAACAGTGTGATAATTCACCCACAGTAACAGTGTCAGTAACAATAGAACTCCATGTACACAGTGATAACAGTGTGATAATTCACCCACAGTAACAGTGTCAGTAACACAATAGTACTCCATGTACACAGTCACAACAGTGTAATAATTCACCCAAAGTGACAGTGTCAGTAACACAATAGAACTCCATGTACACAGTGATAACAGTTTGATAATTCACCCACAGTAACAGTGTCAGTAACAATAGAACTCCATGTACACAGTGATAACAGTGTGATAACTCACCCACAGTAACAGTGTCAGTAACAAAATAGTGCTCCATGTACACAGTCACAACAGTGTAATAATTCACCCAAAGTGACAGTGTCAGTAACACAATAGAACTCCATGTACACAGTGATAACAGTGTTATAATTGACCCACAGTGACAGTGTCAGTAACACAATAGAACTCCATGTACACAGTGATAACAGTGTGATAATTGACCCACAGTGACAGTGTCAGTAACACAATAGAACTCCATGTACACAGTGATAACAGTGTGATAATTCACCCACAGTGACAGTGTCAGTAACACAATCGAATCCATGTACACAGTGATAACAGTGTGATAATTCACCCACAGTGACAGTGTCAGTAACACAATAGAACTCCATGTACACAGTGATAACAGTGTGATAATTCACCCACAGTGACAGTGTCAGTAACACAATAGAACTCCATGTACACAGTGATAACAGATTTATAATTCACCCACAGTGACAGTATCAATAGTCAATAACACAAGAGAACTCCATGTACACAGTGATAACAGTGCGATAATTCACCCACAGTAAATACCAGAAATACAGTAGGAAATATATGTACAACATTATAATGGCGCTGAAACAGCTCTTATCAAAATCACGAATGACATCCTATGTGTCTGTGACCGTGGTAAACTATCCTTCCTCATCCTTCTCGAAATATCTGCAGCCTTTGTCACGGTTGACCACACCATCCTCCTCCAACACCTCTCCTCCGTCGCTGAGTGGGACTATCCTCATATCCAGAGAATCACCTGCAATGGCTTCTCTTCCTGCTCCCGCACCCTTACCTCTGGAATCATTGAGGGATCTATCCTTGGCCCCCTCCTATTTCTCATCGATATGCTGCCCCTCGGCGATATCATCGGAAAACACAGCATCAGGTTCCACATCCATGCGGGAACACTTAGCTCTACCTCATCATGACCTCACCATGACCTCTCCATTGTCTCTGATTGGTCACACTGCTTGTCCTACATCCAGTATTGAATGAGCAGAAATTTCCTTTAACTATATATTAGGTAGAACAAAGCCATTGTCTTCAGTCATCATCGTGAAACTCTATTCGCGAGCCACCAACTCCATCCCTCTCGCTGGCAATAGTCTGAAGCTGAATCAAACAGTTCACAACCTTGGCGTCCTGTTTGAGCAAAATCGAGTTTCCAACCACATATTCGCTCCATCACCAAGACCGTCTACTTCCACCTCCGTGAAATAACCGTTTCCAACCCTGCCTCAGCTCATAACTTGTTGAAACTATCATCCATACCTTTGTTATTTCTAGAGTTGACTATTCCAATGCTCTCCTGGCCGGCCTCCCAACTTCCACCCTCCATAAACTTGAGCTCATTCAATTCTCTGCTGCCCTGTGTCCTAACTCGCACCAAGTCCCGTTCACCCATCACCCCTGTGCTCGCTGACCTCCATTGGCCCCCGGTCCAGCAACGCCTCGATTTTAAAATTCTCATCCTTGTTGACAAATCTCTCCAGATCTTCGCTCCTCCTTATCTCTGTAACCTCTCCAACCCTACATCACCCCGAGAGCTTTCCCTCTATCACCAATTTAAAATGCTCCTTAAAACTTGTCTATTTCCCAAGTTTCTGCTGTGCAGGTCTCTCCATATGTGGCTCGGTGTGAAATGTTGTTTGATAATCGCTCCTGTGAAGCATTTTACAATGTTAAAGGCGCTATATAAATGCAGGTTGTTGTTGTTGATAATACGGCTCCCAGTACAGCACCAATAACACAATCGGAAATATATATACAACAGCAAAATACTGAGGATGCTGGAAATCTGAAATAACAACAGAAAATGCGAGAAATACTCAGCAGGTTAGGCAGCATCTGTGGAGAGAGAAACAGAATTAACATTTCAGGTCGATGGACTTTTGTCGGAACTGGATAAAGTTAGAGATGCAAGTGCAGAGGCAGGGAAAGGGGCGAGGGGAGGAAATAACTAAAGGGAAGGTCAGTGAATGGGTAGAAGGCAGGAGTGGTTAAATGACAGAAGGGAGGATGGTGCAAGATAAAAAGAAGGTGCTAATGGGACAAGTGAAGAAACAAAAGCTGGGTCTAGAGGAGGTGTAAATGGCAATGGCAGAATCATGACCAACACCTGCTGTCCGAAAAATGGGAGAAGTGGTATTGATCTGAAATTGTTGAACTCGATGTTGAGTCTGGAAGGCTATAAAATGCCTATTCGAAAGATGAGGTGCTGTTCCTAGAGTTTCTGACGAGCCTTATTAGCACAGTGTAAGAGGCCGAGGACAGAGAGGTCAGAGTGGGAGAGGGCTGGAGAATTAAACTGAGAGCGACCGGAAGCTCAGGGTCAGGCTAGCGGATTGAACGGGGGTGTTCAGCAAAGCGGTGTCCGATCTACGTTTGGACTCCACAGTGTAGCGGAAACCGCATCGGGACAAGCGAATACATTATTCTAAATTGCAAGACGGACAAGTACATATATCCACAACATTATAATACTGTAATTATACCACTCACAGTGAAATACCAATAAGGCAATAGGAAATCTATGTACACAGTTATAATAGTGATGATAATACCACACACAGTGAAATACCAATAACACAATAGGAAATATATGTACACAGTTATAATAGTGTGATAATACCACACACAGTGCAATACCAATAACACAATAGCCTGGTTTGGGGGGGAGGTCTTATGAGGAAAGATTGAGGGAGTTAGGGCTTTTCTCTTTAGAGCGGAGTAGGATGAGAGGCGACTTAATAGAGGTTTATAAGATGATGAGGGGGATAGATAGAGTGGATGTTCAGATACTATTTCCTTGGGTGGAGGTAGCTGTTACAAGGGGGCATAACTATAAGGTGCATGGGGGGAGATATAGAAGGGATGTCCGAGGTAGATTCTTTACTCGGAGAGTGGTTGGGGTGTGGAATGGACTGCCTGCTGTGATATTGGAGTTGGACACTTTAGGAACTTTCAAGCGGTTATTGGATAAGCACATGGAGCACACCAGAATGATAGGGAGTGGGATAGCTTGATCTTGGTTTTGGACAATGCTCGGCACAACATCGAGGGCTGAAGGGCCTGTACTGTGCTGTACTGTTCTATAAATACAATAGGAAATATATGTGCACAGTTGTAACAGTGTGATAATACCACGCACAGTGAAATACCAATAGCGCAATAGGAAATATATGTACACAGTTATAATAGTGTGATAATACCACTAACAGTGAAATACCAATAACACAAGAGGAAATATATGCACAAAGTTATAATAGTGTGATAATACAACTCAGTGAAATACCAATAAAACAACAGGAAATATATGCACACAGTTATAATAGTGTGATAATGCCACTCACAGTGAAATACCAATAACACAATAGGAAATATATGTCCACAGTTATAATACTGTGATAATACCACTCAGTGAAATACCAATAACACAACAGGAAATATATGTACACATTTATAATAGTTTGATAATAACACTCACAGTGAAATACGAATAACACAATAGTAAATATATGTACACAGTTATTAGTGTGATAATGCCACTCAGTGCAGCGACATATGCTGTTGAATTTCAATAAAACATCAGTCGGAGTAAATAGTCTGGTACCGCGGAATTTGCGGCTGTGTGGAAAACACATTACAACAAATATTGGAGAATCAGCCACTCAGAATAGGTAGTGATTCCGTTACAGGGAATAAATGATGCCGAGAAAAGTGATAAAATACACCGTGAAAGGGGAGAAATTATATATTTAAACGGGAGAAACGTTCCGTTAAGTAGGAGCATTGATACAGTTAACCAATAATACCCATAACTAGTAACTAACTCCAATACTTTACCTGGAACGCCGATAGCTGCAATGACGGGATAGTAAAGGGCAAACACCAGACCTTGTGGTATCCCGTGCATTTCTCTCAGAAGCTCTGAGCGCGCTCTGCACTACACTCACAGATTGTCACATTTATACCTGATGTCAGGCTCCAGGGAGATAATCAGATGACTTGATCTGTTATATTGATTACATTAATTGAAACAAACAGATTAGTGCAGCCGCTGCCAGGATGGTGTTTATGTTTTGATGGAATAGAATGTATTTCAATAACACTGACACGGCTCTACAGTGAAATACCTAGAGATTACAGTATGGTCCCTCTGATATTTCGTCAAAAAATATAATTAAAGGCTGTATAAGTGGTTGCCAAGGAGAAAGTTAGCATTGTACACGAGGAATTCCGGGGTCAAAAACCCTAAATGCTGAATTAAGAGGTCTCAGCACAAGGTCTAACTGCTCAGAGAAACTCAGGTCCTGCAGCCGAAAAACGCGGCCAAGTTCTCGCTACTGGTCATTATACAGCTCCTGTCCGGGTAAGCAAGGGTCACGTGCTACTATCTCCAAATTCTTCTGGGAGTTTACACCCACTGTCTGTGCAAACATTGTCGACAGCTTCATTTAAGCAAGGGGAATTTCTGTGTTGACAGGTCCAGTTCAGCACGGTTACATTCAGTTTGGAAAGGTCCAGTTTCGGAGTGTTACATTCAGTGTAGACAGGTCCTGTTCATCACAGTTACATTCAGTGTGGACAGGTCCAGTTCAGCATGGTTACATTCAGTGTGGACAGGTCCAGTTCAGCACAGTTAAATTCAGTGTGCACAGGTCCAGTTCAACACAGTTACATTCAGTGTGGACAGGTCCAGTTAAGCACAGTTACATTCAGTGTGGACACGTCCAGTTCAGCATGGTTATATTCAGTGTGGAAAGGTCCAGTTCAGAAGAGTTACATTCAGTGTGGACAGGTCCAGTTCAGCAAAGTTACATTGAATGTGGACAGGTCTAGTTCAGCACAGTTACATTCAGTGTGGACAGGTCCAGTTCAGCGCGGTTTCATTAAATGCGGTCAGGTCCAGTTCAGCACGGTTACATTCAGTGCGGACAGGTCTAGTTCAGCACAGTTATATTCAGTGCGGACAGGTCCGGTTCAGCACAGTTACATTAAGTGTGGACAGGTCCTATTCAACACAGTTACATTAAGTGTGGACAGGTCCTAATCGACACAGTTACATTCAGTGCGGACAAGTCCAGTTCTACACAGTTACATTCAGTGTGGACAGGTCCTATTCAACACAATTACATTCAGTGTGGACAAGTCCAGTTGTACACAGTTACATTCAGTGTGGACAGGTCCTGTTCAGCAAAGTTACATTCAGTGTACACAGATCCAGTCCAGCACAGTTATATTCAGTGTGGAAAGGTCCTGTTCAGCAAAGTTACATTCAGTGTGGACAGGTCCAGTTCAGCACAGTTACATTCAGCGTGGACAGTTCCAGTTCAGCACAGTTACATTCAGCGTGGACAGGTCCAGGTCAGCACGGTTACATTAAGTGTGAACAGGTTTAGTTCAGCACAGTTACATTCAGTGTGGACAGGTCCAGTTCAGCACGGTTACATTAAGTGTGGACAGGTCCAGTTCAGCACAGTTACATTCAGTGTGGACAGCTCCAGTTCAGCAAAGTTACATTGAGTGTGGACAGGTCTAGTTCAGCACAGTTACATTCAGTGTGGACAGGTCCAGTTCAGCGCGGTTGCATTAAATGCGGTCAGGTCCAGTTCAGCAACGTTACCTTCAGTATTGACAGGTCCAGTTCAACACAGTTACATTCAGTGTTGACAGGTCCGGTTCAGCACAGTTACATTAAGTGTGGACAGGTCCTATTCAACACAGTTACATTAAGTGTGGACAGGTCCTAACCAACACATTTACATTCAGTGCGGACAAGTCCAGTTCTACACAGTTACATTCAGTGTGGACAGGTCCTATTCAACACAATTACATTCAGTGTGGACAAGTCCAGTTGTACACAGTTACATTCATTGTGGACAGGTCCTGTTCAGCAAAGTTACATTCAGTGTACACAGATCCAGTCCAGCACAGTTATATTCAGTGTGGAAAGGTCCTGTTCAGCAAAGTTACATTCAGTGTGGACAGGTCCAGTTCAGCACAGTTACATTCAGCGTGGACAGTTCCAGTTCAGCACAGTTACATTCAGTGTGGACAGGTCCAGTTCAGCACAGTTACATTCCGTGTGGACAGCTCCAGTTCAGCTCAGTTACATTCAGTGTGGACAGGTCCAGTTCAGGACAGTTACATTCAGTGTGGACAGGTCCAGTTCAGCACAGTTACATTCAGTGTGGACAGGTCCAGTTCAACAAAGTTATATTCAGTGTGAACAGGTCCAGTTCAGCACAGTTACATTCAGAGTGGACAGGTCCAGTTCAGCACAGTTACATTCAGTGTGGACAGCTCCAGTTCAGCTCAGTTACATTCAGTGTGGACAGGTCCAGTTCAGGACAGTTACTTTCAGTGTGGACAGGTCCAGTTCAGCACAGTTACATTCAGTGTGGACAGGTCCAGTTCAGCACAGTTATATTCAGCGTGGACAGTTCCAGTTCAGCACAGTTACATTCAGCGTGGACAGGTCCAGTTCAGCACAGTTACATTCAGTGTGGACATTTCCAGTTCAGCACAGTTACATTCAGTGTGGACAGGTCCAGTTCAGCACAGTTACATTCAGTGTGGACAGCTCCAGTTCAGCTCAGTTACATTCAGTGTGGACAGGTCCAGTTCAGGACAGTTACATTCACTGTGAACAGGTCCAGTTCAGCACAGTTACATTCAGTGTGGACAGGTCCAGTTCAGCACAGTTACATTCAGCGTGGACAGTTCCAGTTCAGCACAGTTACATTCAGCGTGGACAGGTCCAGGTCAGCACAGTTACATTCAGTGTGAACAGGTCCTGTTCAGCACAGTTATATTCAGTGTGGACAGATCCAGTTCAGCACAGTTACTTTCAGTGTGGACAGGTCCAGTTCACCACAGTTACTTTCAGTATGTACAGGTCCAGTTCTGGACGGTTACATCGAGTGTGGACTGGTCTAATTGATCCCGGCTACATTCAGTATAATTCAGTTCAGCTTAGTGGCTGTGTTAGTGGATCACTGTGTAAGTAAAGGCTGCGATAAAGCTAAAGTTGAAATTGACAATGTTTGTCCGTAAAATAGAACTGTCTGGAAGGATCTCAAATCTGACCAGGCTGCTGAGTCTGACATGAGCAACAGAGGGATTGGCTATAAAACGTGTAGAAATGTATCATTTATCTGTTGAGGCAAAGAATGGTCGGACAGAGTTGTCATAAACGGAGTGCGTCATAAATAGAGTGTAAACGTTGGGAATTTGGTGAGAGTGGGAGTTCGGTGCAGAGGAGGAAGGAGGGGCTGCTTTTGTCTCCAATACTTGTAGTGGTTCATGTAACCGGTGGCTATTTCATTTAAATTATCTATAAATTAATCTAGATCAAGTAATTAGTGAAAATACTTTAAAGTATAATTTCAGTTGATTAAATTCATAAAGTTTAATTAATTAAATAAATAAAGCAAGGTTTGATAGGGATGGCAGTGCAGGAGGGGTGCCGCAACTGCAGCTTGTGGGTGCTTGTGGGAACATCACGATCCCGGACAACTACATCTGCAGTAAGTTTCTGCATCTCGAGGAACTTCAGCTCAGATTTGTTGAGCTGGACTCCGAGGTGCAGACATTGTGGGGCATCAGGGAGGGGGAGAGTTACCGGGACACTTTGCGCCTCCCGTTAGAACCTGGAGGGGCGGTAATGGGATCCTTAGGGGGAGAAATTCAGTAGCGCTCCCCCTTTCCCTTCATGACTGCAGAACGCTCCCCTCAACCTGTCGCTGCTAGCATCAGGTAGTAAGGCAGGGGGCGCCACTCAATATCCGCTCCGGGGCGATACCATGGCGTTGCGCACTCGACTGACGTCACGATCTGCCGGCGCAGGAGATCGTGGCGGTAGTGTTTAGCACCGCCGCAAAATGTTTAGCTAATTTCGCGAGCGGCGCAAACTTCGCCGCGCCTGGGCGCTAGATGCTTTGCGCCCCATTAGCGCCCTCTTAAGGCGCTAACAACAGGCGCAACCAACTGAATTTTTCCCCCTAAGAGGCTAGCGACTGGGCGCGGCAAATTCAGCAGTGCCCCTGAACTTCCCTGCTGGATTAGCACTGGTGCTAACTCTTACCACCTTGCCTTCTAGCACCTCGTAGCTTGTGACGTCATAATTGCGAAGTGCCCTGCTACCGCCCCGAATATGAAATTGCCTCCTGCCCCCTGCTGCCTCGCTGGGCGTTAGCAACGGCAGGAAGAGGAGGCGTTGTTACCTCGGCTGGCCACTTGGGGAGCGCTAATTAAAGGCAGTGGTATTCTTTGCACCAGTCTGGTCCCTCCTGAAAGTTTTTGATGCTTTATTGCTGCGAGATGTCCAAGCCCTGCAGTCTCTGATAGTGTTTGGGACTGTAATGGCAGTCGCGCAGGTCTGCGCCATCATTGGCCCTTCTCTTTCAGCGAGGGAAGCAGCCTCCGATGCCGGTATCTTTGCACTCCCCATTGTTCAGCGCTCTGCCGCTACCACCCCATACTCGCACTTTAGCGCCCTAAGAGAAGTGGTTAGCGCTTGATTTAGTGCTCCAGTTTCCTCGGAGCGCTAAGGCTCAATTTCGCGGGACCAGAAAATGATTATCGCCTGGCGATTCGTTTCCGAGATTTAAAATGTATCATCCCAAATGGGGCGCTACATAATTTCTAGCGCTTTGATCGAGGAGGCAGTTACACCACTTAGGTTTGGAAGTGGTACAGATCAGGTCATAGAAAGGAGGGTGTTACTGCGACTCAGGTGCAGTGATGGAGGAGCCTCGGCCTTTGTCCCTTCCCAACAAGTGCGAGGCTCTTGTGGCAAGTGTGGATGAAGGAAAATCTGCAGAGTGAATGAGCAAACTAACCATGGCACAGTGGTACAGGAGGGCGTTCAAATGGGGGGAGTGGAAAAGTATGTAATACTGGTAAGGGACAGTATAGGCAGGGGATAGATACAGTTCTCGGCAGCCGGGATCGGGAGTTCCGAGGTTGTGTTGCCTGCCCAGTGCCAGGGTTAAGGAATTCTCCACGCGGTTGGAGAAGCACTTGAAGCGGGAGAGGGAGGATCCAGTTGTCGTGGTCCACGTAGGATCCAACGACATAGGTAGAACTAGGAATGAGGTTCTGCTGAGGAAGTTTGAGGAGCTTGGATCCAAATTAAAAAGCAAAATCTTAAAGGGAATAATTTCTGGATTATTACCTGAGTCACGTGCAAATTGGTACAGGGTGAAACAGATTAGAGGTTTAAATGCGTGGCTCAAAGAGTGGTATGGGATGAAGGGGTTTCGATTCATTGGGCACTCGCACCAGTACTGGGGAAAGAGGGGACTGTTCCATTGGGACAGTCTCATCTTAAACCCGGCTGTGACCAATGTTCCAGCGAATTGAAAAACTGAGGCTGTAGATAGGGCTTTAAACTAAAAGGGGGAGGATTCAGGTGAGGGGAAACATACAAAATCTAAAGAGAAAATTCAAGTCCAAAGAGCAGTGTAGCAATTTGGATACAGATAAGCAGATTGTGACAGGGAAGAAGAGAGATTTACAGTAATAGTGAATTGTGCATCAGGGAATACAGTTAAATCAGGGAAAAAAGGTAAAAGGTTAACATTAAAAGCACTTTAACTGAATGCAACAGGCATTCGTAACAAGACAGAGGAATTAATGACACAAATAGCGATCAATGGGTTTGATCTAATCGCCATTACAAAGACGTGGTTGCAGGTTAACCAATGTTGGGAAATAATATTCCAGGGAACTTGACGTTCCATAAAGACAGACAAAATGGAAAATGAGGGCGGCTAGCACTGATAATAAAGGATGACATAAGGACAGTAATGTGGAAGGATCTTGGCTCAGAAGAACAGGAAGTAGAATCAGTATGGGTGGAAATAAGAAATAACAAGGGGCAGAAAACATTGGCGGCTGTAGTTTGTAGGCCCTCCGAACAGCAACTAAACTGTTGGACAGAGTATTAATCAAGAAATAAGAGGAGAATCTAACAAAGGTAATTTAATAATCGTGGGGGACATTAATCCTCATATAGACTCGACAAATCATACTGGCAAAAGTAGTTTCGAAGAGGAGTTTATGGAATGCACTCGAGAGAGTTTCCTAGAAGAAGACGTCGTGGAACCAACCAGGGAAGAGGTTATTTAAATCTTGTCTTGTGTAATGAGACGGGATCTGGTCTACATGTTGCCCCTTGGCGACATCATCCGAAAACACAGTATCAGTTTCCACATGTACGCTGACGACACCCAGCTCTACTTCACTACTCCTTCTCTCGACCCCTCCGCGATGTCTAGATTGTCAGACTGCTTTTCCGACATCCAGTAATGGATGAGCAAAAATGTTCTCCAATTACGTATTGTGAAAACCAAAGCCATTGTTTTCGGTCCCCACCACAATCTCCGTTCCCTAGCCACTGACTCCAGCCCTCTCCCTAAAAGCTGTCTGAGGTTGAA
Source organism: Squalus acanthias (assembly GCA_030390025.1). NCBI lineage: Eukaryota > Metazoa > Chordata > Chondrichthyes > Squaliformes > Squalidae > Squalus > Squalus acanthias. The sequence continues at coordinate 1,034,042 of JASTWF010000120.1, forward strand.
CCAAACTGTTCGCAACCTTGGTGTTATATTTGACACTGAAATGAATTTCGTCCACATATCCGCAGCATAACAATGGACCACTTATTTCCACCACCATAACATCACCCGTCTCTGCCCCTGCCTCAGCTCATTCGCTGCTGAAACCCTCATCCATGCCTTTGTTACCTCTACACTTGACTATTCCATTGTACTACTGCCTGGCCTCCCACATTCCACCCTACGTAAACTTGAGGTGATCTAAAACTCGGCTGCCCGTGTTCTAACTCGCACCAAGTCCTGTTCACCCATCACCTCTGTGCTCGCTGACCTACAGTGGCTCCCGGTTATGCAGTGCCTCGATTTCAGAATTCGCATCCTTGTTTTCAAATCCCTCCATGGCCTTTCTCTCCCTTAACTCTGTAATCTCCTTCAGCCCCACAATCCCTGGAGATATCTGCGCTCCTCTAATTCTGCCCTTTTGAACATCCCTAATTATAATCGCTCAACCATTGGTGGTCGAGCCTTCTGTTGCCTAGGCCCTAAGCTCTGGGATTCCCTGCCTAAAACTTTCTGTCTCGCTACCTCTCTTTCCACCTTTTAAGACGCTCCTAAAAACTACCTCTTTGACCAAGCTGTTGGTCACCTGCCCTAATGTGTACTTATGTCTTAAAATGCTCCTCTGCAGCGCTTTGCAACGTTTTACTACGTTAATGTCGCTATATAAATACAAGTTGTTATTGTTGCTTAATTAATAATCTTATAGTAAGGGATCCTCGGGGGAAGAGTGATCATAATACATCAGAATTTCACATTGAGTTCAAGAGTAACATATTTAAGCCCGAAACAAGAGTCTTAAACTTAAATAAAGCCAATTACAAAGGCATGAGGGGCGAGTTAACTAAGCTACATTGGGAAAATAGATTAAAAGGTATGACGGTAGATAAGCAATGGTGAAGCATTGAAGAAATATTTCATAATTCTCAACGAATATACATTTCATTAAGATATAAAACCATCACGTGAAAAGCGATCCATCCATGACTAACTACTGAGGATAAGGATAGTATTAGATTAAAAGAGGTTTACAACGTTGCCAAGAAGACTAGTAAGTCTGAGGATTGGCCGAGTTTTAAAAACCAGCAAAGGATGGCCAAAAAATTGTTAAAGAGGGAGAAAATAGAAACAGATTGTAACAGTTTCTACAAGTACATAAAAGGAAGAGAGTAGCGAAAGTAAGCGTGGGTCCCTTAGAGGCTGAGACTGTAGAACTTATAATGGGGAATCAGGAATTGGCAGAGACGTTAAAAAATATTTTGTATCTGTCTTCACTGTAACAGACACAAAAAACATACCAGAGATAGGGGGGAGCCAATCGTCTAATGAGAGTGAAGAAATTAAAATAATTAAAATGAGTACAGAAAAAGTACTGGATAAATTAATGGGACTAAAATCCATCAAATCCCCTGTACCTGATCGCCTACATCCTAGAGGTTTAAAAGAAGTGGCTGCAGAGATAGGGCCGACCTGAAACGTTAACTCTGTTTCTCTCTCCACAGATGCTGCCTGACCTGCTGAGTATTTCCGGTATTTACTGTTTTTCTTAAATGTTGGTGTTCAGAGGGATTTGTTGGTCCTTGTACACGAAACAGAGGAAGTTAACATCCACGTACAGCATGCAATTAGGAAGGCAAATGGTATGTTGGGATTTATTGGAAGGGGGTTTGGAGTACTGCTGACGCTCAATGACGATGCTGCACGGCATTCTGGTGGCCGGCGCTGGACCTGACGCCCACTCCTAACAGCGACCAGCTGATTGGGAGTAAACGTGTAGTTGCTGAAGATTTGGAGCGCTGTTTAAAGGGACATCGCCTTTTACTGTCCATTTGCTGCTGGAGCTTTGAAGAGGACTTTTGAAACACATCGGGAGACTTTCTAAGAAACTTCGTCAAGACTTCACCAACAATCCATCAACATTTATCCTGGAAATTCTCTGAGGACTTCACCTAATATAGTGAGTGCTGTGCTACTCTACCTTATTGGACACCTTATCGGAGTCACCGGGAGATAAGGTGTGCTTGGTGGGGGCCCCCCTTGGTCTACAGCAGGAATTGGAGGAGGACATGAGGCCAGGCAGAGCAGCACCAGCTGCTGCAGAAGAGCGGGTCAGGAGGGACAGGAGCGCGAGGTGGCACCTTTCCCCCTGCGGGTACAGAACATCCCCCTTCCTCCAGCCCTCCTTCACTCGGATCTCCAGTGCCTGTAGGTGTCGAATTTAGCACCTGCAAGAAGTTCAAATTATTGTCATCAGCAATTAGGCCCAAAATTGCTCACTAAAATCAGACGTTCAAACAGGCGTGTCTTATTAGCACAGCACACATTTAGCGCCTGTTTTCACCATTTCGCCAAAATAACCCTTAAAGGAACAGCAGTCGGCAAATCAGCACTTCGAGTCTGTTCCACCATTCAATTGGATCATGACTGCTCTATCTCTACCCGCCTTGGGTCCAGAACCCTATCAAAAAGCGACCAACCTCAGTTTGGAAACTTTCAATTAACTTGGCCTCAACAGCGTTTTGGGGAGAGAATATCAAATTTACACTATTCTTTGTGTGAAAAAGCGCTTTCCGACAGCAACCCTGAACGGCTAACTCTATTTTTGAGGTTATGCCCCTTGTTCTAGAATCGCCTACCAAAGGACATCCACCCGATCAATTCCTTTAATCACCTTGAACATCTCAATTAGATCACCCTTAATATTCTATACTAAAGGGAATATAAACAATCTATGCAACCTGTCCTCATAATTTAACCCTTTTAGCCCAGGTACCATTCTGTTTAATCTGCGCTGCTCCCCCTCCAAGGCCATTGTTCCCGTCCTAAGGTTCGGTGCCCAGAGCTGACTGCAGTGCTGCAGATGCGGTTTGACCAGGGCTCTGTACAGCTGGAACAGAACTTCCACCCCTTTCAATTACAGCCCCTTTGATACAAAGGCGGCCATTCCATTAACATTTTAATTATTTTTTGTACATGACTCCGAGCTTTTAGTGCTTTCGGTACTTGGACACCTTAATCTCTCTGTTCATCCACAGTTCCCAGCTACTCACATTGTATACAATACTCTGATCTATCTTTCTGAGGGCCAAAGTGGATGACCTCACACTTCCCCACAGTTTTGCCCATTCACCTTATCTCTCAATGTCCCTTTGCAACTTGCTGCTCCCACCTACACTATTTACTGTGCCACCTAACTTGGTGTCTTCAACAACCTTGGATATGCGGCTCTCTATTCTTTCATCTCAGTCATTTATGAGCAGAGTGAAAAGCTCCAGTACTGATCTCTTGGGGCACCACTAGCCACATCCTGCCAGCCTGTCAACATACGCAGTATCCCTACTCTCTGTCTCCTACCTCTGAACCAATTCCCTGCCCATGTCAATAGGTTGCCTGCAATTCCATGCAGTCTCATTTCTGCTAACAGTCCCTAATGTGGAATCTGATCCAATGCCTTCTGGAAGTCCATATAAATAAACTCCTAAGACACTCCATTATCTACCACGTTAGTTCCATCTTAATACAAATCAACTGGGATCGTTCGAAATGACTTGCCCGGTAAATCCATGGTGGTTTTCTCTGACCAGTTCCTATTTGTCTAAGTGCTCAATCACTCCGTCCCTAATAAGAGATTCTAATAACTTCTCCACAACAGAACTTAGAGTAACAGGGCTATAATTTCGGATTATGTCTCCGCTACCTTTCCTAAAAAATGAAGTGACATGGGCAATTTTCCAAACCATGGGGCACTTCCTGAATCAAGAGAGTTTTGAAATAACATGGCTGGAACATCTACAATTTCCTCAGACACTTCTGTTGATTCACAAATGAAACCATTGCACAGCATTGTTTGTCCCTATTGATAGCGGCCCGCATTGCGCCACCTATTGAACTAATGACATCCACACAGGGCAACGACCACGGATCCCAGCAGACGGTAAATGGTCAGCTGGGTGCTTCCTGCAAACGAGATCTCATGATCTTTCTCTGCGGCATTTTATGGGCACAGTTCGTGTAGATGGAGCGCCATCAACATAAGAACGAAGAAAGTACAAGCAGATTGTATAAACTATCAATGGGAAGGTTTTATATTTGTCTTGTTTTATGAACATTTTAAAATATTGGTAAACTGTTTAGTGCAATACCTGTGCAATTGCTCACCTTTTATCAAGTTGCTGCAAAAAGTATAAAATATAGCAAATAGATTTAAAATAACATCGAATTAATAAGTGTTTCTGGGAAACTTTATAAATTATGTTTAGTATTTCAGGCGCCAGGTGGTCAGTTTTATTTCTTCTCGTAGTTTTACATTAATTTATCAATTAGAGTGATGGGAAATTTCACCAAAGACTTCAACTCCTCTCTGAATTTAGTCTGTGTCACGGCATAAATACAAGTGTGTGTGCAAGAACTCAACAGTTGAAGCATGAATCCAATTTCTTGTAGGATATGCGAAGTGCTAATGGTCGAGTTATTAAACATTGCCATTATGCGCAAGTATATGGAATTCACCAAAAACATCACCCATAACAGGATAAAATTCCCGGATATAACAAACAGTAAAATGATGGATTTCTTTCGCTTCTCCATCTCTGGGTCACTGGGACTCTCCCCACTGCTGTGGACCCGGAGTCTCCTGCGGGCTCTGCTCGACAATTAAATGTGTCTGACTTTTAAAGCATTGAGCAGCAGAATCAGAACAAAAGGAACAAATGGGGTTAAAATAAAATGAAGAGATTCTATTGCTGCCCATACCCGTGAAAAGAAAACACTGTCTAATACATTGCAAAACCAAGGCATGTTAAACAGTAAATATTCACTTGTGTACATAAATTACCAAAACATGTTTTGCAAACAAAATAGCACAGTCACTGTTCCTAGAACCACAGCCGCCGTTTTCTCGGTGCAATATTTCGTTTTCAGCTTCTGGCAACAAATGGCCACAAATCGATCAAAGGTGAAAGTGACTGTGAACCAGACAGAACAGTCTGTGACTGCGTACAGCAGGACGGCGTGGATATTACACACTTTAATGTCCCATACAAAAAGGAATTGTGCAGCGTAAGCGACGGGAATCTGTCTTAGTATCACGTCAATGATAATGACCAGTAGATCCGCCGCTGCCATGGACAACAGGTAACGGGTGACACATTTGGAGAGACCGCACCTTCCCCGAGACAGGATCACAATCGTCACTAAGTTCACTGCAAGGAAGGTTATAAAACAGAAATTATACATCAGGCTCCAACAGAAGCAGCAACCCGGTGGAGTTCGGTCTGAAATTAGAAGCTTTGCTACTACATCCTGTGAGAAGTCGCACAACACCAGGTTATAGTCCAACAGCTTTATTTGAAATCACAAGCTTTCGGAGCGCTACTCCTTCGTCAGGTGAAGTGAAGAGATTCATAGAGGCACAGCATATATAATGAGAGAACACTGCCAGACGATTACAGTTAATCTTTCTAACTGTCCTTTATTCACCTCGGCAGAGAGATAATACAGCAATCAAAGGTATGGATGTTGTCCAAACAGATCAGTCAGGAAAACATTACATCAAAGACAATGAGTTGGGGTCACAAGGGGTCACCATCATCACACGTGAGAACACCACTCACCAGGTACATGGTACATACTGATGTGACTCGGCCAACGTTGTCTACCTCATAAGTTGCAGGAAAGGATGCCCCGGAGCATGATACATCGGCGAGACCATGCAGACACTGCGACAACGTATGAACGGACACCGCGCAACAATCGCCAGGCATGAGTGTTCCCTCCCAGTCGGGGAACACTTCAGCAGTCAAGGACATTCAGCCTCCGATCTTCGGGTAAGCATTCTCCAAGGCGGCCTTCGAGACACACGACAACACAAAATCGTCGAGCAGAAACTGATAGACAAGTTCCGCACTCATGAGGACGGCCTCAAGCGGGATCTTGGGTTCATGTCACGCTACATGTAACCCCACCTGACGTAGAGTCATCCAGACTCGAGTCGTCGTTGGCTTGTTCTCTCTACACAGATGCGGTCGGACCTGCTTTGATTTCCAGCAAAAAAAGTGTTTTGCTTTCCATACAGAGCCCAGCATCTGCCACATTTGACCCTTTGTGACCCCACCTCATTGTCTTTGATGTAATGTTTTCCTGACTGACTTGATTGGACACCATCCAAACCTTTGATTGCCGTGATTATCTCTCCGCCGAGGTGTGATAAAGGGTAGTTGGAAAGATTAACTGTAATCATCTGGCAGTGTTCTCTGACTGTATATGCTGTGCCTATATGCATCTCTTCACTTCACCTGACGAAGGAGCAGCGCTCCGAAAGCTTGTGATTTCAAATGAAGCTGTTGGACTATAACCTGGTGTTGTGCGACTTCTCACATTTGTCCACCCGAGTCCAACACCGCATCTCCACATCATGGCTACTACATCCTGGTATAGAGACTGATTATTTTACCTAAAACAGGGCTTTCTACTGGAGACAGGGTTTACAATAAAATCTGAAACAAGATGTGAAATAAATAACTGAACAGTATAAAATTAAACACAATAAATAAAAGGATCTGCAGAAAACTAGAAGAAAAGCCATTCCTGTGATGAGAGATTACTGGTGGATCTGGTCGATAACAACACCTTGTTGTCGCTGGAGGCAAAAATTACCCATAGTTCCCAGTTTCGGACGGAAGCCTGTGCGGAATTGGCCGTTCGCTGCTACAGGTGTCACAGTGCTGTAGGATCCGGATGGGACATGTGGCAAGGATGTTCCTTCCTATCACTGGCCACCAACACCTACTGGAAGGTGCAAAGGTGTAGCAGTGAGATGAGAACAGCTTTCGCGGGGCTCTGATACCTACTGTGGACTCTGTCTAGGTTCTCTCGGTGAAGGCGGTTGTACCCTCGTTGCCCGTGGTCCAAAAGATCAGCGCTTTCAGAAAAGGGGAGAGAAAAGAGGGAGGTAAAATAACAAAAACACACACAGAGTAGATGGGAAGACATTACATTAACAGGGAGTTCCAGGGACACTAGAATGTGGAGATGAACAAGGAGCGAGATGAATGAGTCGGTCTCCTCCAGCGGGACTGCGGGTGTGCAGTAGCAGAATGAAGTAGAGCGGAGGATGTGTAGGTCTTAGTTGACGATGTTAGGCCTGCGCTTGGAACAGAGGAAGTGGAGGGAGAAGAAAGGAAATATATTAAACATCAATCAGTGTTATAAATAATTGTATTAGAAACTCAGTCGTTGAATTCATTCCGAGTCAGTTCAGCTCGTGTTGAGTGAGAAGCTCACGGGTTCAAGCCCCACTCCTGGCCTTGAGCGGGTTAACACTTCAGTTAAATACTGATCAGAGGCGCCCTCCTTCCGGGGAGAGTGTGATCAGAGATCGCCTCGACCCGCTCTTCTCATTCATGGGATGTTAAAGTTGGGAATATTTCATGAAGAACATGGAGCTCTCGGTGTCATTGCCAACATTCCCGCACCAGACAACATCAATCATTCTATTTACCAGCTGCTGTGTGAAAAATTGCGGCTGATTTTGCTCCAATTCTCTCTACTTCATGTGTGTAAATGTGAAACACGTATTACTTTTCGCACAGATGGATAAGCCGCTGTGTAAATCTAATGCTTTATTTTAATTTAAAATGAGCACTTTCAGTTCATATATATATTGCAATTAATTTTACAGCGGTTTTCCCAATATTTTACCAATATGCTTTCTTAGACTGAATTACAACCAAACAATTAATCGCTTATTAATGTCAATTGTCCGGGTTTCCAATTGATGACAGAAAGGACATAGGCGATTATCCAAAGTCAGGTTGCGCCTCACTGAGAGACTCCCTGAACTGTGCAAGGCCCGCATGGCTTTACACTGAGTGTCAGAGTAATGATTAATATTAAGTTTGTGGAAATACGATTCATTGACTATATTACTGGAACAAACATTACACTTGTAATCGTGTCTTAAACATCCTCAACCAATGGGTGAAGTGCAGAGTGGGCGATGGTGGAAAGTGAGACAGTGAAGTGGAGCATGCGGGTTTTCTCAAACGTTTCTGTGTATTTCTGGACCCTCTGTCAGATCGCTACTGCTCTACCTATTGAACTGTACGCAGAATACGGAATATAAAATCTTCCTGACAACACATTTCTGATCTATTGGAAATGTACAGTTCCGGCATCAGGCTGGGACAAAGAGTAACATTACTGGCTTTAAAGGATCAAAGTACATTAAACTCTCAAACATTGTTAAACAGATGGCAGGAGTGAGGCCGCAGTGTCCATTAAACTCAGACCAGTGAACAGGCGACTGTGTAACAAACACATCAAGACAGACACCTTCCAGTACCGCACACCAAGAGGGATACACGGAGCACAACCAACAGCGGGGAAATTATCTAAATCACAACCACAGCAACAATCAAACAGACATGGTCTAGAGAATTACTACCTGCAGAGAAGAGTAGACATTACTGTTGGCGATGAAGTGGAAAACCCTTAACGCTTCTTTGTACCATTTCTTGGCTCACTGTTTAAAAGAGGAGTTCACTGATTTTAGATCAGTGGGTGGGAACCTGGATTGAAATATGTAACAGCGGCAGATCTTTCAGGCGCGCTAAGCTTGCATGTCCCTTCATCATAAACAACAACACTGAATCAACAGTTACTTCCCAGGAACATGTCGGGATCGGGAACGATCCAACTGAATAGGTGGTGGAAGCTATTTAAAAAATATTTTTAAAAGAGTTGGACAGGAACTTGAGGATGAGGAACTTACAGGGTTACCGGTAAAAAGCGGGAATGTGGGACTCAGCACGACTGCTCTTTCACAGAGTCTGGTACAGGTGCGAGGGGCCGAATGGCTTCCTTCTGTCCTGTAAGTTTCTATGATTCTATGAACATCAGTGACCTGAGGCTGTGGCAGGAAATGGGAGTCACAGAGGAGCAGTAACACAGTTAAAAAATATGCACGGAATTAATAGTTGAACTTACCAGGGACATCAGTGATCCGAGACTGTGGAAAATAATGGGAAACACAGAACAACAGCAATACAGTTAAACATGCTTCACGGAGTTAATAGTTGGACTTACTGGGAACACCAACGGCAGCTATGATGGTGTAGTAAATCTTTTGTATGTCCCAGATTGCCTGTCGCACCCGAAAAGTTAGTTGGAATTCCCGAAACATGGTTCCACTTTTGTCGGGAAAGGATGAAGTTATCAGTGCTCGGGGCCCCGCTCCCACAGAATCAATGGAATAGTGAATTCAAAGGAGCATCTTATTTATATTAGAATAAAAACTCCAGAGAGACGAGCGATTCCCTGGGAACTGACATTAATTACAGTCGTTAAACAAACAGAGCAAGTTAACCATTTCAGTCCCAACAATTCTAAAATTACAAAATACAATTAAACAGGCATTGCACAAATGGACTGTGACACCCTTTAATGATCAGAATATTTCGAGAATGATTGGATAGAAAATAAAACTTGAACCCCGCAGTCTGAGAGCAGGGCCATGAAGTGTGAGCGGATTAATTGACAGAGTGCAGATTGTGTATGTTTTTAAATTACACTCGACCCTGTCTCTGTTTATATTACACTAGACCCTGTCTCTGTTTATATTACACTAGACCCTGTCTCTGTTTATATTACACTAGACCCTGTCTCTGTTTATATTACACTAGACCCTGTCTCTGTTTATATTACACTCGACACTGTCTCTCTTTATATTACACTAGACCCTGTCTCTGTTTATATTACACTAGACCCTGTCTCTGTTTATATTACACTAGACCCTGACTCTGTTTATATTACACTAGACCCTGTCTCCGTTTATATTACACTAGACCCTGTCTCTGTTTATATTACACTAGACCCTGACTCTGTTTATATTACACTAGACCCTGTCTCCGTTTATATTACACTGGACCCTGACTCTGTTTATATTACACTAGACCCTGTCTCTCTTTATATTACACTAGACCCTGTCTCTGTTTATATTACACTGGACCCTGACTCTGTTTATATTACACTAGACCCTGTCTCTGTTTATATTACACTCGACACTGTCTCTCTTTATATTACACTCGACCCTGTCTCTCTTTATATTACACTAGACTCTGTCTCTGTTTGTATTACACTAGACCCTGACTCTGTTTATATTACACTAGACCCTGTCTCCGTTTATATTACACTCGTCCTTGTCTCAGTTATCATTGCACTATACACTGTCTCTCTTTGTATTACACTAGACCCTGTCTCCGTTTATATTACTCTCGGCCTTGTCTCAGTTATCATTGCAGTATACACTGTCTCTCTTTGTATTACACTAGACCCTGTCTCGAATTATTACTGCACTAGACCATGTAGTTGTTTATATTACATAAGACCGCATCTTTGATTATTACATTAGCTCCAGTTTCACTTCGAATGGTGAAAACCTTGCTCTGTTTATATTACACTGGACCCCGACTCTGTTTATATTATACCAGACCATGTCTCATTTATTAATGCACTAGACACTGTCTCTGTTAATATTGCACTGGACCCAGTCTCAGTTCTTACTGCACTAGATGCTGTCTCTGTTTGTATCACACTAGACACTTTCTCTGATTAAATTGCACTCGACCCTGTCCCTGTTTATATTATACTAGGCCCTGTATCTGTATTTATTACATTATTCACTCTCTCACTTTATATTTGACTAGGCCATGTCTCTGTTTATCTTACACTAGGACCTGTCTCAGTTATTAATGCATTAGACCCTGTCTCTGTTTATATTACACGAGACCCTGTCTCATTTATTACTGCACTAGACCCTGTTTCTGTTTTATTGTACGAGACCCTGCCTCTGTTTATATTACACTAGACCCTGTCTCTGTTTACATTACACAAGATCCTGTCTCGGTTTGTATTACACTAGACCCTGTCTCTGTTTATATTACACTCGACCCTGTCTCTGTTTATATTGCACTAGTCCCTGTTTCTGTTTATATTACAGTGGGCCCTGTCTCTGTTTCTATAACACTAGAGCCGGTCTTTGTTAATATTACACTAGACCCTGTCTCTGTTTATATTACACTAGACCCTGTCTCTGTTTATATTACACTAGACCCTGTCTCTGTTTATATTGTACGAGACCCTGCTTCTGTTTATATTAAAATAGACCCTGTCTCTGTTTATATTGCACTAGTCCATGTCTCTGTTTATATTATAGTGGGCCCTGTCTCTGTTTATATTACACTAGAGCCGGTCTTTGTTTATATTACAATAGACCCTGTCTCTGTTTATATTACACTAGACCCTGTCTCTGTTTATATTATAATATGCCCTGTCTCTGTTTATATTACACTAGAACCTGTCTCTGTTTATATTACACTAGACCCTGTCTCTGTTTCTATTACACTAGACCCTGTCTCTGTTTATATTACACTAGACCCTGTCTCTGTTTATATTACACTCGACCCTGTCTCAGTTTATATTACACTAGGCCTTGTCTCTATTTATATTACACTAGGCCCTGTCTCTGTTTCTATTACACAATGCCCTGTCTCTGTTTATATTATACTGGCCCATTGGTGATTGTGTCTTCAGATGCCAAGGCCCTAAACTCTGGAATTCCCTCACCTCTCCGTCTCTATCCCGCTCTCCTCCATTCAGACGCTCCTCAGAACTGATCTCTTTGACCGAGCTTTTTAATCACCTCTCTTAATATCTCCTCACGTGGCTTTGTGTCAAATCTTGTTTTATTTACGCTCCTGTGAAGCGCCTTGGGAGGCTTTACTCGGTTAAAAGCGGTTCGTAAATGAAAGTTGTTGTTGTTTAATCGATTTAAGTTTATCAATTGTTAAACCTGTGCTACACCAACCCCTCCGCGGCTGGTATGAAGCACCCATCATTTCGGCTGAAACGAGGTTTAGTCTGTATCTGAAAGCCGCTGTTTATCTGTTCGTAAGTGTCGAAATGTTGGTTTAGTGGGAGACTGAATAATAACAATCGTGAATTACATGGGTGGCGTAATTTTAAACTCGGGAGGGCTGGGATCAGAAACCCAGACTGTGAGATTAGCGACAAGCTGACAAGGATCCCTATCACTGAACAGCACGGAAATTACAGCACGGGTAACAGGTCCGTCGGGCCTTCTTGTCGATGCTAGCCTTCCACAACAGCAATATTCCTAATCCCGCTTTCACGCCCTGTGTCCATATCCCTTTACCCCCCTTTCTTCAACCACATATCCAACCAATTCTTTAATGTTGGCACAGTCTCTGCTCCAGTCAGTAAGGAAGGAATGTATTGATACCGGACCTTTATTAACCTCAGACATTCCAAAGCGCTTCACCACCAATGAAGTACTTTTGAAGTGTAGGCACTCTCGCCCCTTGAGTCAGACGGTTGTGAGTTCGAGCCCCACACTCCAGAGACTCGATCCCCATAATCCGGGGACGACATGCTCGGTGCCAATACATGATTCGATTGGGAGTCATGAAAGTCTGGGGAATCATTGCTAGATGTAGAAACGACAATCAATTCGGAGTGATAACAGTGATGGGAATAATTGATATTTCGAGAAACATCAATCGATTGCAAGTTGTCCATTTATTCATGCAATTGATTATTGGGGAACTATCAATAGATTGAAAACATCAAATGTTTGAGAAACATCTATTGTTTGGAAAACACAATGAAGGAGGAAAGTATTGAGCAATATAATTTGTTTAGTAACATGACAACTTGGAAAATACAGTGTTCCGTAATTCTCTGTCCGTCCATCTGTCGCTATTGCTGTTGGTTGGCGCAGAGACAGTTTGTTACTCCGGATAGTGGGAAACTGAGCGGGAATGGGAACTGTGCACAATCCACATTAATAATCCGTAGATGATGGGACAGAGCATGCTTTACAACTGGAAGGGGGTCAAACGGCATCAATCCACTCAGAGTCATTCTCCGAAAAATAATTCACCAATTTCACTTCAATATTAATAACTATTTGTGAAGCGCTTTGGGACATTAAGAAAGGCTTTGAAGATGTACATTTGGCCCAGAAAATGGCGTGCAAAAGTAATTGCCTAATATTTATATCCCTACACCATTTCTCCACGACGCTACACAATCACACGACAAAAGTATAAACTTCTGAGAAATAGGTTTCTTTTAACCTCATGCCATGGAGCACTGACCCTATAATCTTGTCAAAAATTGTGACTCAAACCACCATCTACAGCAACTTCACTGACTCAGCTCTGTGCGGCTGATGTATCATGTCCACTCGGACCATATCTCTCCATCGCGGTGACCCCTCACCACCAACCTGAGCACATCTCAGTGATGTACTGACCTGACCCGCCCAACTGGTGAGCAATTCATTCAGAGTTTGAATGGACTCAATGGAAAGGCTCTGGGGAGAGTGCTTAAAGGGGTTAAGGCCATTTTACTTTGGACCGCAATGTGCAAAACCCACAGGACATATTTCACTGTGGCAATGATTACAATGAATATATGGCGGTAAATAAAGTCACAGTTGATGCTGGTTTTATCCGCGCTGTTCAGAATGGTCTGACCGCACCAGTCTGACAGAGGAGCAAGTGTTTAGGTGGGGAAGTGAGAAATGATGTACCCGTTGATCTGCTATGTTCCCGATGTGGTTGAAATAATTCGGGTGAGGATATGTTGAGTTCTTTGTTGTGGATGAAAGGACCACATGTTCCAAATATTATACTTGTCTCTTCTCACTCCAGACACGTGCTCGCTTAATATCATTGAGATCAATATTCCCCATCACCAGAGAAGGAGCATCAATACCGCATGGATAACTTCAGGCTTCTCCAGGTGAAATTCATCTCTCTGGTTATGGATGCCATAGGGATTGAAATGATGCAGAAAATCAGGAAGGACTGAAGGGACTATACTGATACAAATGTAAACGGGCTGCTTCATGTCAGACAGTAGACCAGCACAAAGATGAGAATCTTGTACGGCATCTTTCATGACCATCTATCCATCCTTCCAATCAACCATCCACCACTCCGTTCATCCATCTAAATATCTCCCTTTCTATCTCCCTTTCTATCTCCCTTTCTATCTCCCTTTCTATCTCCCTTTCTATCTATCTCTCCATCATTCTATCTATCTATCTATCTATCTATCTATCTATCTATCTATCTATCTATCTATCTATCTATCTATCTATCTATCTATCTATCTATCTATCTATCTATCTATCTATCTATCTATCTATCTATCTATCCAACTATCTATCTATCTATCTATCTATCTATCTATCTATCTATCTGTCTATCTATCTATCTATCTATCTATCTTTCGATCAGTTTAATATTGATGTTTCTGTACAGTGTGTGTGTGTTTGTAATGATACAGATAATACTGGTTGCATGTTGACTTCCTATATTTCCCCCCATTTATTAATTTTCAATGTTTTTAATATCAGATCGCAAACACTTTTAGATTGCTCCTGATAAAATCTAGGCCCTCTTTTACAGTGTCGGATGGAATTTGTAACGGAGTCAATAGGAATCTGTCTTCGAAATAAATTGTCTCTCTAACAGTCATCATAAGCGACACACATACACTCATCCACCCAGCACACACACTTAAATATACACCCACCCACACCCCCACACACAAACCCCACACACACACATACACCCACACACCCAACACACACATATACACATCCCGTCACACACATCCCACACACATACATACCCCACACACACCCAGCCCCACACACATACACATATACACATCCCGCCACACACACCCCACACACAAACATACCACACACCCACCCAACCCCACACAAACACACCCCACACACAATTCCACACACACATACCTACACCCACGCACCCCCCACAAAAACACCCCCCAAAAACACACACACCAACCCAAAACATATATCAACACACCCACCGCCCCCCCCCCCCCACACACACCTCCACACACACCAACCCCACTCACACACACACACAATACCGCCCACACACACAGATACACACACACACACACTCCACACACACACCAACCCCCACTAACAGGCACACGCACCCATACACCTACCCGACACACACACACACATCCACACTCACACACACCCACGCACACAAACACCCACACACACACCCACCACCCACACACACACACATACACCCAAACAACAAAAAGACACACACACACCACACACTCACACAAATGCACACACCCCACCCCCCACACACACACCCCACACATATACACAAACCCACCCACCCCACACACACACCTACCCCCCACACAAACATACACACCCACCCGAAATACTCACACCCACCCCACACACTATCACACCCACATACACAGCCCCCACACCCACACCTTGCCCCTACACACATACATATACCCTCCTGACACAAACACACATCAACCCCTCCCACACACACATACAGACATACTCCCTACAACAAACAAACACACCCACCACACACACGCCCACCTCCCACACACAAACTCTCATACATACACACACTCATACACACACTCATACACACACACTCACCACTCACAACCACACACACCAAACACACACACCCACCCACACACTCACACACACACACACACACACACAGCCCCCACACACACACCAACCCCCACAACACATACACCCACCCATCCATCTCACACAAATACATACACCCATGCACACACATATGCAAAGACATATATTGATATTTTCAAAAAACTAAGGGTATATGCAATACATCATCTCTCATCGTGTTTGCTGAATTTTATCACAGGGAAACAGTTTAACTTGATGAAGCTGGCATTTCTGTGAAGCCCTACTTCAGCATAAATCGATGTCATCAGGTGAGGAGCCAAATTATTGAAGGAATAAATCGAAGAATACTCTTAAAAATCCAGAATTTGGTTTGTGTAAGATATAACTGAAAGAACGAGAAGACGAGTTATTTGAAACTGACAGAAACACTGTTTAATTCCGTTAGCGAGGAAATGAGCTGTCTGAAAATAGGAAATACGGCGAGATTTCAAAGACTTCCGTGCCGCTGTCATTCCAGTGCCTTCTGTCTGTTCGCAGCTTCTTTAACCGATTAAATGTCCGCCTCTCTCTTGGACAGAGACACGTGACCCAGAATGGACTCTGCTTGAGAAGATTTAGAACTTGGACATTTATGAGGTTTCAGCCTCTGTAAACAAGACCCTGTGAAAATCAAATGGGGAGAAGCCATTTGGGCAATTCAGAGTCACTGTCATTGTGAAATAATACAAGTTTTGAATCAATCCTGAGCATTCGTGGCTTTTCTCTGCGCTGCTTGTAATGTCGGTAGTTGAGCAATATTCATGTGTCCTGCAAACCATTATTCACGCAATACAATATTGATATAATATCGCGGACTATCAATGAAACACCATGATTTACCAGTAAAAAAATCTGATTATCATTCAATTTGTAATCATTTTACAGAGAGCAAAATGATAATGATTGGGACATACACATGTGCATCGCATATTATCGGTAGTACCAACACCTGATTGTATAGAGTTAAGTAATTGAAATACATTCAGATAACTTTATCTGCAATGTTCTGAACCCGGCTGCACCAGGATCATATCAACATGAGAACATAAGAAATAGGAGCAGGAGTAGGCCATTCGGTCCCTCGAGCTTGTCCCGCCATTCAGTCAGGTCATGGCTGATCTTCTTCCTCATCTCCATTTCCCTGCACTATCTCCATATCCCTTGATTTCCTTAATATTCAAAAAACTATCGAACTCTGTCTTGAATACACTTAATGACGGAGCCTCCACAGCCCTATGGGGTAGACAATTCCAAAGATTCACCAACCTCTGAGTGAAGAAATCTCTCCTCATCTCAGTCCTAAATTCCAGACCCTTATTCTGAGACTGTGACCCCTGGTTCTGGACTCCCGAGACAGGGAATATATCCACCCTGCATCTACCCTGTCAAGCCCTGTAAGATTTTTTTCTGTTTCAATGAGAGCACCTCTCATTCTTCTAAACTCTAGTGAATAGAGGCCTAGTCTACACCATCTCTCCTCATAGGACAATCTTCCTATCCCAGGAATCAGTCTGGTGAACCTGCGTTGCACTCCCTCTGTGGCAAGTACATCGTTCCTGAGGTAAGGGGACCAAAACTGTACACAATACACCAGGTGTGGTCTCACCAGGGCCCTATATAATTGCAGTAAGACGAATTTACTCTTATACTCAATCCTCTTGTAATAAAGGACAACATACCATTTGTTTTCCTAATTGCGTGCTGTACCTGCATGTTAACTTTCAGTGATTCATGCACAAGGACACCCAGGTCCCTCTGAACACCAAAATTTCCCAATCTCTCATCATATAAAAATAATCTGCTTTTCTATTTTTCCAAGCAAAGTGGATAACTTCACATTTCTCTGCATTATATTCCATTTGCCATGTTCTTACCCATTCACTTAGCTTGTCTATATCCTCTTGAAGCCTCCTTGCATCCGCCTCACAATTTATATTCCCACCCAGCTTTGTATCATCAGAAAACTTGGATATATTACATTTGGTCCCCTCATTCAAGTCACTGATGGAGAATGTGAATAGCTGAGGCCCAAGCACTGATCCTTGCGGTACCCCACTAGTTACAGCCTGCCAAACAGAAAAAAACGGTTCATTCCTACTATCTGTTTTCTGTCCGTTAACCAGTTCTCAATCCAAGCTAGTATATTACCCCCAATCCCATGAGCTCTGATTTTGTTTAACAACCTCTTGTGTTGCACCTTATCGAATCGCTTCTGAAAGTCCAAATACACCACATCCGCTGGTTCCCCCTTATCTATTCTGCGAGTTACGACATCAAAAAACCCTAACAGATTTGTCAAACATGATTTGGCACATCAGCAGCACAGAGCTGAGTCGGTGAAATTTCTTTTCATGGTGATTTAAATCACAATTTTTGACAAGATTATAGGGTCAGTGCTCTATGGCATGAGGTAAAAATAATCCTGTTGCTCAGAAGTTTATACTTTTGTCGTGTGATTGTTTAGCGTCGTGGAGAACTGGTGTAGGGATATAAAGACTGAAATAAGATGCCATTATAAATATTAGACAATTACTTTTCCACGTCATTTTCTAGGCTATATGTAAATCTTCAAAGCCTTTCTTAATGTCTCAAAGCGCTTCACAAATAGTTATTAATATTGAAGTGACATTGGAGAATTGTTTTTCGGAGAATGACTCTGAGTTGATTGATGCCTGTTTGACCCCCTTCCCCTTGTATAAGAGGCTCTGTCCCATCATCTATGGATTATTACTGTGGATTGTGCACAGTTCCCATTCCCGCTCAATATCCCACTATCCGGAGTAACAAACTGTCTCTGCGCCAACTAACAGCAATAGCGACAGATGGACGGACAGAGAATTCCGGAGTATTGGTATTTTCAAGGCCGTCATATTACTAAACAAGTGTTATTTCTCAAAACTTTATTCCTTCATTGTGTTTTCCAAACAGTAGATGTTTCTCAATCCAGTTATGTTTTCAATATATTGATAGATCCCCAGCAATCAACTTTCTGAAACAATGGACAGCTTGCAATCGATTGATATTTCTCGACCAATCAATTATTCCCAACACTGTTATCACTCCGAATTGATTGACGTTTCTAGAACTGGGAATGATTCTCCAGCCTTTCATCACTCCCAATCGAATCATGTATTGCCACCGGACATGTCGGCCCCGGATTATGGGGCTCGAGTCTCTGGACGGCGGGTCTCGAACTCACAACCTTCTGACTCAAGGGGCGAGATTGCCTACACTTCAAAAGTACTTCATTGGTGTTGAAGCGCTTTGGAATAACCGAGGTTAATACAGTTCCAGTATCAATACAGTCATTTCTTACTGATTGGAGCAGATACTGTGCCAACATTAAAGAATTGGTTGGATATGTGGTTGAAGAAAGGGGGATAAAGGGATATGGAAACGGGGTGGGAAAGCGGGATTAGGAATATTGCTGTTGTGGAGTGCTAGCACCGACAGAAAGGACCGAAGGGCGTGTTCCCCGTGCTGTAATTTCCGTGCTGTTCAGTGATAGGGACCCTTGTCGCCTTGTCGCTAATCTCACAGTCTGGGTTTCTGATCCCAGCCCTCCCCAGTTTAAAATTACGCCACCCATGTAATTCACGATTGTTATTATTCAGTCTCCCAATAAACCAACATTTCGATACCTACGAACAGAAAAACAGTGGCTTTCAGATATAGACTAAACCTCGTTTCAGCTCAAATGATTGGTGCCTCATATCTGCCGCGAAGGGGTTGGTGCAGCCCAGGTTTAACAATTGATAAACTTAAATCGATTAAACAACAACAACTTTCACTTACGAACCGCTTTTAAACGAGAAAAGCCTCCCAAGGCGCTTCACAGAAGCGTAAATAAAACTAGATTTGACACAAAGCCACGTTAGGAGATTTTGGGAGAGGTGATTAAAAAGCTCGGTCAAAGAGATAAGCGCTGAGGAGCGAAAAAAAAGGAGGAGAGCGGGAGAGAGACGGAGAGGTGAGGGAATTCCAGAGTTTACGGGCTTGGCATCATTAAAAGAGAAAGGGTCTAGTGTAATATAAACATAGACAGGACTAGAGTAATATAAGCAGAGACAGGGTCTAGTGTAATATAAACAGAGACAAGTTCCAGTGTAATATAAACATAGACAGGGTCGAGTGTAATACAAACAGAGACAGGGTCCAGTGTAATATAAACATAGACAGGGTCGAGTGTAATACAAACAGAGACAGGGTCCAGTGTAATATAAACAGAGACAAGTTCCAGTGAAATATAAACATAGACAGAGTCTAGCGTAATATAAATAGAGGGAGGGTCTAGTGTAATATAAACAGAGACAGGGTCTAGTGTAATATAAACAGAGACTGGGTTTAGTGTAATATAAACAGAGACAGGGTCTAGTGTAATATAAACAGAGACAGGGTCTCGTGTAACATAAACAGAGACAGGGTCGAGTGTAATATAATCAGAGACAGGGTCAAGTGAAATATAAACAGAGACAGGATCAAGTGTAATTTAAACAGAGACAGGGTCTAGTGTAATACAAAGTGAGACAGGGTCTTGTGTAATATAAACAGAGGCATGGTCTCGTACAATATAAACACAGACAGGGTCTAGTGCTGTAATAAATGAGACAGGGTCTGGTGTAATATAAGCAGAGACAGGGTCTAGTGTATTATAAACAGAAATAAGTTCCAGTGTAATATAAACATAGACAGGGTCTCGTGTAATTTAAACAGAGACAGGGTCGAGAGTAATATAAACAGAGACAGGGTCTAGTGTAATATAAACAGACACAGGGTCTCGTGTAATATAAACAGAGACAGGGTCTAGTGTAATATAAACAAAGACAGGGTCCAGTGTAATATAAACGGAGACAGGGTCCAGTGTAATATAAACAGAGACAGGGTCCAGTGTAATATAAACATAGACAGGGTCTAGTGTAATATAAACAGAGACAGGGTCCACTGTAATATAAAGAGAGGCAGGGTCTCGTGTAATATAAACAGAGACAGGGTCTAGTGTAATATAAACAAAGACAGGGTCCAGTGTAATATAAACAGAGACAGGGTCCAGTGTAATATAAACAGAGACAGGGTCTAGTGTAATATAAACAGAGACAGGGTCTACTGTAATATAAACAGAGACAGGGTCTCGTGTAATATAAACAGAGACAGGGTCCAGTGTAATATAAACATAGTAAGGGACCAGTGTAATATAAACAGAGACAGGGTCCAGTGTAATATAAACAGAGATTGGGTCTAGTGTAATATAAACAGAGAAAGGGTCTCGTGTAATTTAACAGAGACAGGGTCTAGTGCAATATAAACATAGACAGGGTCTAGTGTAATATAAACAGAGACAGGGTCTAGTGTAATATAAACAGAGACAGGGTCTCGTGTAATATAAACAGAGACAGGGTCGAGTGTAATATAAACAGAGACAGGGCCTAGGGAATTTAAACAGAGACTGGGTCTAGTGTAATATAAACAGAGACAGGGTCCAGTGTAAGATAAACATAGACAGGGCCCAGTGTAATATAAACATAGACAGGGTCTAGTGTAATATAAACAGAGACGGGGTCTAGTGTAATATAAACAGAGACAGGGTCCAGTGTAATATAAACATAGACAGGGCCCAGTGTAATATAAACATAGACAGGGTCCAGTGTAATATAAACAGAGACAGGGTCTAGTGTAGTATAAACAGAGACAGGGTCTCGTGTAATATAAACAGAGACAGGGTCTAGTGCAATATAAACATAGACAGGGTCTAGTGTAATATAAACAGAGGCAGGGTCTAGTGTAATATAAATAGAGACAGGGTCGAGTGTAATACAAAGTGAGACAGGGTCTTGTGTAATATAAACAGAGGCAGTGTCTCGTACAATATAAACAGAGACAGGGTCTAGTGCTGTAATAAATGAGACAGGGTCTGGTGTAATATAAGCAGAGACAGTGTCTAGTGTAATATAAACATAGACAGGGTCTCGTGTAATATATACAGAGACAGGGTCTAGTGTAATATAAACAGAGACAGGGTCTAGTGTAATATAAACAGTGACAGGGTCCAGTGTAATATAAACATAGCAAATGCCCAGTGTAATATAAACATAGACAGGGTCCAGTGTAATATAAACCGAGACAGGGTCCAGTGTAATATAAACATAGACAGGGCCCAGTGCAATATAAACATGCACAGGGTCCAGTGTAATATAAATATAGACAGGGTCCAGTGTAATATAAAGAGAGACAGGGTCTAGTGCAATATAAACAGAGACAGGGTCTCCTGTAACACAAACAGAGACAGGGTCTAGTGCAATATAAACATAGACAGGGTCTAGTGTAATATAAACAGAGACAGGGTCTAGTGTAATATAAACAGAGACAGGGACTCGTGCAATATAAACAGAGACAGTGTCTAGTGTAATATAAACAGAGACAGGGCCAAGTGTAATTTCAACAGAGACTGGGTCTAGTGTAATATAAACAGAGACAGGGTCCAGTGTAAGATAAACACAGACAGGGCACAGTGTAATATAAACATAGACAGGGTCTAGTGTAATATAAACAGAGACGGGGTCTAGTGTAATATAAACTGAGACAGGGTCCAGTGTAATATAAACATAGACAGGGCCCATTGTAATATAAACATAGACAGGGTCCAGTGTATTATAAACATAGACAGGGTCTGGAGAAATATAAACAGAGACAGGGCCCAGTGTAATATAAACATAGACAGGGTCTAGAGTAATATAAACAGAGACAGGGTCTAGAGTAATATAAACATAGACAGGGTCTAGAGTAACTTAAACAGAGACAGGGTCTAGAGTAATATCAACAGAGACAGGGTCTAGACTAATATAAACAGAGACAGGGTCTAGTGTAATATAAACATAGACAGGGACTAGTGTAATATAAAGAGAGACAGGGCCTAGTGTAATATAAACAGAGTCAGGGTCTAGTGTAATATAAAAAGAGACAGGGTCTAGTGTAATATAAACATCGACAGGTTCTAGAGTAATATAAACAGAGACAGGGTCTAGTGTAATATAAAAGAGACAGTGTCTAGTGCAATATAAACATAGACAGGTCTAGTGTAATATAAACAGAGACATGGTCTAGTGCAGTAATAACTCAGACACAGTCTAGTGTAATCCATCATAGTGTAATATAAACAGAGACAGGGTCTAGTGTAATATAAACAGAGACAGGGTCCAGTGCATTAATAACTGAGAAAGGTTCTAGTGTAATATAAACAGTGACAGGGTCCAATGTAATATAAACATAGTAAATGCCCAGTGTAATATAAACATAGACAGGGTCCAGTGTAATATAAACCGAGACAGGGTCTAGTGTAATATAAAAAGAGACAGTGTCTAGTGCAATATAAACATAGACAGGTCTAGTGTAATATAAACAGAGACATGGTCTAGTGCAGTAATAACTCAGACACAGTCTAGTGTAATCCATCATAGTGTAATATAAACAGAGACAGGGTCTAGTGTAATATAAACAGAGACAGGGTCCAGTGCAGTAATAACTGAGAAAGGTTCTAGTGTAATATAAACAGAGACAGGGTCCAGTGTAATATAAACAGAGACAGGGTCTAGTGTAATATAAACAGAGACAGGGTCTAGAGCAATATAATCAGAGACAGTTTCAAGTGAAATATGAACAGAGACAGGATCAAGTGTAATTTAAACAGAGACAGGGTCTAGTGTAATACAAAGTGAGACAGGGTCTTGTGTAATATAAACAGAGGCAGTGTCTCGTACAATATAAACAGAGACAGGGTCTAGTGCTGTAATAAATGAGACAGGGTCTGGTGTAATATAAGCAGAGACAGGGTCTAGTGTTATATAAACAGAGACAAGTTCCAGTGTAATATAAACATAGACAGGGTCTCGTGTAATATAAAAAGAGACAGGGTCTAGAGTAATATAAACAGAGACAGGGTCTCGTGCAATATAAAGAGAGACAGGGTCTCGTGTATTATAAAAAGAGACAGGGTCCAGTATAATATAAACAGAGACAGGGTCCAGTGTAATATCAACATAGACAGGGTCTAGTGTAATATAAACAGAGACAGGGTCCAGTGTAATATAAACAGAGACAGGGTCTAGTGTAATATAAACAGAGACAGGGTCTAGTGTAATATAAACAGAGACAGTGTCTAGTGTAATATAAACAGAGACAGGGCCAAGTGTAATTTCAACAGAGACTGGGTCTAGTGTAATATAAACAGAGACAGGGTCCAGTGTAAGATAAACATAGACAGGGCACAGTGTAATATAAACATAGACAGGGTCTAGTGTAATATAAACAGAGACGGGGTCTAGTGTAATATAAACTGAGACAGGGTCCAGTGTAATATAAACATAGACAGGGCCCATTGTAATATAAACATAGACAGGGTCCAGTGTAATATAAACATAGACAGGGTCTGGAGAAATATAAACAGAGACAGGGCCCAGTGTAATATAAACATAGACAGGGTCTAGAGTAATATAAACAGAGACAGGGTCTAGAGTAATATAAACATAGACAGGGTCTAGAGTAACTTAAACAGAGACAGGGTCTAGAGTAATATCAACAGAGACAGGGTCTAGACTAATATAAACAGAGACAGGGTCTAGTGTAATATAAACATAGACAGGGACTAGTGTAATATAAAGAGAGACAGGGCCTAGTGTAATATAAACAGAGTCAGGGTCTAGTGTAATATAAAAAGAGACAGGGTCTAGTGTAATATAAACATCGACAGGTTCTAGAGTAATATAAACAGAGACAGGGTCTAGTGTAATATAAAAAGAGACAGTGTCTAGTGCAATATAAACATAGACAGGTCTAGTGTAATATAAACAGAGACATGGTCTAGTGCAGTAATAACTCAGACACAGTCTAGTGTAATCCATCATAGTGTAATATAAACAGAGACAGGGTCTAGTGTAATATAAACAGAGACAGGGTCCAGTGCATTAATAACTGAGAAAGGTTCTAGTGTAATATAAACAGTGACAGGGTCCAGTGTAATATAAACATAGTAAATGCCCAGTGTAATATAAACATAGACAGGGTCCAGTGTAATATAAACCGAGACAGGGTCTAGTGTAATATAAAAAGAGACAGTGTCTAGTGCAATATAAACATAGACAGGTCTAGTGTAATATAAACAGAGACATGGTCTAGTGCAGTAATAACTCAGACACAGTCTAGTGTAATCCATCATAGTGTAATATAAACAGAGACAGGGTCTAGTGTAATATAAACAGAGACAGGGTCCAGTGCAGTAATAACTGAGAAAGGTTCTAGTGTAATATAAACAGAGACAGGGTCCAGTGTAATATAAACAGAGACAGGGTCTAGTGTAATATAAACAGAGACAGGGTCTAGAGCAATATAATCAGAGACAGTTTCAAGTGAAATATGAACAGAGACAGGATCAAGTGTAATTTAAATAGAGACAGGGTCTAGTGTAATACAAAGTGAGACAGGGTCTTGTGTAATATAAACAGAGGCAGTGTCTCGTACAATATAAACAGAGACAGGGTCTAGTGCTGTAATAAATGAGACAGGGTCTGGTGTAATATAAGCAGAGACAGGGTCTAGTGTTATATAAACAGAGACAAGTTCCAGTGTAATATAAACATAGACAGGGTCTCGTGTAATATAAAAAGAGACAGGGTCTAGAGTAATATAAACAGAGACAGGGTCTCGTGCAATATAAAGAGAGACAGGGTCTCGTGTATTATAAAAAGAGACAGGGTCCAGTATAATATAAACAGAGACAGGGTCCAGTGTAATATCAACATAGGCAGGGTCTAGTGTAATATAAACAGAGACAGGGTCCAGTGTAATATAAACAGAGACAGGGTCTAGTGTAATATAAACAGAGACAGTGTCCAGTGTAATATAAACAGTGACAGGGTCCAGTGTAATATAAACAGAGACTGGGTTTAGTGTAATATAAACAGAGACAGGGTCATGTGTAATATAAACAGAGACAGGGTCTAGTGTAATATAAACATAGACAGGGTCCAGTTTAATATAAACATAGACAGGGTCTAGTGTAATATAAACAGAGACTGGGTTTAGTGTAATATAAACAGAGACAGGGTCATGTGTAATATAAACAGAGACAGGGTCTACTGTAATATAAAGAGAGGCAGGGTCTAGTGTAATATAAACAGAGACTGGGTCTAGTGTAATATAAACAGAGACAGGGTCCAGTGCAATATAAACATAGACAGGGTCTAGTGTAATATAAACAGAGACTGGGTTTAGTGTAATATAAACAGAGACAGGGTCATGTGTAATATAAACAGAGACAGGGTCTACTCTAATATAAAGAGAGGCAGGGTCTAGTGTAATATAAACAGAGACTGGGTTTAGTGTAATATAAACAGAGACAGGGTCATGTGTAATATAAACAGAGACAGGGTCTAGTGTAATATAAACAGAGACAGGGTCCAGTGTAATATAAACAGAGACAGGGTCTAGTGTAATATAAACAGAGACAGGGTCCAGTGTAATATAAACAGAGACAGGGTCTAGTGTAATATAAACAGAGACAGGGTCTAGTGTAATATAAACAGAGGCAGGGTCTAGGGTAATATAAACAGAGACAGGGTCTAGTGTAATATAAACATAGACAGTGTCTAGTGTAATATAAACAGAGACAGGGTCTACTGTAATATAAACAGAGACAGGGTCTAGTGTAATATAAAAAGAGACAGCGTCTAGTGTAATATAAACAGAGACAGGGTCTAGTGTATTATAAACAGAGACAGGGCCTAGTGTAATATAAACAGAGACAGTGTCTAGTGTAATATAAACAGTGACAGGGTCCAGTGTAATATTAACATAGTAAGGGCCCAGTGTAATATAAACATAGACAGGGTCTCGTGTAATATAAACAGAGACAGGGTCTCGTGTAATATAAACAGAGACAGGGTCTGGTGCAATATAAACATAGACAGGGTCTAGTGTAATATAAACAGAGACAGGGGCTAGTGTAATATAAACAGAGACAGGGTCGAGTGTAATATAAAGAGAGACAGGGTCGAGTGTAATATAAACAGAGACAGGGCCTAGTGTAATTTAAACAGAGACTGGGTCTAGCGTAATATAAACAGAGACAGGGTCCAGTGTAAGATAAACATAGACAGGGCCCAGTGTAATATAAACATAGACAGGGTCTAGTGTAATATAAACAGAGACAGGGTCCAGTGTAATATAAACATAGACAGGGCCCAGTGCAATATAAACATAGACAGGGTCCAGTGTAATATAAACATAGACAGGGTCTCGTGTAATATAAACAGAGCCAGGGTCTAGTGCAATATAAACATAGACAGGGTCCAGTGTAATATAAACATAGACAGGGTCCAGTGTAATATAAACATAGACAGGGTCTCGTGTAATATAAACAGAGCCAGGGTCTAGTG
Organism: Squalus acanthias; assembly: GCA_030390025.1. NCBI lineage: Eukaryota > Metazoa > Chordata > Chondrichthyes > Squaliformes > Squalidae > Squalus > Squalus acanthias. The sequence continues at coordinate 1,061,087 of JASTWF010000120.1, forward strand.
CAATATAAACATAGACAGGGTCTAGTGTAATATAAACAGAGACAGGGTCTAGTGTAATATAAACAGAGACAGGGACTCGTGCAATATAAACAGAGACAGGGTCTAGTGTAATATAAACAGAGACAGGGCCCAGTGCAATTTAAACAGAGACTGGGTCTAGTGTAATTTAAACAGAGACAGGGTCCAGTGTAAGATAAAAATAGACAGGGCCCAGTGTAATATAAACATAGACAGGGTCTAGTGTAATATAAACAGAGACGGGGTCTAGTGTAATATAAACTGAGACAGGGTCCAGTGTAATATAAACAGAGACAGGGTCTAGTGTAATATAAACAGAGACAGGGTCTACTGTAATATAAACAGAGACAGGGTCTCGTGTAATATAAACCGAGACAGGGTCTAGTGTGTTATAAACAGAGACAGGGCCTAGTGTAATATAAACAGAGACAGGGTCCAGTGTAATATAAACATAGTAAGGGCCCAGTGTAATGTAAACAGAGACAGCGTCTAGTGTAATATAAACAGAGACAGGGTCTAGTGTAATATAAACAGAGACAGGGTCTAGTGTAATATAAACAGAGACAGGGTCTAGTGTAATATAAACAGAGACAGGGTCTAGTGTAATATAAACAGAGACAGGGTCCAGTTTAATATAAACAGAGACAGGGTCTAGTGTAATATAATCAGAGACAAGGTCAAGTGAAACATAAACAGAGACAGGGTCTAGTGTAATATAAACAGAGACAGGGTCGAGTGTAATACAAAGTGAGACAGGGTCTTGTGTAATATGAACAGAGGCAGTGTCTCGTAAAATATAAACAGAGACAGGGTCGAGTGCTGTAATAAATGAGACAGGGTCTGGTGTAATATAAGCAGAGACAGTGTCTAGTGTAATATAAACATAGACAGGGTCCAGTGTAATATAAACAGAGACAGGGTCTAGTGTAATATAATCAGAGACAAGGTCAAGTGAAATATAAACAGAGACAGGGTCTAGTGTAATATAAACAGAGACAGGGTCGAGTGTAATACAAAGTGAGACAGGGTCTTGTGTAATATGAACAGAGGCAGTGTCTCGTAAAATATAAACAGAGACAGGGTCGAGTGCTGTAATAAATGAGACAGGGTCTGGTGTAATATAAGCAGAGACAGTGTCTAGTGTAATATAAACATAGACAGGGTCTCGTGTAATATATACAGAGACAGGGTCTAGTGTAATATAAACAGAGACAGGGTCTCGTGTAATATAAACAGAGACAGTGTCTAGTGTAATATAAAAAGAGACAGGGTCCAGTGCAATACAAACAGAGACAGGGTCCAGTGTAATTTAAACATAGACAGGGTCTAGTGTAATATAAACAGAGACAGGGTCTACTGTAATATAAAGAGAGGCAGGGTCTACTGAAATATAAACAGAGACAGGGTCTCGTGTAATATAAACAGAGACAGGGTCTAGTGTATTATAAACAGAGACAGGGCCTAGTGTAATATAAACAGAGACAGGGTCCAGTGTAATATAAACAGTGACAGGGTCCAGTGTAATATAAACATAGTAAGGGCCCAGTGTAATATAAACATAGACAGCGTCCAGTGTAATATAAGTATAGACAGGGTCTAGTGTAATAGAAAGAGAGACAGGGTCTAGTGCAATATAAACAGAGACAGGGTCTCCTGGAACACAAACAGAGACAGGGTCTAGTGCAATTTTAACATAGACAGGGTCTAGTGTAATATAAACAGAGACAGGGTCTAGTGTAATATAAACAGAGACAGGGACTCGTGCAATATAAACAGAGACAGTGTCTAGTGTAATATAAACAGAGACAGGGCCAAGTGTAATTTCAACAGAGAC